>CM053033.1:122921751-123455030 GCA_028564925.1 Lithobates sylvaticus
CAGAATGACTCTTGGGCTCTTTTTGGGTCCATTTTGCATCCAATGTAGCAGGTGTATTGCTCTTATAGTGTTGTCTTTTGCTTCTCTCCCTACCATAAAGCCTGTCTGATCGGAATGCACCACCCGAGTTATTTTTTCTTGTAGTCTGTTTGCTAAGATCTTTGCTAACAGTTTCGTGTCTGTATTCAACAGGGAGATGGGTCTGTAGTTAGAGCAATGTTTCAGATCTTTTCCTTGTTTTGGGATTACTGTCAAAAAGGCTGTCAGGGATTCTGGGGACATTTTCTGATTGACTGTTATCTGATTAAGGTATTCGCTTAACGGTGTTGCCAATATATTTTTAAATTTTTTATAGTATGCACTCGTCAGCCCATCAGGGCCTGGGCTCTTACCGTTAGGGAGACTTTCTATTGTGTTTTTTACCTCTTCCTCGGTTATCTGCACTTCCATCCCCTCTACCACTTCTCGTGCCAGGTTCGGCAGGGAAGACTCTCTGATATACTCCCTAATTTTTTCAGCTTGTTCCTTCTTATCCCCATCTTCTCCTTCCATTTTTATGTTATATAATTTTTTGTAGTAATTTTCAAATTCTTTTGCTATTGATTTGGTGTCTATTATTAATTTGTCCCTGGATTGGATACCGTGTACATGGAAAATTTCTTGTTGCTTTTTAAGTTGGTTGGCCAGTAACTTGCCACACTTATTCCCGCTTTCATAAAATTTATGCGCCGCATATCTGTATTTGTTTTGCGTTTTCCTATCCAGGTACAAATTATATTCTACTCTGTATTTTTCCAGCTGTCTGGCCTCTTCCAGGTTCATACTACTTTTATGTTTCTGTTCCATTTTATGTATCTTTCTGGTTAGTTCCTCCAGCTCCTTTTTATTTTCTTTCTTTTTCCTGATTCCTTGGGCTATTAAAACTCCTCTTACCACTGCTTTATGGGCGTCCCATCTTACTTGTTCTGATGTTTCCCCCGGTCTATTTTCTTCGAAATATCCCACCAGTTTTTTTTCTATTTCTTCCGATATCTGGTTGTCATCTAGTAGTGACTCGTTTAATCTCCAGATTCTTTCCTTTTGACCTCCAGATATCGGACGAAACCTCATAACTACTGGAGCGTGATCTGAGATTGTTATAGCTTTTATTTTCACTTCTTGTACGTGGTCCAAATAATACTGGTCTACCATCAAGATATCCAGCCTTGAGTACACTGCGTGGGTCTTAGAAAAATAACTGTAGTCTCTTTTTCCCTCATTGAGTATTCTCCAGGTATCCACCCAGTGCACTCGTTTCAGATATTCTTTCATCCGCTTCCATATCTTGAATGGTAGTCCCGTTCTCTGGGATGTGGTGTCGAGGTCGGGGTCCATAATTATATTATAGTCCCCTCCCAGAATCACACAACCCTCCTTAAACCCGTCTAACTTTTTCCAGGTTTTTAATAAAAATTCTGCCGTGCCCACGTTTGGTGCATATATAGATGCCAACGTGTAAATTGATCCCAGAAGAGTCCCTTTTATAAATATAAACCTTCCTTCCGGGTCCGCCTGCACCTCGGTTATCCTCATGGGGCAGGTTTTCCCGAGGGCTATGGATACCCCTCTGGCTCTCGCTATTGGGGATACAGCATGGAACCATTGATTATATGTGAATACCGGTAGTTTGGGGATCGGTCCTGGCCCGAAGTGCGTCTCCTGAAGGAAGATTATATCCACCTCTTGGTGACTCACCTCGTGCCACAGGCGGTCCCTTTTTTTGGGAGAGTTCAGCCCTCTCACATTATATGTCATTATTTTCACCATCTTATCCATCCTCTGGTTTTTCTTTGAAATACGTTTTCCTATTTATCTTTTTTTTCCTTTGGGGTTTTTTTCTTTTCTTTCTGAGAGTTTCTGTTCCACAGCCTGTCTTCCTATTCCCTTTCGGCCCATTTTCCCTATCCCGGGCCCACTAATAGAGGGGGTCCCCTGCTCGGGCAACCCTTGCCCTTCCCTCCCCCTCCCTTTTATCCGCATACTGCGGATTACAAGTCCGGCCACCGGACCGTCCTAATTGTATTGAAAATACTAAAGTTTAACCCACCCTTATCCTAGAGCCCCCCTCCCCGCCCGGACCTTTTGCTTTTATTCGTCTTCTTATAATACGCCTTTTCTCCCTTTATTATTCCCATTCGCCTTCCCTCCCCTCACCCCATCCCTACCCCCCTCTAACGCCTTTATTACCTTACCCCTTAAACGGGGATACCAGCAGTGAGAAGAGATTATTATTGCATTGTATAGACCCCTAACAGCAAAAACCATCATTCATTTCTTGTATAGTCCTTGCGAAGAGATAAAAAAAAAAAAAAACAAGGGGGTCAAGGGTTGAGAGGAGGGGGGGGGGGGCCCGAATAGCTCCTATTACCCCATCCCCTCCTTATTTCTTTGTCACAGTAGACCATTGCGTGGGGGGTTGTTTTGTGTTCATCTTAGTGTCTACTCTCCAGTCCTCAAAATCTGTTTGAGGTAATTCCAATGTTTCGCAAAACTTTGTTAAGTCGTCTTTAGTACGTAACACCGCAGTTTTACCGTCTTTTGTTGCTATTAGTGAGAAAGGGTATCCCCATTGATATCTTATTTCCTTTTTTCTCATTGCGTCCAACAGGGGGCGTACCATCCTACGCTGCATTAATGTCCTTCGTGTGATATCGGGATATAGTGAAATCTCCGCCCCTTCAAAATTAATTACTGCTAATTCTCGCGCTGCTTTCATGATCTTCTCTTTTTCAGTGTAGTTATGTATTTTACAGATTATATCCCTTGGCCTTTCTTTATTCTGTCTTGTCTGGGTAGCCCGGTAAGTTATGCGGTGTACTCTGTCTATCTCGATATACTCCTTCCCGTTGAGCCCCACTATTTGTTGAAAGATCCTCTGTACTATTTCGGGTAAGTCCTTATCACTATGGGCCTCAGGTAGGTCTTTTATCCTGATATTCTGGCGGCGGTCTCTGTTCTCTAAGTCATCTAACTGGTCTCTATAAGAGTTCCTTGTGTCTTCTTGTTTCTTAATAAGCCCTTGTACTTCTCCTACTGTAAGTTTTATCTCATCCTGTTCCGCTTCCAAGCAAATTTACCCAACAATGAAAAAACAAAATATAAATTGAACTAGTAGCGCTGAATTTAAATTGAACTAGTAGCGCTTGCTCAAATACTGTACTAATCTAAAGAGGTATCTTGTGTGACCAAATTACCCAACAATGAAAAACAAATATAAATGATGCTATCATGTGTACAAAATATTCAAGATATTCAAAATTACCACCTCGTGATATGTGAATATAATAAATAACACAAATATAAAATGACACCAAAAAAATTGAAATTGTATAAATTAATATATACTGAAAATAGTGAACCAAGAAAAATCACATAATCCTTTATCCAAATCCGAAAAAGAATGTGAATTTTTTTTTTTAATTTCAAACAAAGTCCTTCAAGAGTGAAACAAAAAAGTTTTTATCTCCAGAATCCTTTCTCTCAAAAGTGCAGATAGTATTGAAAATGATCTTCTTCCACCACACCACTGTGTACTTATGTGACCTCTCCCAAAGGAATCTCACTCGCCAGATCCAGAGCTCGCACTTTCGTGACGAGCAATCACGCATAACAGAAATCAAACAGTAATCCGGTGGTTTCTCCAAACTATCCGTTAGATGATGTAGTGATGATCCGCATGTAAACAAAAAAAGTGCTCCAATAGTGTGATAAAGTAACACCACTTTTATTTAAAATCACACAACACAGAAGCTTCAACCAATACACTAACATTTTTTTTTAAATCAAACCAGCAAAAGTGAAAAGGTAATCTCCACAGCAAGCTCCACTTTAAATGTCACAATCACTACAATGGTCAGTAGTCACGGCGGACTCGAGGTGCAACAGATGATCTTTTATCTCACCCCCTCCTTGTGTCTCAGACCTCCAAAATAGCAAGGCTTTCCTCCTGTTTGAATATGGCGCTGGTGCTAATACAAACGATTGCCGCTCAGCCACGCCCGACATGTTTTGTCACTCTCACGACTTATTCATGGGGTTGGTTGAGCGGCCTGGCAATCACTGTTTAAATACACCCACATTAGATGTTATTGGTTGGGATGTAGGTCGAATAAGCGCAAGCGCGCTTTTGTTCCTTTCATGGTGAGAGTGTCCACTCGTCAGCATGTTTACTATGTCTCCGCGCATGCGCATCACCAACGATGCGTAGTCACGCAACTTGTGATCGCACGTCGGAATATACGTTCATACGTCTAACTCGTCGACCTGCCTAACTCCGCTGTGTTAACAGTCATCTGAGTGGCTGGCCGCGCCTGCGTGTTCACAAAGAGTCCCACGAGTTAGACACATACTGCGCATTCGTGCACCCCGTGTCCCCGTTCATACAAAGGACCGGACATCCTTACTTATTTAAAACATTAGTCATATTACTATGACATTTAAATACCTTAATCACATTAATCTCTTTGTACATGATCTCAAAGTTAATACGTCATACATATTAGGCAATGTTGTGTGATTGGTAAGGGATAATAATAAAAAAATGTAATCATGACTCTAAAAATATATATCTTTTCAACATATTAATTTAAAAATCTAAATTATATCACTAAAAGATGAACTCCTGTTTCCTCACATGAGGTATTATCTTGATGGCTGGGATACAGAACAACAAAGCTATTGTGTAATAGTTATTGGAGATTATAATTGTACTGAATCCGAACATATCGCTCAGTAACATATGTCCAAAATTCAGAACATGATTACAATTTGATGGTGGTGTTAATGGGAATTCCCAGAGGATATAAACCTGGGTTTCTTATATCTCCATACATCCAATTTCAGAATGAATCAACTCTAAAGATGAGAAACTCAAAAATCATTTAAAAAACAAGTTAAGTCTAGTTCTATGTTTAATCCTCTCGGAGTGAAAGATTTTAAGAGAAAGATCAACCTGGTTTCTCTCTGCGATAAATCTCTCACTCGATTTGACCCCCTCCACGAGGGATGTACAGTGTCAATGCCAACAAATTGTAATAAACTGGCATCACAGTTATGTTTTTCTCTGAAGTGTAAGGATACACTGTGAAACCTAAAACCCTTTTTAATATTTGCAAGATGTTCCGATATGCGTATTCTCAGAGTTCTTTTTGTTCGCCCCACATAAAATAGCCCGCATGGGCACCACATAAGGTACACCGCAAACGAGGTATTACAAGTGATAAACTCCTTAATCGGAAAATGTTCATTATCATTGTTACATTTATGATTCCTCTATTCGATATTCTTACAGTCCTACAGCATATACAATTTCTGCAGCAATAAAAACCTTTCAGGTCTATTTTTGCTGCTCCTCCAGGGGGATCCAAAACTTTTTTTACAATCTGGTCCCCAAAATTGGGGGCTTTTTTGTAAATAAATCTTGGATGGGGGGGCAATATATTCCCCAGATGTCGGTCTCTACATAATATGTACCAGAAACTTTAGTAGTCAGTACGCCTAAATTTTTCTTAATGGTAGGAGTACTGACTACTAAAGTTTTCTTCAAGTCAACGGAGCGTAATAGTTATTTGTCTATCCAAAGTGGACACCATCCAGCGTGGATAAAAAACATACCAAGGGGACAAATATTACGTGTCCGTCGAAATTGTACTGACTTGAATGATTTCTATGAACAGGCCAATGTGCTCAAAGGGAGATTTGTGCAAAAAGGTTATGAGATGGGCACGGTGGATAAAATCATAGATGATGTAGCCAAAATACAGAGAGTACAAGAAAAAGGACAATGAAAATGGGTTGATGGTCGATTCTCATCAGGTTAGATTCTTCTCCAGCTTCCATAGTCAATACAGGGAGATTTCGGAGATCTACAGAAAACACTGGTACATATTATGTAGAGACTGACATCTGGGGAATATATTGCCCCCACATCCAAGATTTATTTACAAAAAAGCCCCCAATTTTGGGGACCAGATTGTAAAAAAAGTTTTGGATCCCCCTGGAGGAGCAGCAAAAATAGACCTGAAAGGTTTTTATTGCTGCAGAAAATGTATATGCTGTAGGACTGTAAGAATATCGAATAGAGAAATCCTAAATGTAACAAACAACGATAATGAACATTTTCCAATTAAGGAGTTTATCACTTGTAATACCTCGTTTGCGGTGTACCTTATGTGGTGCCCATGCGGGCTATTTTATGTGGGGCGAACAAAAAGAACTCTGAGAATACGCATATCGGAAAATCTTGCAAATATTAAAAAGGGTTTTAGGTTTCACAGTGTATCCTTACACTTCAGAGAAAAACATAACTGTGATGCCAGTTTATTACAATTTGTTGGCATTGACACTGTACATCCCTCGTGGAGGGGGTCAAATCGAGTGAGAGATTTATCGCAGAGAGAAACCAGGTTGATCTTTCTCTTAAAATCTCTCACTCCGAGAGGATTAAACATAGAACTAGACTTAAATTGTTTTTTAAATGATTTTTGAGTTTCTCATCTTTAGAGTTGATTCATTCTGAAATTGGATGTATGGAGATATAAGAAACCCAGGTTTATATCCTCTGGGAATTCCCATTAACACCACCATCAAATTGTAATCATGTTCTGAATTTTGGACATATGGTACTGAGCGATATGTTCGGATTCAGTACAATTATAATCTCCAATAACTATTACACAATAGCTTTGTTATTCTGTATCCCATCCATCAAGATAATACCTCATGTGAGGAAACAGGAGTTCATCTTTTAGTGATATAATTTAGATTTTTAAATTAATATGTTGAAAAGATATATATTTTTAGAGTCATGATTAAATTTTTTTATTATTATCCCTTACCAATCACACAACATTGCCTAATATGTATGACGTATTAACTTTGAGATCATGTACAAAGAGATTAATGTGATTAAGGTATTTAAATGTCATAGTAATATGACTAATGTTTTAAATAAGTAAGGATGTCCGGTCCTTTGTATGAACGGGGACACGGGGTGCACGAATGCGCAGTATGTGTCTAACTCGTGGGACTCTTTGTGAACACGCAGGCGCGGCCAGCCATTCAGATGACTGTTAACACAGCGGAGTTAGGCAGGTCGACGAGTTAGACGTATGATCGTATATCCCGACGTGCGATCGCAAGTTGCGTGACTACGCATCGTTGGTGATGCGCATGCGCGGAGAAAGATAGTAAACATGCTGACGAGCGGACACTCTCAGCATGAAAGGAACAAAAGCGCGCTTGCCCTTTTTCGACCTACATCCCAACCAATAACATCTAATGTGGGTGTATTTAAACAGTGATTGCCAGGCCGCTCAACCAACCCCATGAATAAGTCGTGAGAGTGTTGAAACATGTCGGGGGCGTGGCTGAGCGGCAATCGTTTGTATTAGCACCAGCGCCATATTCAAAAAGGAGGAAAGCCTTGCTATTTTGGAGGTCTGAGACACAAGGAGGGGGTGAGATAAAAGATCATCTGTTGCACCTCGAGTCCGCCGTGACTACTGACCATTGTAGTGATTGTGACATTTAAAGTGGAGCTTGCTGTGGAGATTACCTTTTCACTTTTGCTGGTTTGATTTAAAAAAAATGTGAGTGTATTGGTTGAAGCTTCTGTGTTGTGTGATTTTAAATGAAAGTGGTGTTACTTTATCACACTATTGGAGCACTTTTTTTGTTTACATGCGGATCATCACTACATCATCTAACGGATAGTTTGGAGAAACCACCGGATTACTGTTTTGCCGCGTACACACATGCGGACTTTTGCCGGCGGACCTAGTCCAGCGGACAATCCCGCCGGACTTTCCAGCTGGGTCCGCTGGACTTTCCGAGCGTGTGGACTTGCCCACACACGCACGGACTTCTCCAGCGGATAATCCGCCGGCCAAAGTCCGCGGGACTTTTGAAAATGAACGGACTTGCCGCTCATCGGCAAGTCCGTTCATTTAGCACGTGACTTCAGATTACGTAGCTAGCGTAGGCAGTAAATGCCGCCGCGCTAGCTCCGTCACCTATCATGGATTTAAAGGGACTCCCCACGCCGAAAAAAAACGGCGTGGGGGTTCCCCCCAAATCCACGTCAGACCCTTATCCGAGCACGCAGCCTGGCAGGCCAGGAAAGGGGTGGGGACGAACGAGCGCCCCCCCCCCTCCTGAGCCGTACCAGGCCGCGTGCCCTCAACATGGGGGGTGCCCTGGGGAAAGGGGGGCCGTGCGGCCCCCCCCCACCCCAAAGCACCTTGTCCCCATGTTGATGAGGACAAGGGCCTCTTCCCGACAACCCTGGCCGTTGGTTGTCGGGGTCTGCGGGCGGGGGCTTATCGGCATCTGGGAGTACCCTTTAATAAGGGGGCCCCCAGATACCGGCCCCCCACCCTATGTGAATGAGTATGGGGTACGATGTACCCCTACCCATTCACCTAAGGTGTAAAATGTAAAGTTAAAAAAACACCCACACTTTTGAAAAAATAGTTTATTGCACTGCTCCGGGGGTCTTCTTCCGTCTTGGGGGTCTTCTCGCCGGACTCCCCCGCCATTTACCAAGCTCTTTTACCGAGCGGGGGAAGTCCGGCTACCTTCTTCGTCGTCGCCGCCGTCTGGGGGTCTCGATCCGCCTTCGGGGGTCTTCCAGGGGTCTCTTCTGTTCTTGCGGCGGTCGTCGTCTTCCGCGCCGCCGGCGCCTTGTCCTTCTTCTTGTCCTTCTTCTTGTTCTTGTTCTTCTTCTTCTTCTTCCGATGTTGACCCGACGCTCTCTCTGCCCGGAATGCCTGTGCCGCTCTGCGCTAGGACTTATATAGGGGCATGGGGACAGGGTCACATGTTCATGTCACATGGTGACCCCGCCCCCTTGCGATGTCACAGTCCCAGCATCCTCCGGGACTGTGACAACACAAGGGGGCGGGGTCACCATGTGACATGAACATGTGACCCTGTCTCCATGCCCCTATATAAGTCCTAGCGCAGAGCGGCACAGGCATTCCGGGCAGAGAGAGCGTCGGGTCAACATCGGAAGAAGAAGAAGAAGAAGAAGAAGAACAAGAACAAGAACAAGAAGGACAAGGCGCCGGCGGCGCGGAAGACGACGACCGCCGCAAGAACAGAAGAGACCCCTGGAAGACCCCCGAAGGCGGATCGAGACCCCCAGACGGCGGCGACGACGAAGAAGGTAGCCGGACTTCCCCCACTCGGTAAAAGAGCTTGGTAAATGGCGGGGGAGTCCGGCGAGAAGACCCCCGGAGCAGTGCAATAAACTATTTTTTCAAAAGTGTGGGTGTTTTTTTAACTTTACATTTTACACCTTAGGTGAATGGGTAGGGGTACATCGTACCCCATACTCATTCACAAAGGGTGGGGGGCCGGTATCTGGGGGCCCCCTTATTAAAGGGTGCTCCCAGATGCCGATAAGCCCCCGCCCGCAGACCCCGACAACCAACGGCCAGGGTTGTCGGGAAGAGGCCCTTGTCCTCATCAACATGGGGACAAGGTGCTTTGGGGTGGGGGGGCGCGGCCCCCCCCTTTCCCCAGGGCACCCCCCATGTTGAGGGCACGCGGCCTGGTACGGCTCAGGAGGGGGGGGGCGCTCGTTCGTCCCCACCCCTTTCCTGGCCTGCTAGGCTGCGTGCTCGGATAAGGGTCTGACATGGATTTGGGGGGGACCCCCACGCCGTTTTTCGGCGTGGGGATTCCCTTTAAATCCATGACAGGTGACGGAGCTAGCGCGCCGGCATTTACTGCCTACGCTAGCTACGTACCTGAAGTTACGTTCGAAATGAACGGACTGCTCCGTGTGTGGGCAAGTCCGTTCATTTTCAAAAGTCCCGCGGACTTGCCTACTAACGGCGGGATTGTCCGCTGGACTGCCAAGTCCAGCGGATAATTTTAAAACCAAACTTAAAACTTTGGTCCGCCGGACTTTGGCGCCAAAAAGTCCGCCGGCGCCCACACACGAGGGGATTATCCGCTGGACTTCAGTCCAGCGGATAATCCCGCGGGATTGTCCCTTCGTGTGTACGCGGCATTTGAGTTCTGTTATGCGTGATTGCTCGTCACGAAAGTGCGAGCTCTGGATCTGGTGAGTGAGATTCCTTTGGGAGAGGTCACATAAGTACACAGTGGTGTGGTGGAAGAAGATCATTTTCAATACTATCTGCACTTTTGAGAGAAAGGATTCTGGAGATAAAAACTTTTTTGTTTCACTCTTGAAGGACTTTGTTTGAAATTTAATTTTTTTTTCACATTTTTTCACATTCTTTTTCGGATTTGGATAAAGGATTATGTGATTTTTCTTGGTTCACTATTTTCAGTATATATTAATTTATACGATTGCAATTTTTTTGGTGTCATTTTATATTTGTGTTATTTATTATATTCACATATCACGAGGTGGTAATTTTGAATATCTTGAATATTTTGTACACATGATAGCATCATTTATATTTGTTTTTCATTGTTGGGTAATTTGGTCACACAAGATACCTCTTTAGATTAGTACAGTATTTGAGCAAGCGCTACTAGTTCAATTTAAGTTCAGGATTAGCTTATTTTGAATTACATTTATTTAGATATACACTCTTTTAAGTAGCAGCTATAAGGTAGTCAGGGAATTTTTCTCATTGGCACAGTGGTGGATATTTGAATTGGGGCGGAGAATTCAGATTCCAGTTGTTTTTAAATAAGATGTACTGATAGACGCATATCCAAAAAGACTGAGTGCTGTACTAAAATCAAAAGGTGCTTCAAGAAAGTATTAGTAAGAGTGTGCACACTTATGCAACCATATTTTTTTTTTTACAGTTTACACAGTGAGGAAAAAAAGTATTTGCTCCCCTGCTGATTTTGTACGTTTGCCCACCGACAAAGAAATAACCAGTCTATAATTTTAATGGTAGGTTTATTTTAACAGTGAGAGACAAAACAACAAAAATATCCTGAAAAATGCATTTCAAAAAAGTTATAAATTGATTTGTATTGTAATGAGTGAAATAAGTATTTGATCCCCTATTAATCGGCAAGATTCTGGCTCCTGGGTGTCTTCTATACAGTTAACAGATTAGGAGCATTCTCTTAAAGGGAGTGCTCCTAATCTCAGCTTTTTACCTGTATAAAAGACACCTATCCACAGAAACAATCAGATTCCAATCTCTCCACCATGGCCAAGGCCAAAGAGCTGTCCATTTGATTGTAAACCTACACAAGGCTGGAATGGGCTACAAGACCATCGCCAAGTAGCTTGGTGAGACGGTGACCACAGTTGGTGCGATTATTAGCAAATGGAAGAAACTCAAAATAACTGTCAATCTCCCTCGGTCTGGGGCTCCATGCAAGCTCTCACCTCACAGTTTCAATTATCATGAGAACAGTGAGGAATCAGCCCAGAACTACACAGGAGAATCTTGCCAATGATCTCGAGGCAGTTGAGACCATAGTCACCAAGAAAACAATTGGTAACACACTACGCTGTGAAGGACTGAAATTCTGCAGCGCCCGCAAGGTCCCCCTGCTCAAGATCATGTACAGGCCCATGTAAAGTTTGCTAATGAACATCTGAATGATTCAGAGGAGAACTGGGTGAAAGTGTTGTGGTAAGATGAGACCAAAATAGGGCTCTTTGGCATCAACTTAACTTGCTGTGTTTGTTGGAGGAGGAATGCTGCTTGGGTGAGAACCTCCTTTCCTCAGCCAGGGCATTGAAAATGGGTCGTGGCTGGGTATTCCAGCATGACAATCACCCAAAAAACACAGCCAAGGCAACAAAGGAGTGGCTCAAGAAGAAGCACATTAAGGTCCCGGCGTGGCCTAGCCAGTCTCCAGACCTTAATCCCATAGAAAATATGTGGGGAGAGATGAAGGTTTGAGTTACCAAAGGTCAGCCTCCAAACCTTAATGACTTGGAGAGGAACTGCAAAGAGTGGGACAAAATCCCTTCTGAAGAGGTGGCCATTTACAAGAAACGTCTGACCTCTGTGACTGCCAACAAGGGTTTTGCCACCAAGTACTAAGTCATGTTTTGCAAAGGGGTCAAATACTTAATTTATTAAAATGCAAATCAATTTATAAAACTTTTTTGAAAAGCGTTTTGTTATTCTGTCTCTCGCTGTTAAAATAAACCTACCATTAAAATTATAGACTGATCATTTTTTTGTCAGTGGGCAAACATACAAAAACAGAGAATCAAGGACAAAATAAATGTAATTGAATTAAAATTAAATTAAAGGCCGCCAGTGTATGAGCATGACCATATGCGTAATTTGACTCCCTGTAAGGGCTAGTTTACACTCGCTTAAAAACATAGCTTTGGACACGCTTTGTTAAAGCTCTCTGAACGCCAGTCAAAGCTCATGTCACTAACTAAAATGGTTAGCTTACAGTCCTGTTTACACCTTGCTTTTGCCTAGTACTTCGGTGAGGCTTTGCGGGGGTTCAATGAGCCTTCGGTGGGGCTTCCAGTGAGCTTTGCCATAGACTTCTATGGAGGCTTTGAAGCACCACTAAAGCTACATGAGGTATCATTTTTGAAGCAAAGCCAAAGCAAAGCAAAAGCAAGGTGTAAACAAGACTGTAAGCTAACCATTTTATTTAGTGGCAGGAGCTTTGACTAGCATTCAGAGAGCTTTAACAAAGCCTGTCCGAAGCTTTATTTTGAAGCAAGTGTAAACTAGCTGTTAATGTGTGTTGAAGCCAAAGCAAGTGTAAATACTACTAGGGGTTCACTACGTCTGGTGAGTGCATATAGTGTGTCTGCATCGGGGTGGAGAGGAACCTTTCCTATACTCATTGAGGTCATTATTCACATATGGGATCTATTTATGGACTTCAGAATTTGTATGTATTTTTTATAATTTAAATGAAGCTGTATTTATTTGTTTATACACTATGTTGATATGTCAGCGTGGTTCCTTTGTTTCTTTTTATGAGCAAGAGGTGGCCTACAGTGATTGAAATGGCGAGGGTTGGCCTATACCCTGATAGTCATCCGTCAATATGGTTCTTCTACGGGAAAAAGGATATGGTAGATGTGACTTACTGATTGTTTTTTCAATGTGGATTATCATATATTGCACAATATAATAAACACCTATAAGATAATAACAGCATTATCTTGAGGGTACATACAAATCAGTACATATATTGTATATCTAGTTGTGGATAACAGATACATATAGATAACTCCTGATCATGATTAGGGATGGGCCGAACGACCCTCTGTCCGGTTTGCACCAGAACTTTCGAACATTGCGAAAGTTCAGAACCGAATAACAAACCCCATTGAAGTCTATGGGACCCGAATGTGAAGGCTTATATGCAAGTAATTGGGTATCAATGACATTTTTTTTAAATGAGCAGTGATTTATTGATGTTTAAAGTGAAAGCATAAACATGAAAAATTCCTTTCGATATAGTGCCTGGGGGCATCATCTGTACTGTGTATAGAACCGATGCAGCAATAATTGCATTTATCAAGCTCAAAAAATGAAATTTTCCCTGCAAGCTTTCTTTATTTTGTAGTATGTCGAAAATTGCGCTATCCCTGAACACCAAGCTGCTGCTCAAAAATGTTATACTACATCAAAATAAAGTGAAAAAAGGGAAAAGAGCTGCGCTAAAAAGTGAGTGTATGCAATATGTTATGCATATGACATGTAACTAGTTACTAAAATAACAGTTACTAAATATAACACCTGTGAAGTGGTAATCAATAGTGTGAATATTATCAATCCATTAGTAAAAATTAAGTTCTATTAGTAAACACCTGACAGAGGTGTGTCAGCGTAAGTGACATGTGTACATGAATAGCAACAACACGTGGTTACTGGCATATAAAAACTGCGTCAGAACTCTATAAATGGAAATAAAATATATTACAAACACCGTGAGTGAATAAAAATAATAAGTGAAAATTGATCAACAGCAGGCCGAGCCAGTAGCACAAAATTGATAATAGAAGCTGAACTCAAAGCTGTAAGTGAATAGTCCACATATAGCGAATTGCCTCAATGGAATGAATGTAACAAACATAAAACAATAGTCCTATTGAGACATTCCAGGAAAATGATTATCCAAGTGAAGGTTTCCAAAGTGACTTTAAACAGCAGACTGCAAAGTGAATAGACCACCACCGTAGGACACACTTGTCTGCTTACCAGAGATACGTGGTCCCTTGTTACAGGGGACCCGTATGGGCAGGTGGCTCTTAACCCCAGCCAGGGATACACCGGACTCTTGGATATTAACAGATGCTGGTAGATGGGGTAATCGGTAGTAGAAGTCATCCAATGGGGATCAACTCAAGCCATACAATGTGCAGCGTGCAGATACCGGTAAGGACGAAAAATGCTCACATAGTGTAAAATCTTCTTAAATTTATTTAAAATCAAATAGCTCAATGTACACTTACATTGTATGAAGTAAAATCAGGACAAAAGGCGAGCCGGCCGGTCTCGCTATACAGCCCGTGGTTCCGGGACTTCGAAAAGGTTGCGGTAGCGTCAGGACGTAGCTCCTCCTCCCTACGCGTTTCGTCACTAGGCGGACGTCGTCACGGGGCACGGGCGGCGTCCTGACGCACCGCATTATATAGTAAACCAACTGACCAAGCCTCGATGTGAATCGTAGACCAGGAAGTGTGTCGGCCATCTTAACTGTGGTATACAGCCCGTCATAGCCTGAGATGAAAAGGGATGCACTGGAGAATGCTCTGTCGGCCATTTTAACTGTGGTAAAACGGCAATAACCTATATTAGTTGTGTATGGGTTGGAAAAATGTTATGTGGGCAATCTGGGCTGAGGTAAACACCGCATCGCCTCTTGTAATACTGAAGGATGCACCGAACATCGGTATATGCCAAAATGGTGAGCAGTGGTTCCTGCTATCATGGCCCTAATCGGCACCCATCTCTAATGTATGTCCCTAAACAGTGAATATGTAGAAGTCACAGTGGGACGCAATCACAGACACAGAATAAGCACAATCTCACAAAGATATGTGCAATGTGACAAGCATGGACTAAATTAGCATGTGTCTAGATGGATAAAAACACATTGCGTGCAATGCCAATTTATGTACAATGTTAGATGTATGTGTGAATTTTCTCTTTGGTGAGAAAATACTTTTAAATAAAGGACACCAAAAAAAAGGGATTATTTGAAAAATCAACTAGTAATTCTCTTGGCCTATTGGAAATGGGTGTTATTTCAAACTGACCGAAGCGTGTTGTGATGCAGTATGAATTAAAAAACTCTATAATGCATAGCTGGCCAATAAGTGCAACCCCCACGTTATATCTAGCCCGTCGAGGATTCACACCAATGGCTGGTCTCACATAAAAATTCTATACATTTACAGGAACATAAATGAACTAAAAACTAAAAGTTGGAATATAGTATACAGTTTCTAAAATTATTTTAGAAATATTGGCAACAGTTAATCCCCAATAGAAAATGTGATGTAAGATAAGGTGCACAATGTGGTCCCCATCCTTATAGAGCGGAGCACACTGAGCACTGGGAAACATGGTCACTAGGAGTTGTCAATGAAGCAATTAATGTCTACATCAATGTTAAGTCCAAAAGGGGTGTAACTTTTAATCCTATGGACCCAGGCCATTTCCATCTTGGAAATGCTGTTTACCAGGCCACTACCTCTCCAATGTGGTCGGAACTTATCTATGCCTAGAAATAGCGTGTCGCTAGGGTCTCTGTTATGAACTTTAAGGTAATGCTTAGATACGGAATGTTTGGTGTAGCCTCTACGGATATTCCCTATGTGCTCATTGAGACGCACTTGTAGTGGTCTCTTAGTCCGGCCCACATATTGTAGTCCGCAAGGACATTGGAGCATGTAGACAACACCAATGGTGGAACAGGTGATGAACGGTTCAATTTCATGGCTACGTGAAGTAGTGGTGGATGTGAAGGATGTAGTCCTTCTGGTTCTGCATTTATTCAAAGAGCAAACTTGACATTTTCTACATTGGTAGTACCCTGTAAGTGCAGAGAAGAAGCTTAGCTTGGTATTAGGGGGGTTAAGAGTGTTTGGGGCCAACTTGTCTCTTAGAGAGGGGGCTCCTCTAAAAACAACATGGGGCTTATCTGGGAGGAAGGTGTTTAATATTTTGTCACTCTTCAAAATGTGCCAATGTTTGTTGACTATGTGCTTCACTCTGGCATGTTGGCAAGAATAGTTAGTGATAAAAGGATTCCTATGGGTATCATCTCTCTGGCTTGACGGCCGGTCGGTCAACAAGGAATCTCTGTCGATCATATCGACCGCATTGAGGGTATCTCTGAGGGTATTGTGGTCATAACCTTTGGCCAAAAATCTTTCAGTAAGAATTTCAGATTGTATGAGAAAAGTGTCACGATCCGTACAGTTACGTTTAAGCCTCAAATATTGGCTCTTTGGCACAGACCTTAACCAAGAGGAGTGATGACAACTATCCTTTGGGATAAACGCGTTACGGTCTGTAGGTTTGAAATAAGTGGAAGTGATGAACTGGTCATGACCTACTGTGATAGAGAGATCAAGAAAGTGTATAGTCTCCCTACTCGCCTCATAGCTGAGGTGTATTCCTCTCTGATTAGAATTGAGATGGAGCATAAAATTGGCGAGTTCAGGCTCATCACCATTCCAGAGGAGGAGGATGTCGTCTATGTAACGGGCCCACAAGACCACTTCTGGTCTTGGCTGGGCATAGACGACATCCTCCTCCCATTTGGCCATGAAGAGGTTCGCCAAACTGGGGGCATATTTAGCCCCCATGGCGACTCCCTTATCTACCACGTGTTGTTGCTATTCATGTACACATGTCACTTACGCTGACACACCTCTGTCAGGTGTTTACTAATAGAACTTAATTTTTACTAATGGATTGATAATATTCACACTATTGATTACCACTTCACAGGTGTTATATTTAGTAACTGTTATTTTAGTAACTAGTTACATGTCATATGCATAACATATTGCATACACTCACTTTTTAGCGCAGCTCTTTTCCCTTTTTTCTTTATTTTGTAAGCAACGGCTTGCAGAGCCAGTCAGTATGATGAGGCCACAATGTAGTGCACTGGGAACAAGATTAGAGATTTTTTGGATAAATTCTGGTGTCTCTGCCACATACTTTGGATAGCAGTAACGGGGGCAGAAAAGATTGTTCTTTGGGTGTCGGTGTGCACCTTCACACCGTAACCCTATAGAGCAGGGATATGCAATTAGCAGACCTCCAGCTGTTGCAAAACTACAAGTCCCATCATGCCTCTGCCTCTGGGTGTCATGCTTGTGGCTGTCAGAATCTTGCTATGCCTCATGGGACTTGTAGTTCTGCAACAGCTGGAGGTCCACTAATTGCATATGCCTGCTATAGAGTTACTCTACATGAAAGCAAGAATTGGCCTTGCTGTCAAAAATTGCAATAATATGCACCTGTCAAACAGGTGCGTAAAAATTGTTTGACGGTACATGCCCAGCGTCTAAATGCAAGCTTATCAAAACTGCTGGCTCTACAACTTCTGTCTTTCCACCTGGTGGAATCTGCCCCCTTCCGTGAATTTGCAGAATGTGCTGTACCACAATGGCAGGTTCCCAGTCACTATTTCTTTTCACATTAGGCCATTCCAGCTCTCTACTATCACGTTGAAGGCAATGTTGTGGCATCGTTGGGCAAGGCAGTCAACCGCAAAGTTCACGTTACTGCTGCCAATGCTGTCCAGCAAGCATGGACAGGGACAATATATTTTGTTCACAGCACAATGGGTAACTCTGCTTGCAACTTGAAAGGATGCAGGACAGGGCTCAGTGCTACAGCCGGTTGTTCCCACAGGTCTCCATACAGCTGGTGATGATGTGAGATTTGTCAGCTCTACCCCCTCCTACTCCTCCTCTGCTGAATTGTCCTATGAACTTCAAGTACCCCCTAAGTGGTCAAAGGGCTAATCAATGAGTGAGGCTAAAAGGTGCCATGCAGTGCTTCAGCTGGTGTGTCTAGGGGACAGGAACCACACCGGAGCAGAGATTCTTGCAGCTCTGCAGGGACAGGCCCATAGGTGGGTTCACACCACATCAGCTGGAGCCAGGAATGGTGGTGTGTGATAATGGCACAAACCTCCTGTCCGCGCTTAGACAGGGAAAGTTGACCCATGTGCCATGCCTGTCACATGTCCTCAATTTGGTGGTGCAGAGTTTCCTAAATAGGTACCCAGGGTTAGAAGATCTACTAAAGCAGACCAGAAGAGTCTGTAGCCATTTTACACAGCCAGTGTTCGGTTGGCTTAAATTCAATGTGAATTCTACCTGTCTGTAAACTGCCTGATTTATGACATGCCCACCAGGTGGAAATTGACTTTGGCAATGCTGCAGCAGCTGCGCATGCCGCAGAGGGCCATCAATGAGTACCTGTGTGAGTATGGCAAAAGGACAGGCATGTTACATGTTGACTTTTTAAAAACAATATAGTCTTGTTTAAAGAACCTCTCGGGTAGGCGGCCCTTCGGCAGTTCGTAAGTAACCAGACCTACCCACCTTCCCCCTTTGTCTTTTTTCCCTTTAAACATATATATATGGTGTATTATTTTTCTTCTTCCAAAAATGGAAAACAAAAAATCCATCCCCCCCCCCCTCCTCCCCTCTTCTTCTTTTCCAACCCCCCCTATCTACTCTTTCCCATTCCCTTTCCCCTCAGAGAGTCTTGTAAATATTGTCACAAAAACAATAATTATCAACCATGTCAACTTATTTAGAACAACAAATGCCAATACATTTTAATATATTTCAATTAATTATATATATTTACATCCCTTTTTATTTATATATGTGTGTGTATATATATTTACACCCCTCTAATTCTACATCTGTTATAGTGAAAATTATAATACATATGTAGATATAAAATAATGCCACCATATACAATATAATATCAAAACCAAAAACCCCTTTCCCCTTTTTCTCCACTTAATAATTTACTTGTTTTTATCAATGGATTTTTATAATAATAAAAAAGTTTTTAATTATATGTTAAATTAGTATATATCCTGCTTTTGTATCATTGCACCAATTATCAATATTATGTTATTACCTGAAGAAAATGTTGTTGTGAAGGATATGAATTAGGGCTGTGCAAATGAAAGATTAATTCCTCGATTAATAGTTAATTTTTTTGATCGATCCAAATTTTTTTGATTGGTACTCACCTCTCCGGTGACGTCACCGGACTCCTCCCCCCTTCCCCAAGTGCCTCTGTCTGCTAACGAAGGGAAGGGGGGAAGAGTCCGGTGACGTTGAAGTTCTGATTGAACATTACGCGTACGGGGGAGGAGCTATGCATGACGTCACCCGCTGCTGCCCTACGGTAGACATGGGAACCGTCAAAAAATTTGTTTTGTTTCGTATATAAAAAAATTTGTAATTCGTGTACGAATTCCGTTCGAATTCGTACGAAATACGAATTTCGTACGAATCGTTAAAATTTTTTGAATAGTTTCAAATCGTTACGAATCGTTAATAATCACTCGCGGCTAATGAATTGCAGGTTCCCGTAACACAGAGAACAATTCGAATCCAACTACCAAATATCGAATTTCAACTAATACGAAAGAAATTATTATAGCGGATATAACGAATGATTCGAATAAATTTGAGATTCAGTATATCTAATATCGAGAACTGTCCCTGCACAAAGTGTCATTTTTGCCGGAAAAAAAGCTATTTAAAATCACTCGCGGCTAATGAATTGTCGGCTCTGTAACACAGAGAACAGTCATTCATTGAAAGTCTTTGATAAAAAAAAAAAAGCGTGGGGGTCCCCCCAAATTCAATTACCAGGCCCTTCAGATCTGCTATGGATATTAAGGGGAACCCCACTTCAAATTTAAAAAAAAAATGACATGGGGTTCCCCCTTAATATCCATACCAGACCCTTTAGGTCTGGGATGGATTTTAAGGGGAACCGCGGCCAAAAAAATAAATAAAATGGCGTGGGGTCCCCTCAAAATCCATACCAGACCCTTTATCCGAGCGCACAACCTGGCAGGCCGCAGGAAAAGAGGGGGGACGAGAGCGGTCCCCCCCTCCTGAACCGTACCAGGCCACATGCCCTCAACATTGGGAGGGTGCTTTGGGGTCCCCCCCAAAGCACCTTGTTCCCATGTTGATGAGGACAAGGGCCTCATCCCCACAACCCTGGCCATTGGTTGTGGGGGTCTGCGGGCGGGGGACTTATCGGAATCTGGAAGCCCCCTTTAACAAGGGGACCCCCAGATCCCGCCCCCCCTGTGTGAAATGGTAAGGGGGTACAAAAGTACCCCTACCATTTCACCAAAAAAGTGACAAAAATGGTAAAAATGACAGGAGACGGTCTTTGACAATTCCTTTATTAAAATCTTCTTTCTTCTGGTCTTCCTTCTTCCTTTCTTCATCCTTCGGTTTCTTCATCTTCTCCTTCCGGCATCTTCTTCCATTTTCTTCTTCCATCTTCTTCTTGCTCTGGTCTTCACGTCCGGCATCTTCTTCCATGGCGTCGGCGTCTCTTCTTGGGCCGCTCCTCGCAATGGGAGGCTCCCGCTGTGTGAGGCTTCGCTGTGTCTGACAGGACTTTTATAACCCCATGATGTCCCCGTGCGTCACCAGATGGCCCCGCCCTCCGTTATAAAAGACCTGTCTGACGCAGCAAAGGCTCACACAGCGGGAGCCTCCCATTGCGAGGAGCGGCCCAAGAAGAGACGCCGACGCAATGGAAGAAGATGCCGGACGAGAAGACCAGAGCAAGAAGAAGCGGATCGGAGGAAGAAGAAGATGGAAGAAGATGCTGGAAGGAGAAGATGAAGAAACCGAAGGATAAAGAAAGGAAGAAGGAAGAAGACCAGAAGAAAGAAGATGAAAGAAGATTTTAATAAAGGAATTGTCAAAGACCGTCTCCTGTCATTTTTACAATTTTTGTCACTTTTTTTGGTGAAATGGTAGGGGTACTTTTGTACCCCCTTACCATTTCACACAGGGGGGGCGGGATCTGGGGGTCCCCTTGTTAAAGGGGGCTTCCAGATTCCGATAAGCCCCCAACCCGCAGATCCCCACAACCAATGGCCAGGGTTGTGGGGATGAGGCCCTTGTCCTCATCAACATGGGGACAAGGTGCTTTGGGGGGGACCCCAAAGCACCCTCCCAATGTTGAGAGCATGTGGCCTGGTACGGTTCAGGAGGGAGGGGGGGCTCTCGTCCCCCCCTCTTTTCCTGCGGCCTGCCAGGTTGCGTGCTCGGATAAGGGTCTGGTATGGATTTTGAGGGGGGCCCCCACGCCATTTTTTTTTTGGCCGGGGTTCCCCTTAAAATCCATCCCAATCCACTCATTGCGGCCGTTTACCACGTGATCACTCCGTCAAATGACGGAGTGATCACATGTAAGCAAACCGGCGTCATTTGATGACACCGGTTCCTCTCTCCTCCTCTCTCTGTACCGATCGGTACAGTGTGAGAGGAGAGGGGGAAGGATCGGTGGCAGCAGTGCTGTGGGCGGGATCTGTAGTGCCCACAGCACTGCTCTGCATTCACCACCGATCCATCCATCCATGCTCAGCCATCCCTCCATACCCTGCAATACACAGCAATAGCCTGCAGTGTATTGCAGGGTATGGAGGGATGGCTGAGCATGGATGGATGGATACCCAGCAGTACCCAACAATATTCTGAAATACTCTGCAATACCCTGCAATACCCTGCAATACCCTGCAATACCCTGCAATACTCTGCAATACCCAACAATACTCTGCCATACTCTGCCATACCCTGCGATATTCTGCGATACCCTGCGATACCCTGCGATATCCTGCGATATCCTGCGATATTCTGAAATACTCTGCAATACCCAGCAATACTCTGCAATACTCAACAATACTCTGCAATACCCAACGATACTCTGCAATACTCTGCCATATTCTGCGATACCCTGCGATATTCTGCGATATTCTGTGATACCCTGCAATACTCTGCAATACCCAACAATACTCTGCCATACTCTGCCATACTCTGCCATACTCTGCCATACTCTGCGATACCCTGCCATACTCTGCCATACCCTGCGATACCCTGCGATACCCTGCGATACCCTGCGATACCCTGCGATACCCTGCGATATCCTGCAATATTCTGCGATACCCTGCAATACTCGCTACGATCGAAGCCAGGATCGTTTTTTTTTTTTCAGCCTAGAGGTGAGAGGTGAGATGCGGTGTCTTATTGACCCCATATCTCACTGTAAAGAGGACCTGTCATGCCATATTCCTATTCCTATTAAGGGATGTTTACATTCCTTGTAATAGGAATAAAAGTGTTAAAAAAAAAATTTTGGGGGAAAAAAGTGTCAAACTAAAATAAAGTAAAATGAACAATAAAAAATATATATTTTTTTAAAGAGCCCCTGTCCCCGTGTGCTCGCATGCAGAAGCGAAGGCATACAGTGGTGTGAAAAAGTGTTTGCCCCCTCCTCATTTCCTGTTCCTTTGCATGTTTGTCACACTTAAGTGTTTCGGAACATCAAACCAATTTAAACAATAGTCAAGGACAACACAAGTAAACAAAAAATGCAATTTGTAAATGAAGGTGTTTATTATTAAAGGTGAAAAAAAATCCAAACCATCATGGCCCTGTGTGAAAAAGTGATTGCCCCCCCTTGTTAAAACATACTATAACTGTGGTTGTCCACACCTGAGTTCAATTTCTCTAGCCACACCCAGGCCTGATTATTGCCACACCTGTTCACAATCAAGGCTTCACTTAAATAGGAGCTGCTTGACACAGTAAGGTCCACCAGAAGATCCTTAAAAGCTACACATCATGCCGAGACCCAAAGAAATTCAGGAACAATTGAGAAAGAAAGTAATGGAGATCTATCAGTCTGGAAAGGGTTATAAAGCCATTTCCAAAGCTTTGGGAATCCAGCGAACCACAGTGAGGGCCATAATCCACAAATGGCGAAGACATGGAACAGTGGTGAACCTTCCCAGGAGTGGCCGGCCGCCCAAAATTACCCCAAGAGCGCAGCGACGACTCATCCAAGAGGTCACAAAAGACCCCACAACAACGTCCAAGGAACTGCAGGCCTCACTTGCCTCAGTTAAGGTCAGCGTTCATGCCTCCACCATCAGGAAAAGACTGGGCAAAAATGGCCTGCATGGCAGAGTTCCAAGGAGAAAACCACTGCTGAGCAAAAAGAACATCAAAGCTCGTCTCAATTTCTCCACAACACATCTTGATGATCCCCAAGACTTTTGGGACAACATTCTGTGGACCGATGAGACAAAAGTGGAACTCTTTGGAAGGTGTGTGTCCAAGTATATCTGGCGTAGAAGGAACACTGCATTTCAGAAAAAGAACATTATACCAACAGTAAAATATGGTGGTGGTAGTGTGATGGTCTGGGGCTGTTTTGCTGCTTCAGGACCTGGAAGACTTGCCGTGATAAAAGGAACTATGAATTCTGCTGTCTACCAAGAGATCCTGAAGGAGAATGTCCGACCATCTGTTCGTGTACTCAAGCTGAAACGAACTTGGGTTCTGCAGCAGGACAATGATCCTAAACACACCAGCAAGTCCACCACCGAATGGCTGAAGAAAAACAAAATGAAGACTTTGGAGTGGCCTAGCCAAAGTCCTGACCTGAATCCTATTGAGATGTTGTGGTATGACCTTAAAAAGGCTGTTCATGCTCGAAAACCCTCTAATGTAACTGAATTAGGACAATTCTGCAAAGATGAGTGGGCCAAAATTCCTCCAGGAGGCTGTAAAAGCCTCATTGCACGTTATCGCAAACGCTTGGTTGCAGTTGTTGCTGCTAAGGGTGGCCCAACCAGTTATTAGGTTTAGGGGGCAATCACTTTTTCACACAGGGCCATGATGGTTTGGATTTTTTTTCACCTTTAATAATAAACACCTTCATTTACAAATTGCATTTTGTGTTTACTTGTGTTGTCCTTGACTATTGTTTAAATTGGTTTGATGTTCCGAAACACTTAAGTGTGACAAACATGCAAAGGAACAGGAAATGAGGAAGGGGGCAAACACTTTTTCACACCACTGTACGTAAGTCCCACTCACATATGAAAACGGTGTTTAAACCACACATGTGAGGTATCGATGCGAACGTTTGTGAGTGAGAACAATAATTTTGGCCCTAGACCTCCTCTGTAACTCAAAACATGTAACCAGTAAAAAAAATTGGAAGCTCAACTGAAATCTTTTTCGATGAAGGAGGTGTCCTGGTATGGCAGGATGGCGGCATATAAAATGTTGATTTTGCCTCAAATTTTGTATATTTTTCGATCTTTGCCGATTCATATTCCTCAACATTTTCTCTCTAAACTGGCTACTATGGGATGTAAATATATATGGAATGGTAAAAAGGCTAGGTGCTTCAGGTGCAATCTTACTTCTCACAAAAAAATTGGTGGGGCTGGTCTGGTGGATATACATGATTATTACTGGGCTGTTCGATTAGACCAAATTAAACACTGGTTCCAGACTGTTAATGCACCTTCGTGGGTGTCTTTGGAGAATTCAATGTTACCTTTGAATGAAGTTTCTACTTTTTTACTTACAGATAGTTGGTCTGAATGGGATTTAAAAGCCCTATCCCCCACTATCAACATTTCCCTGAAAGCATGGAGACATGTCCTTGGTAATGTTCATAGAGAAGCTAATGATGTTTCTTACGATGTGCCTCTATCTATACTTGTGATGTGCATTCCATCACTCACAGTCGATAACCTGATTACTAAAGGAATTACTACAGTATCAGAATTGTATAATGGTATTCAACTTAAATCCACTGACACTTTATTATTGCAATATAACCTGACTGTGGATGAGACTCTTAAATGCTATAAAATAATACAATTTCTTGAATCGAAATCGGTTCCGTCAATTAGAATTCCATTTATTCTTTGGCAATTCTATTTTACAGAAAAACGCGACGCGAAAGGTATATCGTATTTTTATAACATTTTTAAAAATAAAATTACCTTACCTAAACCCTGAGCAAAGCTTCCCCCCTGAGCAAAGCTTCCCACTTGAGCTATGCTCAAGTGGGAAGCTGATATAGGTTCTGAATTTTCGGAACACCAGTGGCGTCAGGCTTTTTCGGAAATACATAAAGCTTCTCACTGGGCTAAACACTGGGAACTGACTATTAAATTAACAGATGGCACTACACTTCGTTTAGATTGGCATCTTTTTTTCCCAGGTGCCTCGCCACATTGTTGGAGGGGATGTGGACAAATAGGAAATCTGTTTCATATGCTTTGGTATTGTCCTACGATCAAAAGCCTATGGAACAGTATATTCCAACTAATATCTTCTATCACTGGTATATTGACTTCTCCCGATCCTGCACTGGGTATTCTTCATTTAAACATTGACAAGTTTGATAAAAATTTCAGACCAGTAATAACCCATATCCTGTTGGAAACAAGATTGTTGATTCTCTGCAACTGGAAATCCACTATTGCTGTGAATTTGTCCGATGTCACCTCAGCTGTGCTTAGAAATCATTCTTTTGAACGTTTAATAGCCATTAATAACATGAAATGCTCACAGTTCGATTCACAATGGTCTATTTGGCCTAAAGTTCTTTCATGAATTGTCCTTAGTGAATATCTGGATGTTATCCTTGCTATTGATGACTCAGATATTTTTGTGCATATCTTTGTCTGTTTCTTTTGATTTTTTCCCTTGTATCTTGTATTTATTTATGTTCTATGAAATACTCAATAAAAACTTTAATGATTAAAAAAACATTTTGGCAAAAATTTATCAAGAAAAATTAAAAATTTGCTAAATTTTAGAAGAAAAATTATTTTTTTTACAGAATTTTCAGTCTTTTTTCTTTTATAGTGCAAAAAATAAAAAACCCAATGGTGATTAAATACCACCAAAAGAAAGCTCTATTTGTGTGAAAAAAGGACAAAATTTTCATATGGGTACAGTGTTGTATGAATGAGTAATTGTCATTCAAAATGTGAGAGCACCGAAAGCTGAAAATTGGTCTGGTTATTAAGGGTGTTTAAGTGCCCAGTGGTCAAGTGGTTAATATCCATAGCAGACCTGAAGGGCCTGGTAATTGAATTTAGGGGACCCCCACGCTTTTTTTTTTTTTTTTATCAATAACTTTCAATGAATGACTGTTCTCTGTGTTACGGAGCCGACAATTCATTAGCCGCGAGTGATTTTAAATAGCTTTTTTTCCTGTAAAAATTACACTTTGTGCAGGGACAGTACTTGATATTAGATATACTGAATCTCAAATTCATTCCAATCATTCGTTATATCCGCTATAATAATTTCTTTCGTATTAGTTGAAATTCGATATTTGGTAGTTGGATTCGAATTGTTCTCTGTGTTACGGGAGCCGGCAATAATTCATTAGCCGCGAGTGATTTTAAATAGCTTTTTTTCCTGCAAAAATTACACTTTGTACAGGGACAGTTCTAAGCACGGGAAACATGCGCCCCTCCACAGGCATACTATAGAGTTGTAACGTTAATACGTTTTTGGATAATTCATTAGTGTCGATATTCGTAACGATAAATAACAAACTATCCAAAAACGTATTAACGTTACAACTCTATAGTAAGGCTAATGAATTGTCGGCTCCCGTAACACAGAGAACAATTTGAATCCAACTACCAAATACCGGATTTCAACTAATACGAAAGAAATTATTATAGCGGATATAACGAATGATTCGAATGATTCGAATGACAAAGTGTAATTTTTGCAGGAAAAAAAGCTATTTAAAATCACTTGCGGCTAATGAATTGTCGGCTCCCGTAACACAGAGAAAAGTCATTCATTCAAAGTCATTGATAAAAAAAAATTTAAAAAAAAAAGCGTGGGGGTCCCCCCAAATTCAATTACCAGGCCCTTCAGGTCTGCTGTGGATATTAAAGCGGTTCTGAACTGTCTGTAATGTTTTTTTTTTGTACAATGAAAAGGATTATGAGATGTAATTTAAGCACTCACGTGTTCCATTTTTCAAACGAAATGCTGCCGGTTTTCGTCACATAAAAGAAGTTATAAAAATTGTTTCTGCTGGGGGCCATCTTGCCTGTGGGCATGTGAAACCACACAGGCACTTCAGATGGCCCAGCATGCACCGCCGTTACTGCGCCGATCTAGCGCGTGCGCAGTAACAGCAAAGTGTAGCTCACGTTCGCCAAAAAAAGATTTCGGCAGGAGCCCCATAAATCTTGCGAGATTTCGGCACAAGCCCCGTAAATCTCGCGAGATTTCGGCAGATGTCAGCACTAACTCCTGGGATCGATGACACCAGATCCCAGGAGAAGCCTAGACCCTGCCCTCTTCCGAAGAGACAGAGCAGCAATTACAAGGTAAGTAGAAAAAAAAAACACTTCATTTAGTACTCTTTGCCTGATTTGGAAGGCAAAGAGATTTACTAAATGAAGTGTGTGCAGAACCGCTTTAAGGGGAACCCCACTTCAAATTTAAAAAAAAAAATGGCGTGGTTCCCCCTCAAAATCCATACCAGACCCTTATCCGAGCACGCAACCTGGCAGGCCGCAGGAAAAGAGGGGAAGGGGGGCCTGGTTATTGAATTTGGGGGGACCCCCATGCTTTTTTTTTTATCAATGACTTTCAATGAATGACTTCTCTGTGTTACGGGAGCCGACAATTCATTAGCCGCGAGCCTTTTTTTTGTCATTCGAATCATTCGTTATATCCGCTATAATAATTTCTTTCGTATTAGTTGAAATTCGATATTTGGTAGTTGGATTCGAATAATTCGGAGCCGAAATTCGTAAACGGAGTTTCGTATTCCGTACAGAATTCGTATTCGAAAAAATTCGTAATATGGATTCGTACGAATGTACGAATTTCGAAAAATTCGTACGAATTTCGAATTCCTACGAAACTAATCACACATGTCTACCCTACGGAACTAACACGATTATCGGCTTTACATGCTGTGTTTTTATCATCTTTATGTGAGTAGTTTGTGTTTGAACACAAAAATTAAATATTAAGCGGTGAGCACTTAGATCTTTTCTTTCTACCCATGACCTGGCATCCTTGCTGAGATCTAAGGAGACATGAGAAGTTTATGGTCCGTGTTAACCCTTTTGATACCCGCTTGCATGACCACCTGTTTGCACAGGGGTCCATGCCATAAGGTGAGAGTGATTAGTTAGACCGAAGGGGGAGGGATTGTCACGCTACTGTGGGAAAAAAAATTACTTCAGTGCTACAGTTTGAATTTTAAAACGTATTTGTGTGAACTGTGAAGTTAAGTCATGGATTGTGGAAACTAACTAGTGTCGGGTGATTGTATATAGTGTATACCACATTTACCACTGATGCAAGGAGATCAACTAAAAGTAGTTGGATCTGTATGTGCGTTATAATTAATTGAAATTAGTCGATTAATCGATTTTAAAAAAATCGATTAATCGAACAAACAAATTTTAATCAGTAACAGCCCTAATATGAATGTATGCACACGTTATCCAATTGTCATAATGATTTGTCAATATAATCATATCGCCCGTGTGATATAAAATTTCACCACTAGGTGGCAGTGCCATTGCAGCATATAAATAGACCACATACAGCCAATGACCTATAGCTTGAAAAAGTAGCGTGCTTACTGCGCATGCTCAGAAACGCGTCGCTTTACGTCGGTACAGCCACTACATTCAACTCTGCACCCCAGCCCTCCTTTTGACTGTCCGGGCCTTGCTGTGGATCCCGCCTGAATCCCAGAAGTAACCTGTGGACCAGGACGCCGGCTGCATAGGGAGACACAAGGCTTAATTCCATCTGGACTACTGAGATCGCATGTGGCTCTACTGGATTTCCCTGCACTTGACAACAGTTTCCTATATGTGTTTTAATACAATTTGTTATTAAATCTATACAGTTTTACTAAGAGGCGCCTGTTTCTTTGTTTTTTTAGTCTTCCATATCTGGAGTGGCTTCCACTCCCCATACAAGGGCTGCCCTACCATAAAGACTGTACAACTTCACAAAGAGCTGCATTTGCTCAAAGGACTTTTTGCTATGAACTTGCTTATTACCTCACTCTGACCTGTGCCACTATCCACTGTTGTTTTTCTCTGTGGACCTTCTGACTTTTATAAAAATTAATCCGTCCTGGAGTACCAGCAGCTATGAAGCCCCTGATGCCGATGCCGCCGATTAAGTGTTTTCGGCATGTGGAATCTCTGCAGCACTTCAAGGCTGCCTAGTGTTGTGGGTGTTGATTTCATCTGGAAGAATGTTTTTGTGTAGGTTTCATGGGCACAATTAACACCTTTTTGACAGGGACTGATTTTTTTTTTTTTCCGCTGCAGCAGATGGTGCAGAAATATTTGCCAGCTATAGTCTACAGCTGGTGGTGTGCTGCTGGCAAGTGTGCTGCAAGGACCTGGGACACCCTGCGCTATACCATCATCCCTGTCAGTGGAGGCTGCAGAGAGGTCGTGAAGTATTGCAGGGATAGACTGAGGTGAGTAAAGCCTCGTACACATGATTGGATTTTCAGCAGGGAATTGTGTGATGACAGACTGTTTACCTAAAATCCGACCGTTAGTACGCTCCTTCAGACAATTGTTGTCCAACTTTCCACCAACAAATGTTGGATGGCATGCTAGTAAATGTTTGGTCTGTTGTCAGATTTTCATATTGTGTGTACACAAGTCCGTCACATAAAAGTCCAAATACAAACATGCATGCTCGGAATCAATGCTCACTAAACACGTCATTAACAGAAGGTGCCCAAAGGTTAGCGCTCAAGAGCTGAAATTCCACGTAGTATGTCAGTACGTTCGTGTTGGTTGGCCGACAATTGTATACGGTTTGTATGCAAGACAAGTTCCCGGCACACGCCCTTCAAACAAAAGTCTGACGCTCTGTTGGCCAACAATCAGATAGTGTGTACGAGGCTTAAGGCGGAGGGACAGATTTGTGCCCCTTTTGTGTGGCTTTTAGGTGTTCTTGCTAGCAGGCTGAGTGGTGGGAGGTTAAATGTCTTGTCAAGCATGTGGTACCCAAATGTTTTTTTTTTTTTTTTTGCCACGCTTGATGTCCTTGAGACAAAGTTTGCAAATAGCAACAGTGCGATCAGCTGCATATGTACTAAAAAAAAAAAAAAGGCCCAGACAACTGAGCTGTGGGAAGTGGGCTGGGAGGTAACCGCTCCACAATGTGATGGAATAAGGTGGCTGCTCTCTACTCTTTTCCGTAATGTCAGCCTCGTTGGTTTTTGTAATAATAAAAATAAGTTGCGCTAAACTTAAGCAGTCACGCTTATGTGACACTAAGTGAATAACTATTTTAATGTTAATCATACAATTAAATGTTCATATGCACAATTCAGTGTATTGACATCAACAGAAGGTAAGTGCATAAATTGATGAGTATATAGAGAGATGACAGGATGAATGTAAATGCACAACAAAGTCCACTAGAGTTATATCTTCCACTACCTATCGGCATTCATTGATAGGTTTGCTGTAGGGAAGAAAGCAAGGCTCGAACTGAAGAGGGTGAAGCTCTATAAGTGGGAACCCTTACCAGAGGCAGGTGGACCACCATCAGAGCAGAATCGTAGGAGTAGGCAGATTTGGCCCTCTGCGGGGACAGGCAGAACGTCCGAGCTCTCCGGTGTCTTACAGTAGTGAATGGAAACCACCTTAACGCGGAGCTCCACCCTAAAGAACTTCCGCTTATCGGATTCCTCCCCCCTCCAGTGCACCTTTCAGGGGGAGGGGGGTGCAGATACCTGTATAATACAGGTATCTGCACCCACTTCCAGGACGAGATAGCCGGAGCTGACCCGCCCATATCCGAAGATGCCCCGTTGTGTCTTGGGAAACAGTTCCCAGGACACAACGGGGACCAATAAAAACGCACAGCGCGACTCGCGCATGCGCAGTAGGGAACCGGGCAGTGAAGCCGCAAGCTTCCCTTCCTGTTTCCCTGACAGAGGATGGCGGCGGGGGCAGCCGAGAGACGAGCGATCGCTCGTCATCTTCTGCCGACATCGCTGGAACCTGGAACAGGTAAGTGTCTATTTATTAAAAGTCAGCAGCTGCAGTATTTGTAGCTGCTGACTTTTAAAAAAAAAAAAATTCAGGTGGACCTCCTCTTTAACAGGATGCGGAAAAACAACCCGACAAACACTGAGATCTGAAAAAGACTTTTACACTTGGGCTCAAAGCCGCGAGTGTAAACAAAAAAAAAGACTCCAATCGTAAAGTACCGTAAAAAAAGGAGCCTTTAATGCTAATCAGTAGGTGGTAAAAAACGCAATGTAACAGTACAAATACATTTAAAACAGCCAGCTAGCTAAAACAAGCAAACACATACATGTGGCGTGATGGCGTCAGCACAAAGCACCGCCCTACACGTTTCGTAATACCTTTACGTCTTCCAGGGCCTACTGATTAGCATTCAAGGCTCCTTTTTTACAGTACTTCACAATTTGAGTCTTTTTATTTGTTTACACTCGTGGCTTTGAGCCTGAGTGTAAAAATCTTTTTCAGATCTCGGTGTTTGTCGGGTTGTTTTTCCGCATCCTGTTAAGGTGATTTCCATTCACTACTGGAAGACGCTGGAGAGCTCGGACGATCTGCCTGTCCCCACAGAGGGCCAAATCTGTCTGCTCTTACAACTCTGCTCTTAAGGTGGTCCACCTGCCTCTGGTAAGGGTTCCCACTTATAGAGCTTCATCCTCTTCAGTTCGAGACTTGCTTTCTTCCCTACAGCAAACATATCTCAATGAATGCTGATGGGTAGTGGAAGATATAACTCTAGTGGACTTTTATTCATCCTGTCATCTCTCTATATACTCATCAATTTATGCACTTACCTTCTGTTGATGTCAATACATTGAATTGTGCATATGGACATTTAATTGTATGATTAACATTGAAATAATTGTTAGTTCACTTTGTGTCACATAAGCGTGACTGCTTAAGTTTAGCGCAACTTATTTTTATTATTTACTTGCACCATAGGGATATCTGATGGTATTTTGTTGCAGCTTTGTTTTCCTTTATCATTTGATTTATAGCACGGTATTTATTTCTTTTTTACTTATCGTTGGTTTTTGTGCCTCACCCTCATTTTACTCCTCTGCTCTATCCAGCATCCGAGTCGAGTGAGTGACCTCATCATCATCTTCATCATCATCATCTCCTCCTCCATCCTCATTACAACTGGAGACAACTTGGCAATACGCTGCGGCTGGAGGAACATGAATGCCAATTTGTGTACCAGTGTTCTCCCCTCTCTGTAAGCTCACGTTCCTGCCTTCATCAACCTTAGAACCAACATCTGAATTCAGTAATGGCTGTGCATCATCAAGGAGCAAGTGGCTGATGCTGTGTTCAAATAACTCTGCTGACTCCTCCATACCTGATGCTCTGATGCTGGGGCTATGGCAGTAAGAGCTGTGGACAAGGAGGCAGGTTTTGCCACTCTGGCAGCTGAAGGGGACTGCGTGCTAGTGTCTACTTGGGTGACGGAGGATGAGGACGGTTTAGGAAGCCAGTCCACCACCTCCTCTGCATGCTGTGGCTGGATAACAAGGGCAACATCACTAAACAGGGGAAATGATGCCCTGCCTGAGGACTGACCAGGTCCACCTTTGCCTGTGGACACATACGCTGCTGGGTCCCTTACAGTGCCATTGGAACGTCTGCTTCTCCTTGCTGTCCTCCCAGACATGATGTGGGGGGTGCTTAAAAACAAAATGTAATAAAGATTTGTAAATATGTACATGGATGCACTTTAATCAATGAAAAGTGGTGTTTGGTGCACTTTTAATTTGAGTATTCACGACAGACACACGCCACAGATACACTATAATATACTGCGTTAAACTTGCAGTAACGCACGGAACTATATGGCGTTAAACTTGCAGTAATGCACTGAACTGTACAGCGTTAAACTTGCAGTAACGCCCAGAAATGTACAGCGTTAAACTTGGAGTAACGCACTGAAATATATGGCGCTAAACGGTCACTACACTCACACTGACTGAACTATCCCTACATTCACACTAATGTTAAATATGAATGGTTGCACTACACTCACACTTAACTATCCCTAAATGCACACTAAACTGATATTCTACACTGACAATGTAATCAGAATAGCACACTGTCTAATAGCACTGAACAGAGCCCTGTTCTATCTCTCTCCACGCCGCTATCACACTACAAGTGTGGGGCGGGATAAGGATCAATGAGCCATGATTAAATGCAATCATCATGACAGCGTCCAATCATGGCTCTGATAGTGCTCTGTGCCCTGATTGGGCGAAACTTTCATTGCTTCAGCCAATCTAGGGCTTTCAATGCATTGTTCGGTGGCGTGGAGTTCCACTTAAAATCTATACCAAACCCAAAGGGCCTGGTATGGATTTTGGGGGGGCCCCAATGCTGTTTTTTTCATAATTCTCTCATAGGGTTCCCCTTAACCACTTCAATGCACTGTATTATATACTGTACACTGACTGCAATGTGTGTGTGTGTGTGTGTGTGTGTGTGTGTATATATATATATATATATATATATATATATATATATATATATATATATATATATATATATACACACACACACACTAAACTGCCTGCATGCCACTAACTAACCTGCCTAATCTAGCTCCAGTTCTCTCAATCTCCTCCACGTATCGCACTACATATGGCCCCCATGTAAGCAGCCTTATATAGTGTGGGGCGTGGACTTAGCCCCCTGAGCCATGATTGGCCAAAGGCACCCTACTTTGGCCAATCATGGCTCTCACAGCAGATCGCGCTGTGATTGGCCAAAGCATGCAGGTCAGGTGCATGCTTTTACCAATCAGCAGCGGCCAATGCACTGCGATCTTGCAGTGCATTATGGGGCCCTCTGCGGCTCTCAAATTTGCCAGTGACTCTACATTTGTTCGGTTTGTTTGCACACTGCCTATACAAGACAGGAAAAACCCCAAGGGTGAGGCCAATGGTGACATTGCAGAGCTTAGTAATATTCATTCATATTCATGCTGTTTAAGCAACATTGCCCACGGCCCGGACACCCAGTTTCAGGTGGGTTTACCTCCAACATGCAGGGTCTTCCAACTCCAGGTGAGGCTGAACCTTGAGGGGTGGTGTGATATACTTGCAGCAACCAAAGTACTTTGACCAAAAAAAAAAAAAAGAACACTTCAATGGGGGAGGTTAGCTAGGAAGAGGTGGTCCTGTGGGTTTCAGAGGAGGCGTTAACCCATTGTGTGCTGACGGGAGATAGGAAAATGAATTTAATCCATTTTGGAATAAGGCTGTAACATAACAAAATGTGGGAAAAGTGAAGCACTGTGAATACTTTCCGGATGCACTGTATGTGTCATGGCCAAACATATTGGCACCCCTGCATATCTCACACTTCGCTCAGAAAATTGTTGCAATTACAAATGTTTAGGTGTCCTCGTGTTTATTTTGTTTGTATTGGTATGACACAAAAAAGTGGAGAAACAAAATCCAAATCTGACACATTCCACACAAAACTCCAAAAATATATATACTGTATACACAATACTGTGCAAATGTTTTAGGCAGGTGTGAAAAAAATGCTGTAAATTAGGAATTCTTTCAGAAATAGAAGTGTTAATGTCAATTAACAAAATTAAAAGTAAATGAACAAACTGTCCCTTCCAAGACTCTTTGTTCTTTCTGAAGATAGTTTTTGATGACATTGTCCTGCTACAGAATACGTTTGTGGTTAATCACATGCCTCCCTGATGGTTTGGCATGATGGATAAGTATATGCTTGTATTTCTCAGCATTGAGGACAGAAGTGATCCTAACCAAATCTTTAACTCCATTTGCAAAAATGCAGCCCTTAAACTTGCAAGGAACCACCACCATATTTCTATGTTGCCTGCAGACACTCATTATTGTACCACTCTCCAGCTCTTTAGAAAACAAACTGCCTCCTGCTGCAGACAAATATTTCACATTTTGACTCATCAGTCCCAAGTACCTGCTGCCATTTCTCTTCACCCCACTTCCTATGTTTTCGTGCATAGTTGAGTTCACTTCAATGTCATAGGTATTGCTTTTTGACTGCAATTCTTCCATGAAGATCACTTCTGGCCAGACTTCTTCAAACAGTAGATGTGTGTACCTGGGTCCCACTGGTTTCATACTGTGTATATACCAGTGATGGCGAACCTTGGTACCACAGATGTTTTGTAACTACAGTTCCCACGATGCTCACCTACACTGCAGAGTGCCAGAACATCATGGGAAATGTAGTTCCAAAACATCTGGGGTGCCAAGGTTCGCCATTACTGGTATATACCATATCATTATTGAGTGAAATATTCAAATGGCCAGGTGGAGTTAAAGTATAACTGAAGGCATTAGGGAGATTCAACCTCTCTGTTTATCCTGTTCACCATAATCACTGAAACTGAAAGTGAAAGTAAAAGAAAATCCCACATTTGTAGTTGTTTTCAGAATATGAATAGATTAAGGTGACCAGATTGAAAATGAAATCCGGGGACATATTTTTTTTTTTACTAGTAATGGCGGCAATTAGCGACTCTCTGCCCGTCGCTGCCACCGCTCGCCTAACAGCCTGTCAAGTCTTACTGGGCCCTGGCTACTACTGGGTGGGGAGCTGAGGAAGATCACTCTGCCAGGGAAGACAAGGAGATGGGCAGGTGGCTGGCCGGGACTTGAGCCAAGGCAGAAGAACATGATCATTAGAAAGGGGCACAGATAATGAAAAAAATACACCCCACCCCCTAAGCTAGTAGGAGCGGCAGAGCAGGGGTGTAATTCAGATTTTTTTTATTCTGCACTGACTGTCTTTGAAATTGCCCCAGCCCCTTTTCAAATCCAATCCGGGGACAGACCTGGTTCAGGGATAGTATCCTCAATCCGGGGACTGTCCCTGGAAACTGGGGATGTCTGGTCACCCTAGAATAGATGGAAAATCTTCCAATGGGGTAAGTTCCAGTGACCCTAATGACAACCAGGGATTTCCCTCACTTTGGAGGTATTTTCTCTCACTTACTGTTTTGACTAAGGAAGTGACAAAAAAAACAACAGGGATTAGAACCCTCCATTTCTCTAGCCAAAATGAAAAAAAGGTTTTCCTTAAAGTGTTACTAAATCCATAACAGTAAAATCAGTCTGCGTATGCAGTAAAGCATGCTTGTTATACTTCCAATGGAACCTAAGGGGTTAATCCACTGCATTGTGCACAGATCCTCCTCTTCTTCTGACTTAAGAACATGTCTGGATAAGACAGAGCCTTTGGAGTCAGGCTGCACATGCTCTGTTTGGTGTGTATTGCTAGAGATTTTCTTTTCTTTGGAGACTGTATGTAATCAGCACAGGGCCAATCAGCACTGTCCAGACAGAGGGTAGTGTCTGTCTGGCATCCTGATAGGACAGCTCAGTGCAGTATGAAAACTCCTCCTACAAGCTTTTACTAGTGCTCGGAGGACACTGATAGAAGTCACAAGACTTCTTTTTACTGCTGATGAGAAAAGGTATTTAGCAGTTTATATTTACTAAAATAATTGCATTTCCATGTTCTGTGTACTGTGGGAGACCAGATATAGTGAATGCAGGGTCCTGGATTTATAAACACTTTTAAGTTTTACTTGAAGCCTCGTCCTGGAAAACTTTCCAGTGAAGGAGAGACTATACATTATCAGCCATAACAATATGACCACTGACAGGTAAAGGGAATATCTCATTACAATGGCATCTGAAAATTGGTGGGATATATTAGGCAGCAAGTGAACATGTTGTCCATGAAGTTGATGTGGTGAAAGCAGAACAAAAATGGACATCGCAGGTTGTTGTGTATGGGGCTGTGAAGCCCACGGTGACCTATATCAACGGGCAAAAGCTTCTACAATGGTCAAATGAACATCAGAGCAATGGAAGAAGGTGGCCTGGTCTAATCACATTTTCTTTTACATCATGTGGATGGCCAGGTGCGTGTGCGTCACTTACCTATGGAAGAGATGGCACCAGAATGTGGTATAAGAAGGCAAGTCGGCAGCAGCAGTGTGATGCTTTGGGCAATGTTCTGCTGGGAAACCTTGGGTCCTGCCATTCATGTGAATGTTACTTTGGTGTCCATGCCCCAATGGGTCAGGGCTGTTTTAGCCAAAGAGGGCCATACGCAATATTAGGTGGGTGGCAATAATGTTATGGCTGATCAGTATATATTACTTAACCACTTTTAATCACCAAAAAGTAAAAGTCTCCTATAATAATGAGTGTCTGACTACCTTTTCTTTGGTGAGATACTAGAGGATGTCTATATAAGGTTAGAAAACTATTGTGGAAAACATCCTTACAGAAGTATACTTTAAATTGATTATGGGTCATGTACACGGGTGCATCTAATCTGCCCATACAGCATAGAAACTGGGTGAATTTCAGCACCCAGGAGGCACAGGTGGTGCATACAGCCCACTGCATACAGATACTGTTTAAAACCAGACTGAAGGGCACTGCCTGCCATCCTGCACCACGAGACGGCACCCCCACTCACCTCTTTTACCTGCTAATTGCAGGCCGAGACATGAAGGCTCTGGACAGCCCTGGCCACAAGACGAGAGGGGTCTCCCCCTTTTCCTCCTCCATTTTTCTCCCTTAATTTTCATCCCCAGTCCCCCCCTCGTCTGTTTGTTCCTCTCCCCCCCATCGTTCCCCGGACTCCCCCCCCCCCTATTTTTCTCCCCCCCTTTTTTTTGAATTCCTCTCGAGGCTGAGGTTGGAGAGACAAAACTTTTCCTTGAACTGCTGAGGCCTTTACCCAACAAGTACAAAGGCAAACGCCGTGGAACAATTATCACTTTTAACTCATATGCAATATTCGTTACTGTCCTCCCCTGGAGGCTCAGTACACTACATATATGGCTACTTAGGTAGCAGGAGCTCTGTTAGTCCTACCACGAATGTGTGTAGTGCAGCGTAAGTTACCCCCACGCACAGTTAAGACACGCAGCCCACCTGTCTATGAACAACCCTATGGTAATGTTCTAATTTTTGCACGAGATGGTCCTAGGACCAACACCAAAGTGAAATCCAGAAGACTGCACATGTGCAACACCTACCTCTCGTGTATTCTGTTTAATGTCGTATGTTTTACTTTTATATCCGCTTTTACATGGTGGGCTGCAGGTCAAGTTTTGTTATGGGATGATGCCCGCACAGGTTGGGGAGGGTGCAGGGCGGGGTGGGGGAGGGGAGGGTCGGGGAAAGTTGTTCACTCAAGAATACATGTTGCTGAGGGCAAACTATTGATCAGGTATTATGCTATGTCTTATTCACTGTCTTGCAAGTATCCACTTAACGAGTATGTAGTAAGGATAGTATGCACAATGGCCAGTGTACATACGATGCTGATAGCCCATGAGGCTGGGTTTAAAATATGTTTACAAGCACACCCATGGCTACTCTAAAATTCCTGACCTGGAATGTGAGGGGCCTCCGAGACAAGGTTAAGCGCTCGGCAGCCCTCACATTCCTGAAGAGGCAGAGAGCTGATGTCATGGCAGTGGTCGAGACGCATATAGAGGGGCAGATGCAGAGGGCACTACGCAGACCCTGGGTAGGATGGGCATATCACTCCACGTACACTTCCCACTCCAGGGGTGTGTCAGTTCTCATAGCCAAATCAGTCCATTTTGAACTGACGGAGCTTTACCTGGACCCCCAGGGCCGCCATGTATTTTTGTCTGCTAAACTACATGGAGAACCTTTCCTCATATTGGCCTCATATATTCCCCCCCCCCTTCTCCCCTGCGACGGTTACGGAGGGCCTTGAGTTCATAGCCAAATATCCCACAGCACAAACGGTATGGATGGGCGACTTTAATACCACACTTAATGAGGACCTGGACAGACTCAGGACTATGCCAACCATTCAAAAAACGACTGGGGAATCTAGACTTTCTAAAATGGTCTCCTCCTTTCAACTAGCTGACACGTGGAGGTACAAATACCCCCTCACACGTCAATACTCGTGCTTCTCATCCACACACAACTCTATGTCACGCATTGATTTTATATTTGTTTCCAAGAGACTCCTTCCCCGGCTGCGGGAGGCGTCGTTTGGCCCCAGACTCCTTTCAGACCACCATCCATACATCATTACACTTAGTACCCCACAAGACAGACCCCCACGGACGTTGCGTCTAAACCCATTCTGGCTGTCGCTTCTACCTGAAGACGACAGCATATCCACTGAATTAGGCAGACACTTTTTCGAAAACGCCGGCTCTGCATCTCCCGCAGCAGTTTGGGAAACCTTTAAACTCCATGCTCGCGCCACCCTACAATCTAGAATAAATCTGATAAAGAGGGACTCCGCAGCAGCATATGACAAGGCAATATCAGAATTAACACTGACTGAACAAAAATATAGGGGGGACCCGTCGCGAGACAATGCAGACGCACTAAAACTACGAGCCAGAGCAGTTACCCAAATCCAATACGAAAAAGCCAGGCAGAAGTTATTTTTCAGCAAGCAAAAACACTTTGAATTGGGGGAACGGGCGGGTAAACTTCTTGCCTACCTCGTACACAACGAGGATAGACCCCCGGTGGTAATCACACTCCAAGACTCTAGAAACCAACCTGTCTCAGATCCCCTGACTGTTTCCTCCAAATTCAAAGAATTCTATACAGACTTATACACGTCCACAGCCCAAGAGGACCCTGGTCCCATGGCTCGGTTTTTTGAATCCATCTCATTCCCCAAGCTATCCCAGGAACAGGTCACCTTACTAGAAGCACCTCTCACTGAAGAAGAGATTGCAGGGGCAATAGCCAGCTTTGCCAGAGCTAAGGCTCCTGGCTCAGATGGCCTCCCCATAGAATTCTATTCGCAGTTCACAGAGATACTCACCCCCAAACTACTTGTCCTATATAATGACCTGATTAAAACACAAACACTACCGACATCCATGAGAGAGGCCACCATAGTGCTAATACCCAAACCGGGCAAGGACCCTGGCCTCCCGGAGTCCTACCGCCCTATCTCCCTCCTCCAGGTCGATATAAAAATCCTCGCCAAAACACTTTCCACTCGCCTGAATCAAGTTATCCTTACGCTAATCCACGCTGATCAAGCGGGGTTTATGCCTGGCCGCAACACCTCCTTCAACCTTCGTAGGCTCTTTATGAACCTACAGTCCTCCCATGACAATGTCGGCACTAGGGTGGTGGTGTCCCTAGACACGGCCAAGGCATTTGATTCAGTAGAGTGGAAATACTTATGGGGCTGCCTGGAGAGATATGGTTTTGGTCCACGATTCATCAAATGGGTACAGCTCCTCTATTATGAGCCAGTGGCCAGGGTGGTGGCAAATGGGTACCCGTCTGAACTTTTTACCCTCAGCAGGGGCACGAGACAGGGATGCCCACTGTCTCCCCTCCTATACGCCCTAGCGGCGGAGCCCCTTGCCATGTCTGTTCGGGCAAACACAGAGATTAAGGGTTTGAGGATGGGGTCCTTGAGCGAGAAAATTAGCATGTATGCAGACGACACCCTGCTATACCTAGCTGACTCTGGCCCATCCCTCACCACCGCCCTCCAAACGATTGAATGCTTCGGCAGATTTTCAGGCCTTAAAATTAATTGGGGAAAATCTCAGATTCTTTCTCTGGACAGCTTTCCACCCCCTGCATCACAGGCTGCCCTTCCCTTGCAACGGGTCGACGTGATCAAATACTTGGGAGTTCATGTGTCCAAATCCCCGGCTGATTACGTCAAGTTGAATATTGAACCCCTGATCCCCTTAATCAGAACCAAAGTACAAATGTGGTCCCGCCTACCCCTAGGTATCTGGGGTCGAATCAACCTTATAAAAATGATCCTACTCCCTAAGATCTTGTATGTCCTCTGGCACTCCCCGGTCTACCTACCCCTTAGACACTTTAAACTAATTGAAGCTCTTCTCAAACCATTTGTATGGGGGAAAAATAGACACAAGTTAAAATGGCAAGCACTTAAGAATCCCACGGACAGGGGGGGTACGGCATTACCAGATTTCAACTTATACTACATTGCCTCTCAGCTCTCTCAATTATTCCACATTGACAAGGTAGACAGAGACAGATTCCTTGCACTACTATGTCCCAAATGGGCGCAACTGACAAACGACCCTATCTATGCAATTACAACGGGTACCGCGGCCAACGAGACTGGCGGAGACAGGCATTCCCTGACATACCACTACAATCGCATATGGGACCTAGCAGTCTCTAAACTGGGTATACCCCCACTGAATGACTACACCCCACTGTGGCACAACAAGAAACTGCAGGACATGTACAGCTTTCAAGACGCCCATCTCTGGCTCAGGCGAGGTGTCTTCTACTTGAATCACCTGCTGGCGAATGGAGCAATAAAAACATACACGGAACTCAAAGCAGAATTCACACTACAAGACCACATGCAATTCCGGTACATACAGCTAAGACATGTAGCTCAGGCACAATTAGCTCAACTAATCCCACAGCCTACCCCTAACCCTATCATGGCAATCATTAAAGATACTGACCCCAGTAAGCTCACATCATGCTTCTACAACATGCTTATGGCACCTATTGCAGCAAAAACAGCATACAACCTGAAACCACACTGGGAGGGAGACCTAGGCCCCTTGGAAGATGAGGAATGGGAGGAGGCGATGGAAACGTGCACACAGGTATCCCCCAAGCTCTCAGACAGAATGACACAAATTAATATATTACACCGTGCATACCTCACCCCTCTCAGAGTGGCTAAATACAAACGGGAGCAGTCTAGCACATGCCCCATGTGCACTTCTGCACAAGGCACCTTTTTTCACCTCATTTGGACATGTTACAGGATACAGGGCTATTGGGAGCAGATAGTGAAGTTTCTGCACGATAACATGGGCTCCCCTCTGGCTCTAGACCCCAAGCAATGTCTTTTGGGGATATTCCCAGATACCCTTGACAGACATACCAAGACGTTTCTTCAGGAAACCCTTTTTGCCAGCAGAAAAGTGATAGCTAGGAAATGGATGAGACCGACACCCCCAGACATTACAGAATGGAAAGCTGATGTGAACGCTTTTCTCCCTTACAAGAAGTTTGTGTATATTAATAGGGGATGCCCTGAAAAATACAACAAGATATGGGACAGGTGGCTTCAGGACTCTGAGACATGCACTTAATGGGGTGTGGAATATATCTGCTAGCTCTGTACGTACAAGACATAACCATAGATGTATACCCTGTAAGAACTATGACAACAATCTGTACACATGGATGCTAATGTATTTGCTTTATTGGATAATTATTCTGATGACAATATGCGAACAACCTGTACATTCTCAAAGCTGTATTATTATGTTTACCTGTCACCAATAAAAGTTTTTTTTGAGTGGAAAAAAAAAAACCAGACTGAAGAAAGGCCAAAATATGAGCTAAAGAGTATTCCCTAGGATTCAGCTCTCTGTCTGTCTTCACACCATGCAAAGGAAGCCTGCCCTGTAAATCTTGCAGGAGTTGGATTTCTTGATCTGAGTAAGGTGGGAACAACAGAGCCAGAAATCCCCCTGTCCTTTAGAATTTAAGTTTCAGCAACCATGCCATTAGAGCCAGTGAGTGAGAAGCAGAATGAAAAAGGGGCTTTGGGTCAATAATCCCGATCTGTTTGGAAGAGTTCAAGGCTGCTCCTCCAGAAGTATGAGTAGATATGTGTACCAAGCCAGTTTGGTGCGATGAGAGATCACCAGGACCCTTTCCTCCTCTAGCTTGTGCAGCAGTCATAGAAATAGGACAGAAGTTTTGAAAGATCTAGGGTGGGGAATCAGGAACCACTACTCTGGGTCTAAGCATTGGTGGCTTAGAAAGTCTACCTGCTAATTGCTCACTCCAGAGATGTGGATGGCCAAGAGAGCTGGAATGTAAATTGCCTCCCAGAAGAGTATCAGACTTGGTGCTCTGAAGGCAGCTTGACTTCTGGTGCTCCCCTGATGGTTTGTGTAGGTCACTGCTATCCAACCTGCACTCTGACTTATTGTAAAAGGGAGGTCTAATGTTGTATGGGTAATTTGATGGCTCCAGAATGTTGATGGAAAATCTAGACGCCACTTGGAACCATGTTCTCTAGACAGTTATGTTCTCTAGACAGTAAACTACAGGACCCTTTTTCAACGCGGACTGCGGCCGCCCCGGAGCTGTGTGAACCGTCTCCTGTCATGCTAATTAGATGCGGGGAAATTTGCAATTTGCATAAGTGTGAACCCAGCTTAAGGCTGAACTCCAGGAACAAAATCTTTAATTTTAGCTATATACAATGATTGTGTGCACCAAATGACTTTGCAAAACCCAGTTATTATGTAAAAGTAACAGACATCATCACTACCAGGGAAAATCCTATATTTCCCTTGCTGGAGCAAATTGGATCATTCTTTATTGTTTTGTTTTTTGCCTTCCTCTGTATCAACTGTGGGTATGGGATCGTATGTATATACACTCACTGGCAGTCGTGTGGGGGCGAAAATGCCTTGTTGATGTCAGAGGAGATTGGGCAGACTAGTTCAAGATGATAGAAAGGCAACAGTAACTCAAATAACCACTCGTTACAACCAAGGTATGCAGAATACTATCTCTGCACGCACAACACATCAAACCTTGAAGTAGATGTGCTACAGCAGCAGAAGACCACACTGGGTGCCACTCCTGTCAGCTTGGAACCGGAAAATTAGGCTACAATTCGCACAGGCTCACCAAAATTGGACAATAGAAGTTTGGAAAAATATTGCCTGGTCTGAAGAGTCTCCATTTCAGCTGCAACAGTCAGATGGTAGGGTCAGAATTTAGCATAAACAACATGAAAGCATGGATCCATCCTGCCTTGTATCAATGGTTCAGGCTGGTGGTGTAATGATGTGGGGGATATTTCCTTGGCACACTTTGGGCCCCTCAGTACCAACTAAGCATTGTTTAAATGCCACAGCCTACCTGAGTATTGTTGCTGACCAGGTCCATTCCTTTGACTGTACCCATCTTCTGTTTCCAACACCTTGTTGAATCTATGCCATGAATAATTAAGCCAGTTCTGAAGGCAAAAAGGGGTCACACCCGGTACTAGCAAGGTGTGAATAAAGTGGCTGGTGAGTGTATATGTGTATATATATATTTTTTTTTTTTTCCATTGGTTGAACAAGATGGACTGGTGTCTTTTTTTCAGCCAGATTAACTATGTAACTATTTGCACATAGTCTGCAGGTAGCAGAGCTGTGGGAGGATCTCAGCAGGGCCACCCTCTCTACAGGATGCCTACAGCAGGTGTGGAAACAAGACCAGTCAATCTGCACAAGAGAAGAGAGGAGCAATGCCCGTTTTTTATAACAGAAAACCCCTGTACAGAGGCTACGTGCAGGAATTATACAGGATAACTGCACAGAGCAGGGAGGACGCCAAGATTCAAGTAAGAATATGCATGGCTCTTGTATTTATATATTATTTGTTTAGCTCAGATTGCAGATCTAAAAATAAAAAAAAATAAACTTTGATCAGTGTAACCTAATATATTGACTTTTGGGGTTTCTTTTATGAAATAAGAAAACGGAGGCTTGTATTTTTACAGAAACATATTTTATTCAACGCTCTGACAAGTATCACAGCTAAACACCAGCACCAAGAATCTTTCCCCACACCAAGCTCCTTTTCATGCAGAGATACAGAACCAGCTGCCAACTGACATCCAATCACTTCCCTGGCATCTTTGTTCTACTAAAGACTGAGAATCACATGGAAGCACAATGGCTTACATATCTCCAAGGTGTATATTTAAGATCTCATATATATATATATTTAGAATTATTTATAATATATTTATATAAGGATATGCCACTACCACAGACATATGTTCCTTAACATAACAGAAGATGATATTTGAGATTGTTTTATTCATACCAATAATCACATTTGAAATGCGTGTAGCAAAACCATTGTACAACAGAAGAGACAGTGTGGGAAGTGTTACACTCCAAGACAGAACAAGCTAGGAAGCAGGCAACGGTTTGAGCCCAGGAAGGCTTTACAGATCATACTGAGGCTTAGGACTCTCTGACCTTGATGGGCTAACTCGAGTGGCTCTAATCGCAGTCAAAGAAAGAAAGAAAGAGGAGGAAAAAGATCAGTCAAACATAGCTCAGCTTTAAAAGGTACAATATTCAACAGCTAATGCGTAACGTCATCGGAAAACATGCCTTTTACAGCTCATAGTATAGAGAACTAGTCACCACTTGGCTTATGCTAGGAGTTGAATATTCAATCCTAAATTGTTATTTTGCAGGCTTACTCACTATGTAATCTATAACTTATTTAGGTTTATTTACATTTAAAGAGACCATGTCAGGGGAAAAAAGAAATTCTCTGAAATAGAACTAATATATTTTTTTCAAGACTGGCAGGTTCTCATTGAGTCTGACTCTTCATCTTAAGAAGTTAGAGGTCATCTGACCATGGCTTACCTCATGCACTGTTTCTTCATGCCTTTGTGAGTGTAAAATATCGAATCTTTGTAGTTAAGAGGAATGTAAACAACTACAGGTTTCTGCCATTTGATACTGTTATGATTACTCAGAAACTGTAAAAAAAGTGTGACAGGACAGTAACTGTCAAACTTCAGGTGACCTCAGATTCTCAAGCTGAAAAGTCACACTCAAAGTAACTAGAGGTTCTTAGAGGGGGCAACATAAATCTTGCATATGGAAGACTGCGCTGTTATAATAACTAAAGGCAGAAAATTCTGATTCTGACATAAGCCGGCCATGGCTGGTTCTCTTAAGGCGGCCCATGTGTGAACTTCTTCTCCATCTTGGTTCCAAGTGGATACATGTTAGCATTGGTGGCCAGCTAAAACCAAATGTCACAGAGCAGTGGTTCTCTACTCCTGTCCTCAGGACCCACTAACAGGTCAGATTGTAAGTATTACCTTGGGAAGATGCAGACTAGAATACTGCACTCACTGAACAGAAAATTCTATCACATGTGATGTATTTCAGTTATCTTGCAAACCTGGCCTGTTAGTGGGTCCTGAGGACAGGAGTTGAGAACCACTGTCATAGAGGGTCTAAAATGACCACTGTCTGCTTATATTTAGCCTTGGATTTCTTTAAAGAAACAGAAGTCTGTTGCCTGTACCAACCAACCAAGTGTCACAACAGCTAGAATCGGAATGGCTACTATGGGCAACAGCTTGTCTTCAAAAAGGAATCCCACAGTAGTTTATTTAACATGTATACTTATATTTGGTACTTTACTAACACTATCAAAATACATTCAAGTTACCAGAAAGGTTGCTAAAATAATTATTAGTTATCAGGAGGAGAGGGATTTGTGATTTGCAGCCGATTGCTACCTCAGGCCTACCACAATGGAAACAATGGGGCAGGAGGGGATTTTATATGATTTTATATGATTATAAAGTCTGTTTGAAAGAAATGTATAAGCCAGGTAATGTTGGTAATAGCCCAAAAACATGACATTCACATATGTTCAGCTTTCTCTTGGAGCACAGAATCTTGGCGACTGCAAATTTCCCCCAGTTTCCATGACAGAGAGCCTGGCCCCATCTCTCTGCCTATAAGCCAATAGTGAAGCATGGCAGTGGGCAGGTCTAGGCTCTTGAACATGGCAGATAATGAAAATGCACACAGCAAAGCATTCAGGGATTCTGGGCTCTCCAATTATTGATAGCTAAACTAGCACTCAGGCTCCTGGAATATTTGGTACTTCACCAACTTTTTCCCAGACGTCGGGATAAATAATGGGGACTGAGGAGGCATTGTTTGATAACTGAGTCAGCCAGAGGCCTACAAATCCAGTAGGGCTTAGTAGCTGCAGTATAAAGCTGAGCTAGGCTACAAAATGACCGCCTCCGTTGCATAGCACACAAGTACACTTTGAACAGTAAGCATGAGTATTAAATTACATTTTCTTTGTTTACCAGCTTTTTGCTTGCTAGTTATACTATTTTCAATGACAATCTTTAAGAAACATAAAATAAAGTGTACAACAGAATAACATGAGACAGAATGAGGTGAATCAGTTTCAGAAGCTGGTGGAACAATGGGCAGTGGCATTTGGGAAAAGCAAGAAAAATAAAATCTATATATTTGACCAGACATTTCAGGTGTTTTAACATCACAATATGGAGCGGCAAGGGACAATACTACACATCTGTACAATACAATACATAGTGACACTGAGCCAGTGTTTACAACACAGTGAAGTAGAGGGGACGTTTTCACCATGCCTGGAAAGAGGTGTGATGGGGGGCTGGAAGGAAGGGTGGTAGGGAGAAAGCTGTATTCGGCAGCCAGGCCTCCATTAATTATTCTAAGAGGGACGGGTCGGCAGGTCGGATAATGGTGGGTCGTGTAGGTGAAGCGGGAGCCTTCCTGCTGGATGAAAGTAGAAATAAAAACAGACAAAAAAAAAAACACAGTGCATGATTAGCATCATTCATGATGTGGAACAGTCAGCCCAAAATTCCTTGTCAACTGAAGCCATTTTTGTTTCATATATTTTACCTTGATTAGGTATTGCAGTATTAATACCGGAGTCAAAATGGCTTTCTGAAGGGAAAAATCCATTATAACAATTTAAAATAGCTGCTGAGGCCTATAATGCTTCTCAAGCTTAGTACTGCCAGCAGGGCCTGTATTTGAGGTCTCTTGTTTTAGGCTTTTGTTTACACCTAAAGTGTAACTAAAGGTAAAACTTTTTTTGATTTTGGATACAAGGGAGGGTTTATAACCTCCATCAATTCTTTTTTTTTTTTTTTTTTTTGCCATCTGTGTCTCACTGGGGAGATTCCCTTCACTTCCTGTCCCATAGCCAAAACAGGAACATGGGCAGACATCCCTCCAAAGTGAAGGAATCCTGGTGGGTCACCAGAAGTAGTGTCCCCATTGGAGGATTTCCCTTTTATCAGTGTTCTGATGTTAACGCAAAATTTGGGATTTTCATTTACTTTCACTTTTGATAATGGTAATAGGACAATTGGAGAGGGTGAATCTCTCTAACAGGGGGCATAGACAGCAATGAAACCTGACAAATATTGTAATCGCTCTCTCCTCTTTCCATAATGAAAACAATAAATAATAAATTTTGATTTAATTTAACTTTAGGCAGAAATACTAACGTAAACATGTTTAAAGAGGAGTGCCACCTTAAAAAAAATATTAAAAGTCAGCAGCTACAAATACTGCAGCTGCTGACTTTTAATAAATGGACACTTACCTGTCCCAGGGTCCAGCGATGTCGGCAGCAGATGACGAGCAAACAACGGGGGGGGGGGGGGGGCACCTGCAGCTAGCTATTCCCGGAAGTGGGTGTAGATACCTGGATTATACAGGTATCTGCACCCCCTCCCCCCTGAAAGGTGCCAATTGTGGCACCGGAGGGGGGGAGGAATCCGATGAGCGGAAGTTCCACTTTAGGGTGGAACTCCGCTTTAAGGCACATTTGAGGAATTTTTAAAAACAGGTCAAAGTTCCCTTAAAGCGTACCTAAACCCAAAAACTATTTTTTATATATTGCAGTTTACCAGTCTTTAGATATGATGGCTGTATTAGTGGTCTTTTTCAGGCTCTTTTTGTCCTTTATTTTCCCAACGGTAACCCTGCAGATAATACACTGGGGTTGATATACTAAAACTTGAGAGTGCAAAATCTGATGCAGCTCTGCATAAAAACCAATTGGCTTCCAGGTTTTTCTTTTTATTTCTGTCAAAGCTTAAAGCGGAGCTCCACCCAAAAGGGGAAGTTTTGCTTTCAGCACTCCCTTCCCCTACCACAATTGGCATGTCATTTTTTTTGTTGGGGTGGGGGAGCAGGTACCTATGTTTGACAGGTACCCGCTCCCACTTCCACTTGGATTGCCTAGGTGGAAGTTCCCCTCTCCCCCTCCCTGCAGTCTTCTGGGACTGCCAGACCATTCAGCAGGCACATGGGGCCACAAGCTGTCACAGCCTGGTGCGCACAGTTGAAATGCTGGCCCCAGGGAGAGGAGCGACGGTTTGGGTGACCACATTGCTGGATCATGGGACAGGTGTGTGTGTGTGTGTGTGCAAGTTTTTTTTTTTTTAAGTCAGCAGCTTCACTTTTTGTAGCTGCTGATCTTTAATAAACACAAAAATGACTGGGACTCCTCTTTAATTGAACAAGATGAAGTTAGAAGCGGATTGGCTACCATGCACAGCTGTACCAGATTTTACACTCTCCAGTTTTAGTAAATCACCCCACTTCCTTTTTCTGGATGACTACCCTCACTTATCTACCATATCAATGTAGTGAGCCCTGGGTGTTACCCAAACATATCTTTCTTCGCTTATTTCCATTTAAAGGGGGTGATGGGGATTAGTATAAATAATAGAACATTGTTTTATGCTTTCAGGTTAGCTCACAGGAAGTAACAAGGACACAGCCTTTCTGAAAAGATCAATAGGTAATTTGCTGAAATTTATTTTCTTTTAGATATGCTTTAAATACCACTACATACTGTACCTTCTATGTAAGATTTAGCTAGTTAATATGGGCCCTTTCACACTGATATGCTTGTGATGCGTTCCCACTGACTCACAATGGAAGATGTATTTTTGGTGTGCTTTTTTAAAAATTGCACCAAAGATGCAGCATGGAGAACTGTTCAAAGCACAGCACACCAGCAGTGTAAACAGTTACATAGTATTTAATGGGGAATCATTTTCATGGGCTTTTGTTGCCCTGGAATAGTGTGGTAAAAGCACACCAGTGTGAAAGGGAACCCTTTCATATTGGGCCACCATGGAAAATAAAAGCTTTTGGTTAAAAAGAAGTCACACTTCTTATCTGACAGAAACATAAAACGGTGGCATTAAAAATGTAACAGAAGGCAGCAGCATGTCCAAAAAAAGCTCTTTGTACAACCTCATACAAGGCGATAATACTAGATGAGACATATTTTCAGAGTTGGTGCCCTTAGTTGTACCTGCAGCTTGGGCAGTGGTCATGCTGTGGCCTTCTGTCCCCTTCTTGTGTAGTGCACCAAAGAATACTGGGGGGGGGGGGGGGGGGGATTTGATCTCAAAGGAAGCCTCTATTTTTATACCAGCTAGAGAAGTATAAAAACTATCTGTGGCATTTAGATTATTTGTAGTGTCAAAATCTTGTGAGTTTTAAAGTCTAACTCCAGATAAAATTAAGTTTTTAAATTTGGATGAAGGAGGGAAGTAGTTCACATCTCTAGTAGGTTTTTATTTACATCTGTTACCCCATTGGGCATATTTTCCTTTAACTTCCTATCCCTGCGACAACTGATAGGGGAGATGCAGTTATTACATAGAAAGGAAGGCGAAGAAAGCACTAAGAACATTGTCAGAAGATTTAACCCTATTACCTCTATAAGAACTGCCAGAGGCACTACCCTTCCCCACTTTTTCCAAAGCAAAATATCTGGAGTTGGCCTTTCACAGTTTTTGAGTTATCAGCAAAGCCTGTCCATATATTGGAAACCACTAAGGTGGGCAAAACCTTTAAGCTCCACCGCCTCAAGTGAAATTACTTGACTCTCAACACAAATGGCTGGTTAACTTCAAGAGCACTTTACGCTTGTCAGGTTTAGGTGGGCTGACTGTGAATAACACAGAGCAAGCACAACATCACTTGTCACTTCTAATAAAGGCATGCAGCAACTGACACAACAGGTGTATTTAATATGAAATAACATAATGTTTAGAGGGAATGTTTATGACAGGAATGAGACATGAAGGGAAAGAAGCTGGGAGGAGATCAGCGTGAGCCATAATGTTTTTTTTATAGAAGGTGAGTGAAAACCAGTCCGAGTTGCCAGGCACAATTATTATTCAGACAAGCAGAACACACCAATCCTCAAAAGTAATGGGAAGAAAATGAGGAGTGAAGATTGGAAAAAGAAGAAAGGAAGGAGGGTGGACATTTCAGGAACAGCCAGGAATAATAGCCATCAGTGGTGAAAGGCAGAATTAAATGGAGGTCCGCCCACCCATGCAAAAATTAAAAGCCAGCAGCTACACAAACTGCAGCTGCTGACTTTTAATAATAGGAAACTTACCTGTCCTGGAGTCCAGCGATGTCGGCACCACAGTTGATGTTTACATCGGCTGTTGGGTGCTGCCGCCGCCATTGCCGGTAAGGGGACCCCGCAGTGCAGCATTACGGCTTCAAGCCGGGTCCCTACTGTGCATGCATGAGGCACTGCTGCGCTCTCCTACTGGCCCGGCAGCGGGGGAAGGAGGAATCTCCCCCCCTCCCGAAAGGTGCCAACCCAAGACTACCTTTCAGAGGACAGCCTAATTCTACATATTCAACATCCTGTTATAACTTAATTTTAACATTACATAGAAGGTGAAAAGACCCCTATCTCAGTGAACATTCCTTCTGAACGATAGCAAAGAAAGTGCAGTTTGAGGTGAGGAAACAATAGATTAGCAAATTATTAAAGCTGACCATTGATAACTCATCTACTATATGCTGCTCAGAGCAGTTGCTTAGTACCTGCTTAATGTTTGTATTGTATCCATTGTTCACTAAGGCCCCTTTCACACTGGGGCGGTGCGGGGCGGCGACGGTAAAGCAGCGCTATATTTAGCGCTGCTTTACCATCATTTTACCCGCGGTAAGCGGCCGCTAGTGGGGTGGTTTTAACCCCCGCTAGCGGCCGCAAAAGGGTTAAAAACCTCCGCAAAGCGCCGCTGCAGCGGCGGTTTGCGGGCGGTATCCCCGCGGTTTCCCATTGATTTCAATGGGAAGGAGCGGTATAGGAGCGGTAAATACACCGCTCCTTCACCGCTCCAAAGATGCTGCTAGCAGGACTTTTGTTGCGTCCTGCTAGCGCACCGCTCCAGTGTGAAAGCCCGCCGGCGCTATTTTTAGCGCTGTACCGCCTGAAAACCGCCCCAGTGTGAAAGGGGCATAAATGTGGCTCAGCGTTTTTCACAATTGTATATACTTTTGAGAGTACACTATACACCGGCCAGATTAACCCTGTGGGTGCGATCGGATCCCACCTGCACTAGATGTTGTAGGGATTATGGGGATTTGGGGATTTGATACATCTCTTTTGGAGGTGCCCAAAGTTACATTTATATTGGAAAAAGGTTATCCAAGATGACCTCCCTGTGGATGGCATTCCTAGATAGGCTATTATTGCCAGGGCTCTCTTTCAGGCCATAAATTAATTCTGAGGCATTGGAAATCCATGGACTCTCCCACAGTACAGGAATGGATTTCTCAAATAGGGGATACCATCCAATTTGAGAAGCTTGTTTAAACACAGGGGTAGAAGGGGCAAATTCAATCATTTATGGTCCTTCTGGCTTGATGTTCTGGGCTTAGCCCTGGTGGACCTTGTTATGGACCGTATACTTTAACAGCTGAAACGGTACCAATCAATGTATTTGGAGGTTCCATAGTTGTGGTTTTGAAGCAATATACTATTATGTGTATTAGGAAATTGTTTGAAAGTGTAAGTAAGATGAAGATCAATGCAGACAGTGTGGTGAACATTGACTTAAATCCATGTATGTTAATATCTGCAGTCCTTGTATACTTATTTTGCTCTGGACTATGTATGTTTTTTATTTCTTTTGCTCAATAAAAAACCTTTTGTTTGAGAAAAAAATTTTGTATTGTTAAAAATGTTCACATTATTGTCAAAGCATTTTTAGTGCTACTCCTTCATGGTTCTTGAGGTTTAGGCACTACCTCAGGGGCTGGTGTAAGCGATGGAGGACTTTAACTTAAAGCGTTACTAAACACAAAATAGTAAAATCAGTCAGTGTATGCAGTAAAGCATAATTGTTATACTCACTGTGGAACCTAAGGGGTTAATTCTGCACATTGTGTAAAAAGGCTGTTTGATCCTGTCCATCTCCTGATAGTACAGAGCCTTGGGGGCACTCTGCACATGCTCAGTTTGGTGTGTATTGCTGTTTTTTCTTTTTTGGGAGGGTGCAGGGTGCTCAGGGGTCATGCAGCCTCATAGGACAGAGGAGTATGAAAACTCCTCCTACAAGCTTTAACCAGTGCTCGGCTGGATACTGATAGAAGTAACAAGACTGCTATATACTGCTGGTGAGAAAAGGTATTTAGCAGTTTATATTTACTAAAATAATTGCATTTCCTTGTTCTGTGTACTGTGGGAAACCAGATATAGTGAATGCAGGCTCCCGGGTTTAGTAACACTGTAAAGGAAATGTGTTATGACAGAAGCATAGTGGCTGTCACTGCTGACCTTTTGAAAATTATAGTTTCTTGGTTCCCTTGCAAATCGATTGGCATCAAGTCTTTGATAGTCATCAAAATGAAACCACTTTGCAGATCAGAATTTCTGACTTTCCAGAGTTGCATACTTATTCTAGGTCAGAGGTTCAGAAAGTACTAGAGACGGCGGATGTAGATTACAGCCAGACAGCTAGTATGTTTAAAAAGTGAGGCCAGCAATAACAGCCTCAATGTTTATTTCATTACACGTTTCTTTTAATGTGATGAAAAAAAATAAAGAAAATATTTTTGACTGGATAGTTTAAAATTGCTGTTTAAATGCTAAAATTTTGGGATTTAGGGCAGCAGTGTTAACCTTTGTGTGGAAGAATCTATCTGATGGGCTAATTTTTTTCAGTAAGTACGTTTAAAATATTATGTTTTGCCAATATTCAACCAATTCAGTCTACCTCTGATGCCATTTTTTTTATATATCCAAAGCCAAAACATATTTTTCCTTTATTCTAGTTAGATTGGTAAGAGTTTAGAACTCCCCTGTCAGTTGCATTAGTCTATCTTGGGGTAACTGAGGGTATAGATGTCTTCTCAAAATCCCCCCAGCACATTGGGGTTAGCGGATGGTTAGGTTATGCCCTTTTTTCTCTGCTATGGGAATACTGGCTAGGCCTGATGGGCATCAGCGTTGCATAATACTGTGATTTCAAAAATATTAACTTGATTGATTTTTTTTATTCCTGTCTGCGCCATTTTCCTGGTGACCACTGGGATAGAAAATAATGGGAAGTCCAAAATTTACACTTGTCTCCAGAACAAGAAAAGAGTTTAAAATTTCCAATAGGGATGCTTGTTCTTTGACAAATTCTCTCTCCTTTTGTGTCTCTAGGACAGGACATAAACTGTTAAAGAACCTGACAGAGGTTTAATGCTCCCCTACACAATCTAAAACTAAAAGAATTTTTTTTTTTGGCTTTAGGCTAGGTATACACGTTCCATTATTTTTTCATCCAACCAGCGGGTTGAACAAAAAAAAACCTCACAGATCTCTCTTCCTGCACTATTTTATTCTGACAGCGTGGACTCCTCCCCAGAATACACAGATTAGTGCTACGGTCATTGGCTGCATACTTTTTTTCCCAGAAGGACCATTCAGCAGAATGACAGACAACAGTACATGTACTGAAATGCAGCTGGTTCCTGCCGAACCAGCTGAATTTTGGTTTGTATATACAAAGCTTTCGTTTCTTTTATACAGTTTTTCCTTTTCTGTTGTCTCCTTTTCGCTTTTTCTCTTTGTAAAGAGTAGTATTGCAGGAAGGTTGACAATGTGGTAACATACTATTATGTTTGCATTATTCACCAAATTTGATATAATCAATCTTTAGTATTATAAAACAGCTATTGGGTGCTTGTTTAATATAGAATATTGAAACAAGTGTTAAAATAAATTCAAATAAAAAAAAAATCTAATTGTAAAATGCTTGAAAAGTAATAAAGGAAAATAAAGCCTATTTAGATCAATAAGATATTTCAAATCTTAATATTTAACTCGAAAAGTCTACACAGTGCTTATAGCTCCTATAAAGTATTGAATAAATAGATCTTAGGCCTTTTAGTTTAAACATACAGTGCATAAGATTTATGAGCCACTGTTCAGTGAAATATTCTCTGCTTTTTAACAACTTTTCCTTGCCATCTTATTTAGCATAGGATAATCACCAACAATTGGTGGGCGCAGTGGTGTGGTTGTAGTTTGGAGGCCGGCTTTGTACAACACTCTTTGGATTCTGGGTCATTACCTGTGTGAGTTCAACATTTTGAGATATTTATACCAGGCTTATTGGGCCACTCTTCTATTATTTAGTGGCCCACTTCACACCACAAGAAAGTTTGTAGCATGATGCCTAGGAATTTAGTTCACCGGCTCCATGATTGAAGCACTGTCATTATTTATTCTAAGGATTTGTGGTACCTTCAATTCTTGAGGATCTAAGAAATTTGAGGTTTGGCTCCTCCCCTATTTTGTTTGTGGACAAAAGAATGTGCCCCAACCCCCATTTGAGGCTCTGGATATGGCATTGGTCTCTGCTCCCCGCTTATCCTTTAATGTGTGAACACTTTGATGTTCTGATACCACTCTCTAAGAGGTTTGTGTATTGTTTTGGAGATATCCTAACCTATAAGGGTGCATTGTTTTTACATGTTATATCTGTTATAATATTTTATGATGAAAACTTTTAAATGATATGAAATAAAAATATTGATCGATTTAATAAAATGAGTGTTTATATGCCTATAAAATCCATATTTTTTCTACATTTCCTATACATTAGAATTACATTTAGTGAAAATGGGAGTAAGTATTTAGAACACTTTTGCGTAATTGAAGTATAGGGGCATTATTAGCTTACTAGGTGGTTGACCAATAAATACAGCATATATATATATATATATATATATATATATATATATATATATATATATATATATATATATATATATATATATGTATGTATAGAAGCTAAAATAACTAGTGTCTATTCGGGCAATCCATGTTGCATATTATGAGGATTGCCCAATTCATGGGTTAAGAACCTTTTGTTTATATCACACTGGGGGTTATTTACGAAAGGCAAATCTAATTTGCACTACAATTGCACTGAAAGTGCACTTGGAAGTGCAGTCGATGTAAATCTGAGGGGAAGATCTGAAATGAGAGGAAGCTCTGCTGATTTTATCATCCAATCATGTAAAAGCTAAAATGCTCATTTTTATTTTCACTTCCAAGTGCAAGTGCACTTGTAGTTCAAAGTGGATTTGCCTTTAGTAAATAACCCCGACTTGATTTTCCTTTATTTAAATTTGTTCACTGATCCCTGCTAGGAGTTATGGATTTTTGCACACCACTGTCTTTGAACTGCACTCTTTATTTAATTATAGTGCAAAGACAATCGATGTGTCGTAACCCACAGCAATCATATTTTGGCTTTTAAGGATTACTGTCATCAAAATAACTAACTAAAGCGGTATGGCTAGCAGTTGCCAAAGTATGCTGCATTTTGCACACTGCTCTTTGCTTACTAAACAATGACCTTAAAGTGGAGCTGCACCCGCACAAAAAATATTAAAAGTCATCAGCTACAAATAGTGCAGCTGCTGACTTTTAATAAATGGGCACTTACCTGTTCCTGGTTCCAGCGGTGTAGGCAGAATGTGGCGAGAGACCGATCGTCTCTGGCTGCCCCGCCGTCAGGGAATCAGGAAGTGAAGACGCTCCGGATAGGGGCGGGGCAGCTATCCGGAAGTGGGTGCAGATACCTGTATTATACAGGTATCTGCACCCCCCTCCCCCCTGAAAGGTGCCAATTGTGGCACCGGAGGGGGGGGGGGGGGGAATCCGATAAGCGGAAGTTCCACTTTATGCTGTAGAGGGGAAGGGATTGGAAACTGGAAACCATTACTTTGTGGCATTTCTGAAACATTTATTATGACAGTCAAACTTGTTTCTATACCAGTTACTTCAGTTGTCCAGTTGATTGGTGTTAGTCAATGCAAAAAAACAGCACAGCACCATGTTACAAAGCAACCAATCAAATCTTTCACAGATCTGACTTCAGTCATCTGAAACATTATTGTTTGTCAGAGTTACTCCTGCATTACTGATTTTTTAACACCACTATTAAAAAAAAACATAATATACATTGGTTTAAACCTGGATCTGAAGTAGCTGGTAGGTGATGCTACAAACAAAACTGCCTGGCAACAGGGCAAGAAACAGTAAATGGGTGGGAACATGTGCACCACACACATGAAGATCACGACTAAAGGAAAGGAGGCACACAGGTCACATGACTGGAAATGCGTGACATACCGTGACGAGTGTTCCTCATGGATCACTGATAGTTATTCTGAAAAATAACATGAAGTCAGAGGCTAAGAGCAGCCACAGCCAAAAGCATGTAAGGGGCAGGTATGCACACACAGAATTATGGCTGTGCACATATATATATATACAAGCATACATTAACACACAGCCGCACCTTAACTGTTTTCGGTAATCAAAATGGAAACCAGTTCATGCATAAAACACACACATACATCCCAATCAGACTTAAAAAAGTCATACATGAATAAAATACATATATGTGAACATGTGTATGGTGATTAGAAGGTAGATGCATGATAATTCACCTACTTCCGTACACGGCATCGTTGCATCTGTAAATAAGCTGCAACTGACATGCTACTTTGGGCATCTTTGATCTGCCTTACTGAATAAGATTGAAAAGACTTTGATAACACCGTTTATAGGGCAATACTGCGCAGCATGTCCCAGTAACTAATTAAAATCTGCTTTTCTATGCTTAACAGCACTACACTTTTGATTGGTTGCTGCACAGTATCACACTTTTAAATAAGCATGCCTCCCTTATGAACTGACCACATAGCCCCTCAGTAGTCCGACATATTCAAACTTTTATTCTACAACTGTCCTTTATTTTCCAGTAGTTTTCCAGTGGAGGTTTGAATCTGATTGGTTGCTGGGAGTGATTAAAAAGTGATAAACCTTGGTAAATAAAGCTCCATTGCAGTTTATGCCATCTAGCTTGTGAGGTATCAATTTACTAAGCACTTAAGATAACTGATCATCGCACATACAGAATATATGTACACATAAATAGGCATGCAGATTTAAATAATGTTCAGGTGTATTTCTATGGTTATAAAAAAAAAAAAAGAAGCCATGGCACACAAAATAATGTGATTGACCTGGTGCAGTATACAAAAATAACCCATAAATAGACATTCACACATAAGAGGTTATACAAACTATCACTGAACCTTTGTAATCCGTCAGGAATCACCTTTCAATTGCAGATAAAAATCCATTACTGTTAACGACTAATAAAAATTTACTTTTCAGCAGTGTTAGTAAAATACATACAACAGTCCTACCAGAAGTAGATTGAATGGGGACTTTAGGTATCAGAGTAATTTTTTATTCCTGAAATGTTCTTCAATCAAGTACCTGTAACATTGGATACAATGGTATGTCGCAAAGAAAATGTAGTGAAAGTAATCACTGTCCTACTTTTTTGTATTTATGATCATTTTAGGGTATTTTGGAAAGGTGAGATAACGTACAGTACTAGTAAGATAGACTGTTTGGCCTTCAATATGTGGACACTTGACCATCACATTTATATAGATTTATTGGACGTCCTATTCCAAAATCATGGGCATTAATATGGTGTTGTGCACCCTTTGTGGCTGTAAGTGACTCCACTCTTCTGGGAAGGATTTTCGCAATATTTTAGCGTGTATCTGTGGGAATTGTGTTTATTGAGTCAAAGGAGCATTTCTGAGATTAGTTACTGATGTTTAGTAAAAAGACTTGATTTGCAATGTGTGTTCCAATCCATCACAAAGTTGTTCAGGAGGGTTAAGGTCAGGGTTCAGTGTAAGCCACTTTTTCCTATTTCCTGCAAACTAAACTCATCAAACCATATATTTATTGAGGTGGCTTTGTAGACAGGAGCACATTCAGAGCAGCACAGTGGTGTAGTGGTTAGCACTTTCACCTAGCAGCAATAGGGTCGCTGGTTCAAATCCCAACCACAACACCATCTGCCTGGAGTTTGCATGTTCTCCCTGTGCCTGCATGGGTTTCCTCTGGGTTCTCCGCTTTCCTCCAACACTTCAAAGACATGCTGGTAGGTTAATTAGATCCTGTCAAAAAACTGGCCAAATATGTGTATGTGTTTGTTAGCGTGTCGGGACTCCATGGGGCAAAGGACTGCGCTATACCGCAGGTGGACACCGGCGGCAAAAGCGCCCTAAGGCGATTCAGTTCGCATTGGTAGCGCTATACAAGTCACTCATTCATTCATGCAGGAATGGAAAAGAGCCTTCCCCAAAATGTTACTTCAAGGTCAGAAGAAAATCCAACTTTGTCAGGTTGCCCTATTCTTTTGGCCATAAAAGATACATGCACAGAAACAAGTCAAAGTCTAAGTTCACCTTTTGCATAATTCTGACTAGGAAGACAAGGAACCCAGTAGGTTGAAGAAAAAAAAATGAGCAGCTCTGAATAATAGAGATGTTTGGCTTACCTGTAAAATCCTTTTGCTGGATTATAGTACAGGACACAGGCTTCTCCATGTTTAAACCACTGGGCTATATGCAGCCATCTTCAGGTGATCAGACAGTGGCAGACAGAAATGTGGGACAGCTCCCACTGTAGCCCCTCTCAATTCCAGCAATCCTCAGTTTTGTAGTATGCCATAAGAGGAAAATGCCAGGACAGAGGGGAGGGTGGCCTGTGTTCTGTACTTTCCTTCAAGAAAAGGATTTTACAGTAAAGTCAGATATCCTTATTTCTTAATCGTATCTTAAAATATAACTAAAGGCAAAACTTGTTTTTAGTTTTTGGCAGTTTTGCAGTGGAGAGTGATTAGAACACCAATTAGGTTTGTATTGCTGTCTGTGCCCCCGTTGGGGAGATTAGCTTCTCTATTATCCTGCTTACCATCATCATTGAAAGTAAAAGAAAATCCCAGATTTGGGTTGTGTCTAGAAAAGTAATAGAAGGCAAATCTTCCAATAGAGACACTAGTTCTGATGACCTGGGGGTCCCCAAAGTATCCCCTTAATTTGAAGGGATTTCCTCTCACTTCTCGTTTCAGCTATGGGACAGGAAGTTAAGGTAAATCTCCCCAGTCAGACACAGATGGCAACAAAAAAAAAAATCTGACAGAGGTTATATCCCTCCCTTACTCTATCCAGCATAAAACAAAAAAAACAAAAAAAGTTTTGTCTGAAGTTTTACTTTAAGTCTTAACCATGGGGCCAACAGGCCCAAAAACAAAAGGACCCAAATGCTAAACTCAAATGGTGTCTTGAAACACCATATAGTCAGAGCAGACATTAGTAGAGACCTAAACAAATGTGTGAGCCCGGTAGTTGCCTTGTAAATCTGGGAAACGGACGTCCAATGCTGAAAAGCCCAAAAGCGCTGACTGAGTCAAATGAGCCTTAACTGTAAATGAGGGAAACCCTGTTCTTCAAACTAAAAGCATACGTAATAGATGAACACACCACATCTAAACAGTAAATATATCTGGGTCCAGATTAAGTTGAAAGAAAAATCACCTTGGGAAGAAAGGAGGCTTGAATCCTCAGAGCTAGGAATGACTCTTTACAAGGTGAGGCTGCTGATTCTGAGACCCATCTTACTGATGTAAAAGCCACGTGAAAAGCCACCTTACAAGTAAGATCAGCCAAAGGAATATCTAGAATAGGCTTATACGGAGGCTTCTGAAGAGCTGACAAGAGTAGATTAAGATCCTGCGAGGACACCGGGGATAAAATGGGGTGTTGCTTTCCCTGAACAAAAGGTCTTAATCAAGGTCTGAAAGAGAATAGCCAAGGTTAAAACTTGACCCTTAAGGGTACTTAAGGTTGATTCATACCAGACTGGAGAAAAGCAGGAAAAATCCCATGGAGTAACATCAAGTGTGGAACTTCCTTTCCTTGCACCATGAGAAGTAAGCCATGCAAGTGTGGTGACAGATCTTATGAGTGCTCAATTTTGTAGCCTTCTGAAGCAAAGGAATAATGGAATCAGGGACCCTGGTCCCATAGGACCTGGACTTCAACAGCCCCACCATCAAAGCTAGTGTGAGGCAGGTTAGTAAACCGACTCTTAAGACAGAAGGTCAGGTGGCTTGGGAAGTCCCCCACAGTGCATCTCCCAGGAGTTAAAGAAAATCCAAGTACTTCTGAGCCAGTTTAACCCGTCTTGAGAGACAGGCGCATGAGCTGGTCCTTTTTTTCCCACAAATAGAGCTTTCTTTTGGTGGTATTTGATCCCCCCTGCGGTTTTTATTTTTTTGCGCTATAAACAAAAATAGAGCGACAATTGAAAAAAAAAAAAAAAAAAAAACGCATTATTTTTTACTTTATGCTATAAAAAATATCCCCCAAAAATGTATAAAATTTTTTTTTTTATCGTTAGTTTAGGCCAATACGTATTCTTCTACATATTTTTGGTAAAAAAATCGCAATAATCGATTATTGATTGGTTTGCGCAAAAGTTATAGTTTACAAAATAGGGGACAATTTTATGGCATTTTTATTAATATTTTTTTTTTTTTACTATTAATGGCAGCGATCAGCGATTTTTATTGTGACTGCGACATTATGGCGGACACATCGGACATTTTTGACACATTTTTGGGACCATTGTCATTTATACAGCAATCAGTGGTATACAAATGCACTGATTCCTGCGTAAATAAAACTGGCAGTGAAGGGGTTAACCACTAGGTTAAGTGTGTCCTAGGGGCGTGTTGCTAACTGTGGGGGGGCGTGGCTGTGTTTTACACATCACTGATCTCTGCTTCAATCACAGGGAGCAGAGATTAGTGACACTGTTGCTAGGCAGAAAGGGGAGATGCTTGTTTACTTTAGCATCTCCCCGTTCTTCCTCCATGTGAGACAATCGCGGGTATCACCACGGCGATCGAGTCCACGGGACACGTGATCTGAGTCACGGAGGTCCCAACCAGCGTGCACGCGATGGCACGGCGGCAAATTTAAAGGGACTTATGTGTACGCCTATTTGCCTGTCCGTGCCATTCTGCCGACGTACATCTGTGTGCACCGGTCGAGAAGCGGTTAAACACTTCCTGGTGCCTCATGATGTCATACAACCCAGGAGTCTTCAGGAGGAAAGAAGGGGCTTTCTTATCTAAGCACACCCTCCTGTCTGTATGCCTGTGCTAAGGGAATATAGATTCCAGGAAGTAAGTGGTACATGAATCATCTGTCCTTACTCAAGATGGTCACGGACAAAATAAAGCATGAAGACATGGATGGATAGGGGAGTTTGTTTTGATATTAAAAATGATTTAAATAGTGTTTTTGGTTTGTGGTGCTCAGATGCAGTGTACTTCCATTTTAGGTCTAAAGTAAATGATGCAGAGGTTCCCGAAGAACGCAGATTTAGACAGCCCTGTGCCAGCCTGCGTGCTGTCCAATTATCCTTGTGCCTGTTGTCTGCTAAATGGGTAAAGGGATCCCCTAAAGTAGTAACTGACAACCTGTGCTGTGGACCAGAAGGGATGCGGCCATCCTGTGTTTCAATATAGAAGGCTGCTAGATAACCTGGTGAAGGCGTACACAGAGACCTGGGCCTCCAAATGGAAAAGAGATGTGTTTGAAGCCGCAAAGTGCTGTCTGTAGCAGAGCGTGTGTTAAAAATGCCTCCAGGGCTGAGGAGGACCGAGGTCCCACCTTTAGGGGTAGGACTATGCACGCATTCCACCTAAATGTGTTTCGGAAGATGTGAAACAATTACCACAGGTGAAAGCGACCAATCGGCATACTGCTCCTTAAATATTTGCACCCCCCCCACCACCAATTTCTGCCATAGGTCCAGGGACTACCTCAAAGAATGGAGAAGGCGAGCTTTTGGAGGTGGGTGGGGGAGGATATGGGACTACCACAAGGAAGACTTAAGCCCCATACACACGGTCGGATTTTCCGATGGATTATGTCCTATCGGACAATGTTGTCGTAAATTCCGACCGTGTGTAGGCACCATCGGACAGTTTACCTCGGATTGTCCAACGGACAAAGTTCTATCTCCTGCTGGATAGATTTTTCAACAACAAAGTCCGATCACACCAATTCCGATCGTGTGTAGCGTAGTCCGACGGACAAAGTGCTGCGCATGCTCAGATCACATTACAAGACCAAAGCTATTGGCTACTAGCCTCTACGTAGTCCCGTCGTAGGCAACAAACGTCACCACGTTCAGAATGATCGGATTTTCCGACAACTTTGTCTAACCGTGTGTATGCAACACCAGTGTCGGACTAAATCCGTCGGACCAAATCCGATGGATTTGGTGGTCGGATTTTCCGACCGTGTGTATGGGGCTTTACAACTCCAAGACTCTGGGCTCCTTCTCAGGGAAGTACCACCTAGTGGAAACTCCCCACTTTAATTGTTTTGGGAGGACATATCCCCTCGACCAGGCAGGGGTCTTTAGGGACCAGGTCACACTGATGTAGACTGCCACTGCTTTGGACCTGTAGAGCACACTGTGGCAACTGCACCATGTCGTACTGCTGTCCCAAAGATGAGCACCAAACACAGGGTCTAGTGCCAGAGGCCAGCCCATGTCACCATGTTGCGGGCTCCAGGTACAGTCTCTAAGGTTAGGCCAAGGGCCACTGATTATGAAGCTGCAGGAGGTGGTAGCAGTGGCTGTGGGCACAGCTGATTTGAGAAAGATTTCTCAGTTCAAAGATCAGCAAGCAATCTTCCAGGTAGAATTGGGTATCATAAGCTAGAAATCTGCTCTCAGTAGCGATGTCACCCTTAGCATAAAACTAACAAATGCTGGAAGTGTGAGAATTTTTCCTGGCTTTCCCACTATACTGGTTTCCAATCACTTGTAGGCGGCTGCATATAACCCCATGGTTATCACTTAAGGGAGTCTATGTCCTAAAATGTACGATTAAGAAATATTGCTTAATGTAAGGGCCATACCTGTGGGCTTATCTGGAAAAACTCCCACACAGTTATCATTCCTACATCTTGCCTTGTTGCTAGGAGGCACCATATGTTGGATGCTTGATCCCAGCATCACAGGAGAGAGTGTACTCTCTGGTGCAAAGACATGCATCCAAAGTGTGCTTTCCCTCCCCCCTGTGGCAGCAGCAGCACTGATAATTATATGGGGGAATGAGAACTGTAAATTTTTCATCCAGGCTTGTTGCAAATGGCCTTATGCTGGCCATACATGGGTCGAATTTTCGAAAGAACTTTCTTTCGAAAATCTTATCTAAGAATCTTGTGCGGGCATCGAATTTTAATAATCGGACATGTTGTAAATTTTTTTTAAAAACAAACGATTTTATAATCAATGATGGGAGAATCGTGCGAGAAATGTAATTGAAAAAGAAAATGCTCATGAGCAAGAATAGAAAATTCTCGGAAAGAAAAGACGATTCCCAGACACGAAAATACATTTCTGTAGGAACATGAGGTGAAATTGAAGGTTTGGTTGGTCGAATTTCGAAATCAATGGTGGCACCCTCGGATCACAAATTTTCTGATTTTCAAAAGAAAGTTCTTTCGAAATTTGACCCGTGTATGGCCAGCATAAGAGTATGGCACCCACATTGTTAGCTGATCTTTTTTTTTTTTTTAACATACTGGGGCCCCTGTCTGTATAGTCACTTTTATGCAAAAGGTGAACTTAGCCTTTAAGTCTTGTGCTTTAAACACAAGGCTATATCTGTTCTGGATATGGCCACAACAAAGATCATGAACAAAGATCATGAAAGAGTTCAATACTGATTAGGTTGTCACTAAAGCTGGGTACACATGGCTAGTTTTGTTTCGTACAGCCAGCAGGCTGAACAACAACAAAAAAAAATAAAACAGATTCCTACATCCAATTGAGGTGGATGCATGAATCCCCCCTTCCGGAACATTGTATTCTGACAGCAGGGAACTCTTATGTCAGAATGCAATGATCAACGTTGTAGCTTGACAGCAAACCCTTGATCGAAGAGAGTTTTCCAGTGGGTCTAATTGGCTTCTGTCAAGCAGGGAGGGCTACACAGAGATCGAAATTCAGCTGGTGCCTGCTAAACTGGCCAAATTTCAATTTGTGTGTACCAGCTTAAAAAAAACTCAACCTTACCCATTTAGAATTGCCACGGTAGCAGAAATATAGTGCATTGCATTGCATTGCATTGCATACTAGCACATTATGAAATACTCACCTTAGAACATAGCCCTAGATCACCCCATAACATAGACACGATGTCACTGCTGACAGGGCTTCCATCTTCACCCAGTCTTCCTTCCAGGTTTGAGTGCACTGGCCATCTGATTGGCCAAGCCGAGATGACATCACTCCCAGGCGCATGGCAGGGAGCTCTGAAGGAATGGCACAGGTATGCCATCCCTTCAAAGAGCATGCGCCGGTGACATCACCAGTTGCATGCAGTGTGAATATCTCCTAAACAGTGTACGTTTAGGAGATATTCACTGTACCTACAGGTAAGTCTTATTATAGGCTTACCTGTAGGTACAAGTAAAAAAAAAAGACTTTACCACCACTTTAATTGCATAGTAGGGTGTTAATAGTGCAGAAGGTAGAGCTTACTATCATCTTTAAATACAACTAAAACCTTCATGTCTGAAAAAGTGGTATCTATTTTTCTGACCATCGTCCTTTGCGGCATATTGGTAGTTACAAAATGTTGCATTTTATATGCCACTGGGAACAAAGATACCTTATCAGGATAACTGATCTAGTGACTAGCAGCTTATCAGTTTAGGAAATAAAAGAAGGTGCCCTTTATATGTTGTTCCTATATGATGAGCTTCCAAAAACTGTGTCAGAGCCATTGCAAGCACAGGCAAGTGATTACGCCATCACAAGAACAGAGTGATGTCATCACTAAGCTAGTAGTGTCAAATACAAGGCAAAAAGCAAATCAGTTCAAAAGGAATCATTGAAACAAGTGAGGCAATTTAGTCTTAGCATAATTATTATTTTAGTGGGTCCTTGTGAATAAAGTAAAATGTCATGGTTGTCTCTTTGTGGTGTAATCAACCTTTTTTTGTGGTGGGGCCTCAAGCTGCCATTGACTATTTGTCTGGGTTACAAAAAAGATGTGGCTGCTATAAAACTCAACATAGTAAATTTTAGGTCCCTACACCAATGGAGACATGTTAAGATTCAACTTCTTCCTGTAATGCAAACTATAAAAGGTACTTTACCAATAGCTGTACCAGTGGCTCAGAGGAAGGGAATTGAAAATATGAAAAAATAAAAAAGTATGTTCCAAGTTACATGTGTGTAAAGTTTCATCATCACAGAACTTGAACACAAACCCCCTAAAGGGATTTGTGACAGGAAATGACACCATGATGTCACTGATGGTCTAGGAGTGAATAATGAACCTCATTCTATATACAAGATAAGGGAGAAAAAGCAAAAAAAGTATTGAGAACCTGACACTCTGAGTAGCTGAAACTGAAATATTAGCAATATTACCCTGAAAGGTACTTCTATAATAGAAGTCAACGTTCAAATGGCCGCAATACAGGGCATTATTCTTTGTTAAAGGTATCAAAAATTATATGAAAAGCTAAGGGGGGTACCTCATCCTATAATGTTAGACACAAAGAAAAAGGATAACTTCACTTTTACAGAAAATCTGTAAGGTGAACTTACACTTGACCCCCCCTGTCCCGCTGTACCTGAAGCTGGTAATTACCATACCTGCTAGGAGACATCAGGTTGCCGATTCCCCGGTTTAGGGATTTGAAATCCCCAGCGGTTTCATCTCCTAAATTACCTCGTAAAGGTACGTATAGGAGGCATTCTAATTGGTCGGCGCCGTCCAACCTGTCTAACCCACCCTGTCAGTGAGGAAGAAGAGGAGAGAAAGCCGCAGGTATTTCAAATCCCAGGACCGGTGAAGGCAGCGACCAGATGTCTCCTAGCGGGTGATCGCGGCCTCAAGTACAGCGGGGCTGGGGGATGGGGTGGGGGTCCAGTGTGAGTTCACCTTACAGATTTTCTGTAAAGGTGAACTTACACTTTAAAGTAACTACAGCCTAAACTCTATATTTTAGATAGAGTGGGGAAGCAGTAAACACCTGTCTGGTTCTGTTGCTGTCTGGGATGCTGTTAGAGAGATTTCCCCTTACTCAGTGTCCTGGGGGAAACCTTTTCCCCAGACGGGAAGAGAAGGAAAGTTTCCAACAATAGCACAGACAGAAGTTAAAGCAATATTAAACCCTAAACCAAAAATGTAATATATTGCAGCTTACCAATCCTTAGATTTGGTGGCGGCATTTGTTTTCTTTGGCTTCTTTCCCCCTCTGTTTTCAGCTGGTGATCTGACCCAATAACACACCTCCTGTATTAGAGTGCCTCCACTCTGGATGAAGGCGCAAAGGGGGCAGATTTTGTCATCAGTCCCGGGGAGAGGGGAGTGTTGGATGTACTAGTAGAATGAAATACACTAACAAGTTGAAGCCAAATGCCAGCTAATTATTTATAAGCAGTTACAGCTTACTTTTGATATAAAGGTTTTCCAAAATAAACAAAACCTCACTATTGTAAGAACCCCTGCCAGTGTTAAATGGGTTGTCTCGTCCCTGTAACTGCAAGAGTGCTTGTTCTTTTGTAAAACAACAGACTTGGTGGTTGAGTCACCAGATAAAAATATAAGAAAGCATAAAAAAAAGAAAATGAATGCAGCCATCATGTCTAATTATGCTGCAATATAATAAATGTTTGCTTTTGGGTTTTGTACTGCTTTAAAATGCTTTTTAAAGATAAATAGGGGTCATGCTAGAACCCATGTCAGTTTTTTTCATTTTGTTTGCGTCCCCATTGACGATTTTCCCTCACTTCCTGTTTGGTAAAAGGTTGTCCTCAGAACAGAAAGTAAGGGAAAATCTCTCTAATAGACCCCCCCCCCCAGATATCAGTCCCCAATCCTTCCCCACTTTTCCCAAATTTAATTAAAAATAAGAAAAAGGTTTTTGCTAAAGATACACTTTAAGAATAATGTCCTGAGATTTGATAAATAGACTAGGTAACTGAGATTGTGGAAATGTCGCTTTGACTAATATATGTATGGTCCTTATTTGATTGTCTTTAGCCTTCAAAATTTCTGAGAGGGTATTTTGCTCATGACATATATCAGAACTATTATGTTATACTATACTGCACACTTGTTAGTATGGAATTACCCTTATGTTTATGTAATGAACTTCATCTCTTCTTATGCTCATGTTGAGCGTTTTGGTTATTGTACCAATATTTAGTATCTTCGTCAATAAAAAGAGTTTTAAAAGAAATGAATAATATCCTGCATTGCTCCACAGTAGTTTAAGGTTTTCATTCTTCCAGTGCAGAATATGAAAAGGAAGGAACAATTAGGATGGTTTCTATGGCCTGCACTGGCAGTTTTTCGAGAAACTATATGATGACCTAAAATATGTGCAATCCCTGATGGTTTGCCTGAGCTTATCTACAAAGCTGTATTGTCACAGGGAAAATCACTTGTTGGTCTCTTCCAAAACCATACTGCCTTATCCCACTAAGCTACTCTTTTCCTGAACTATACCTACCCTGACATTAGTATTAGCATAGTATTCAAACTATTCACTGAATTACAAATCCAATTTTTTTGTTCAGTAAATAAAGAACATAGATCAACGGTGTAAGTTCTTTGTTCTCATTATACCATCCCATCAGATCCAGGAGACAGAAGGAGGACCAAGTGATCAGACTGGACTCTAAAGTTACCCCTAGAGGGTGCTGCCTGCCAAGAGATTCTCACTTCAAATCATGCTGGGAACAATTTCCATACTCATCCATTACACTAAGGTGTCCGTTTATAAAACAGTGATCAGGGGTGTACAGGTTTATGTAGCTGAGATAAGGAGTATCACAGTACATGACTGTTCTGCCACAAATGGCCAGTTTAAAAAAGTGAGATCTGAAGATCTCGCAGCCGTTAAACTGAAATATCTCCCTTCCAGATTCACCAGCTCAGAGGTGGAGAATCTGGGAGAGAAGCTGGTGCGATTAGAGGAAGAAGGCTTCTTTCTTCATAATATCAACACCAGTGGGTTAAAAATTTATATTAACAACATATAAATATATACTATATACAAGTGGGGACGGAAAGTATTCAGACCCCCTTAAATTTTTCACTCTTTGTTATATTGCAGCCATTTGCTAAAATCATTTAAGTTCATTTTTTTCCTCAATAATGTACACACAGCACCCCATATTGACAGAAAAACACAGAATTGTTGACATTTTTGCAGATTTATTAAAAAAGAAAAATTGAAATATCACATGGTCCTAAGTATTCAGACCCTTTGCTCGATATTTAGTAGAAGCACCCTTTTGATATAATACAGCTATGAGTCTTTTTGGGAAAGATGCAACAAGTTTTTGTCAATATGGTGTGCTGTGTGTACATTAATGAGGAAAAGAGATCCGGGGCCCCAAAGTCGGTTCGGAAAATGTCATTCTCTGCTGCAGAAAAGTGCTTGACATTTTCTGACCCGAATTTGGGGCCCCATATCTCGGGGACACTTGGAGCTAGGAACCCCAAATTTGGAATTCAAACCCAGTTGAACTAGCACTACAACATATCCAAATATGGGGTTCCTAGCACTAAGTGGCCCCGAGATACAGGGCCCCAAAGTCGGTTCAGAAAATGTCATTCTCTGCTGCAGAAAAGTGCTTGAGATTTTCTGACCCGAATTTGGGGCCCCATATCTCGGGGACACTTGGTGCTAGGAACCCCAAATGTTGTATTCCAACCCAGTGGAATTAGCACTACAACATATCTAAAGATGGGGTTCCTAGCACTAAGTGACCCTGAGATACAGGGCCCCAAATCGGTCAACTGTGTTCATCTGCATGGGCACAGTAAGGCTGCAAATGGGCATCGTTGACCCTCTTTTCCACTTACAGTAGCTGCGCATTTCTCACCCTAGGCTTATACTAAAGTCAATAAGTTTTCCCAGTTGTTTGTGGTAAAATTAGGTGCCTCGGCTTATATTCGGGTCGGCCTATACTCGAGTATATACGGTATATACAAACACACACACACATATACACACACAAACACATGAATATATATATACTTACTTAGTTATCACATGTAATTACATGTTCTTTTAAAGTGGTTGTATACACAGAAATTCAACTTGCACCTACAGGTAAGCCTAGATTAAGGCTTACCTGTAGGTACAAGAAATATCTCCTAAACCTGCACGGGTTAGGAGATATTTGAAAAGAACGTTTTACAACATGGTCTACGGCGCATGCGCACCGTAGACAACGGTGCATTTACAGGGTTAATTCCCATCTTCAACTGCGGCTCACCGCAGTTGAAGTGTCCCGCGCGCATGCGCGGAGCGACGTCCTCGCCGCTTTGGCCAATCACAGCGCCGCAGCGGCGATACCCGGAAGGGTATCTGTTTAGATATGGATGCGGCCGGAGGGGGAGAAGAACACAGCGTCGGGGGCCCCGATCTAAGGTAAGTGATGCATAATGAGCTAGTATGCTAGTCATACTAGCTCATTATGACTTTGTCTTGCAGGTAGTTGTTAAAAAAAAATGTTTAAATGGGTATACAACCACTTTAAACTTTAGTTTCACTTTTTGAACTCGGCTGTATGGTAATCTCACAATATCTCACGAGATTACAGGCAGCCCACCCACTTTTTCACTGATCTCGGCCGTTTTCCTGGAAACACTTCTCCTCTGTCCTCCCTCTGAGAACTGAAGTTCTCAGCTTCATAAACCGGCTGCAGAGGAGATAATTTTCCTCTGAGAACTGCCGAGAACTGAACTGAGAAAAAACTTCTCAGTTTAATAAACGTACCTAAGGTTTGGAGAGACTTGGGAGGGAGATGTAACTTTTGAAAGAAAAGGCTGCAGCCACTGCCATATATCAGAAGGGAAGGTACAGGAAAGGTATATAGAATAGAGAAGATTCAGTATAAAATGAGTAAGAGAGTCATTAATGAAAGGAGGATGAAATGAAAAAAGCACATGGGTGAGGCGGCATGGATAGTGTGACACACAATGCGCCAACATGCATAGAAATTATTATGACATCTTGTGATATGAAAAATGCTCCCTGCTTTATATACCAAACAGAATCTAAGATCTGAGAAACATTGTCACAGCTTAACTGGCTTTAGGAGACTACAGATATAAGTATCACACATTTGTGATGTTTTTACACAGTGAAATTATACCTATCTATTATCATTACCCAGAGAGATGAGGGAAACCTGATGGCTAAACTGAAAAACAGTACACAAAGGAAATTTTATTGTGGCCATTGATGAAGCAATAATCAATCCAGTTAAAGCGGGAGTTCCGCGTTTTTTTTTTTTAGTCAGCAGCTACAAATACTGCAGCTGCTGACATTTAAAATATGGACACTTACCCGTCCAGCACACCGAAGCCGATCTGTCGCTCGGCTCTTGGGTGCTGCCGCCGTCATCTTTGGTATGGGAATCAGGAAGTGAAGCCTGCGGCTTCACTTCCCGGTTCCCTACTGCGCATGCTGAGCTGTGCTGCGCAATAAGGACGGTCCCTGCTGTCTCTGGGATCCGTGTCTTTCCCAGCAGACAGCGGGGGGGGGGGGGGTGGGGGGGACAGAAAGTGGTGTAAATACCGTCAGATTCTGCGGATATCTATGCCCAGAAGTGGGTGCAGATACCTGTATTACACAATTGGCACCTTTCAGGGGGGAGGGATCTGATGAGCGGAAGTTCCACTTTAGGGTGGAACTCCGCTTTAAGGCATCTGCCACTTGTGGAAGTGATTCTTCTATGAATGAGCATTAGGGTTGACAACACTTTAGGCCTGGTTTACATCTATGCATTTTTTAGTGCGTTTTCAGTTTTGTAGAAACACACTACAGTCCATTTAACATGGTTTCCTATGGATGTAGTTCACATCTGTGCATTACATGGAAAGGGCCAGAGACTTTTTTCTGGTTTTTGGTTCCATAGATTTCAATGGATGAAAAGCATGTATTGAAAAACACAAAATGCACCTGCAATATGCAAACTGCAACCTGCATAGGTGTGAATCAGGCCTCAAGTAGAATTTTGATGTCCTCCATCCATCACTCCTCTCGTTTGTACACACATGATGTTTTCTTGTGTTGTTTACCAAGAGTTAATAGAAGCAGGAGGTAGAAAATGGCCATGGGTAAAGGCAAGATCTTTGTTATTGACAGAACTAATGGCAGTAGGCAGAGGATGGGCCTACATGGCAAACCTAATCTCTTGTCATCAATAATAGGTGCTATAATGCTCCCACATAATAAGATCAGCCCTGCAACTGGGGCCAGGGAAGACTACTCAAGCAGTGGGACAAGCTAAAGAAGCTCTTTTTTCTACTATTGTAATCATATCACACCTACTATATTCAGCCCCGGGGCTCTAAATACTAAAATATATTTTTGTAAATTAGCATTCATATTATTAAAAGAGATAATTATGATTAACAAATTCTATTTATACTTTGTTCTAATTCCTTTCTGTAGCACCATTGAAGGACACTGCATGAAACCCTACACTTGTTACAGGGCAGAAGCAGTCATTTTGTGCACAAAATATTTGTAAGCAGTCAGTTCACTAGGATCCACTCATATCGACTATTGCTGTGACCCGCTCAGAGAATGTTGGGGGTGTCTTTACATAGATCTTCATTTGTGAAAGTGTTACATAGTTTTGCGATTTTCAGTGCACAGGGCTCGCTATAATGCACAACTCAGAGGGCCACATACTTAGCAGGCTGGGGAAGAGCATTGCAAATGTCCTGTTAGCGAAAATGCTGGGAAAATATACCCTGAAAAGAGGGATGAAGAGACTTTCCTGGAGAGAAGGACAGAAATATTGTTCTGAAGAAAAAGACAGAGAGACTGCCCTGGTTGGAAGAATAGACAGACACTGCCCTGGTTGGGAGAATTAAGAAGCTGCCCTGGAGAGAAAGGATGGAGAGACTGCCCTGGAGAGCGAAAGACACCTCCCTGGTTAGAAGAATAGAGAGACTACCCTAAAGAAAAGGATGGAAAGACTGCCCTGGGGAGAGATACTGCTATGTGAAATAAGAAGCAGGCTGTCATGGATAAAGCAAAAAAGTGAGAATGTCCTGAATTAAGAGAGAGAGGGAAAAAAAGAAAGATACGTCCCTGAGAGAAAGCTAGCCCTGTAAAGAGATAGACTGCCCTAGGAGAAGAGAGAAAGGGGAATTTACTAAAGCTGGAGCACACATAATTTAGAGCAGCTGAGCATGGCAGCCAATCAACTTCTATCCTCAGCTTGTTCAGTTAAAGTGGTTGTAAACAGAAGTGACTGGCCTTAGGTGAGACACAGGGATGAAACAAATCCTCTTACATAAGTTGTACCTGTCATACCTGTCTATCTGCAGTCTTCTCTACATCCGTTCAAAGTGCTGAATAAGCTTGTCTGGAGGTCCCTCCCCTGTCACAATTTTTCTCTTGGTATCAGGAAAACTTGTCAGAAGTGACTCATGCTGATAGCAGAGGAACGAAGTACACCCTATAGAGGGATATGCTTTGTTCATATTTCATCCCTGAGGTTTACAACCACTTTAAGCTTTGAAAATGAAACAGATTGGTTGCCTTGCACAGCTGTTTCCAATTCTGTCTACTTCTGCTCTTCAAGATAGAGATACATGCAGACTGTCCTGAGGAGAGAGAGAAAAAAGAAACTTGTATGAACTGCCACATAACTCATCACTCATGTTGGGGTCCCTGAGCTAATCAGTTAGTAGCAATGGTGGAGCCAGACATCTCTACTTCAGAAATGTTGGACAACATATCATTGATACATTCCAGAATTTAAGTTTTGTGTAGTCTTTTTATAAACAGTCTAAAAAGCAGCATTGCCACAAAATATATAGGCATTTCTACCAGCTATACAGAAATGACAGCAGCAATGTCATTTCTTGTACATGCCCAATTGTATGCTATTACAGGTGTCTTGTAGAAGGTTCCCCAAATTCAAGGCAGACCATTGATGATGTCACTGAGCTGCTTCTGGTATAATGTCTTTCCTGGATCCTAGTAAACTGACGTCACATGTTTGTACATAATGCTGCAAGCAGTTTACATTAAATTTTATCTCTAACTGCCACGGTTTCAAAAGCGTGTGAATGGTGAAAGAAGCCTTTTCATACAGGGTTAGCTGTGTGTTTTAAACTCAGTGGTACGTTAATATAATGGTGTTAGACAATTCACATTTGCTAAAATGTGAGGACTGCAAGCAACAAAATAGGAATTTAACTTGGGTGGAACCATTCCTACCTGCTTTCATCATGGGACTACAGTAAGTGGCCACCTTCACGATTTCCTTTAATAAACAAAGGAGGCTTAATCATTAAAAAAGGTGAGTCTGGCACAACTATTAATTAAAGGGTCAGCCCGACCAAAAGTGATATTGCAGTTTTGGGTAGATGCTGTCAAGTTGAAATGCCCACAAGCTACAAACAACCAAGGGTGGAAAAATTAAATGTAGATTTTAGAAGCCAGTTAATTCAATTTATAAGCCTGTATATCTTCTTAAGTATTCAGGAAGTTTTCCTTATGTGAAACAGAAAAGCCTCAAAAAGATAGATGCCCAGCCCTGCTTACAACTAGGGATACATTTTATCACCTGGATAAACCAAGATAAACAGTGGATCATACATATTTGTTGAAGGTAAGATTCAACCAATCCCCTCCTCCAGCTTCTGGTCACCATTTTCGAGACCCCCATAGTTCCAAATCCTCGCCCTTTACTATACTACTCCTTTCTAAATATGGAATTAGTCCAAATATGGGCAGTTGTATAACGAAGGATGCAGGACAGCCATATGGGCAGGCACCATGCAAGTCCAAATAGGTGGTTTTGTCACTAAGAATGCAGGACAGCTTGAGGTAGATGTGGGACCTTAATCCCCCTCCAACTGCTAGGATGTTAAATATGTATAGAGAATATACTGAGTATTATTGATTTCAGGATGCCCATGCTACATCCACGATTGCATATGAGATATTCTGTATAATGTCCGTAACTGCTCTGTTCACAAAAATCCATGTATTGTTTGATTTATATTTGTAACTGTTGACTCTTCCAATAAAGACTTGTTATTTGGAAAAAAAAAAAGAATGCAGGACAGCCATAATGCTGGCACCATGCAAGGCCAATTATGAGTGGTTGTGTCACTAAGGATGCAGAGCGGGCTGTTCCCATACAAGGCCAATTATGGGTGGTTGCGTCACTAAAGATGCAGGGCAGCCATAACGGCTGACACCATGCAAAGCAAATTATGGGTGGTTATGTCACTAAGGATGTAGGGCAGCCATAAGAGCTGGCACCATGCCATCTTATTAAACACTGGGTACTCATTGGTTAATTCACCTGGTGACCAGAGATCCTGAGTGAGAAGCTGTGTGCCCCGAAAAGGAGCAAGGACTCTCCAACTGGTAAAAATAACTTGTGTGGTTCAATTACCATTTTTAGAAGTTTGCCACCCCTTGGTAAAACTTGGCCCTCTGAGATGAATTTATGACTCCTGCAAGGTGAGGTGGTCTCCTAAGCAGAAGAAGAGGGACTCCATTGTGTATGGAGCTAGGAATTTCATAGTCCTTAAAAATTCAATTAGGTAATCAGATTCAGCAGTGTTCATCAGTTTTGGATGGTCTGACCCTTTAACTGCATACTTTTCTATTAGGAAAGTCTGAAAGCATGCACTGTCTGAAATAAGAAATGTGGAACAAAGACATTCTGAAAGTGTTACATGCTTCCATAGTAGTGTTCACACTATGTACCTGTCAGATAGGACAGCATCAGGGCCATAAGTGCAATTTTCTGTACTATGAGAACCTAAGCTCTGCTTTCTTAGAGGATGACAGGCCTTTTATTTAAACCAATCCCATACTATGAAAGCATTTAACACACGTAACCTGGGCCTTGTGTAAAAGTGTGAGTGTAGATTTTAAAGGGAATCACAGCAGTTAATATAGTTAAAGGGCCACTAAACCTAAAACAAAAGTTGCCTTTTGTAAACAAGATATTAAACATATTTATAGCCATTTACTTAGAGATTCCATGCCTTTTTAGAATTTCAGATATTTCTGCCTGAAATATCATAATTGTATGTGTGCAGCCATAGCAGGCTGTGAGAGACTGAGAAGATGCTGACTGCAGTGTCCTCCAATAGGAATACTGGATAGGAAGTCAGCTGTTTTATGTAAAATCATACAGCTTCATGTGGTTAGTTAATAAAGCTTTTATATAAACCAACACATGTTTTAGATTTAGTGACATATCATTGATAAATTAGTGATGTATCCATAAACAGGCCCAGCAAAGAGTTATATTATTACAGTAAAAGTAGTACTGTATTTTCAGTTTAATTGAAATTTAAATGCCAGAAGACCAATGAGCCCTAAACACTTGTTTAACACCTAGTCATGGGTCCTAAAATCTGTATTTGAACACTCCATTCTTTCTAAGTGTGATAAAAATGAAGGTCTTAGTACTAGGGTTCATCCCTTTCATCAAATTTTAGACAGACTTACCTAGGAACACCAGGAGGGGCACGATTAGGTCTTGAAGGAATCTGAGGGGGAGGACCGAATGGGTCAGGGGAAGCCCCAGGCCTTGAGGGGACTGGTGGTGCACTACCAAGAGTGGTGCCAGGTGGTGGTGGTCCTGGAGCTGGTCCTCGAGAGCCAGGCCTGGCTGGGGGAACAGCAGGTGCTCTCCTCTGTGGGGTAGGACTACATGTGGGAGACCTAAAGTAGAATAAGCAATATCAGTTTGAGTGGTAGTAGATGGGATAAGCTTAGCAATGGTGAAATACATACTTAAAGGAAAATTTTACTTAGGGAGATATCAAGACTGTTGTTGACCCCTTTCTGAAAATGCTGGTTGCCTGAATGTCATGGTCCAATAACAATAATGTTTTCTGAGCCAATGCATAGAGATCAGGGAAGTGGAGTCAAATTGCCTGATCTGAATACTTGTTCTGGGTATATAAACTATTGATGCAACATGACAGCCAGGCAACTGGCATTTTGACAGGGCTCTTTACTTCCGCAGTACAGGTTTTCCTTAATTTTGGTGGGACACTATAGGGATGGGCATCAAAGAGAAGACTGTGTCTACAGTTTAAATGAGAACTCTAGACAAAGCCTAAAGCTTAAAGTTGACGAACTAAGCCTAAACCCGCTCTCACCCTATAAAGCAAAGATGTGTATACTTACCTATTCTCAGGGTGCTCCGGTCCGGTCACATGATCTCCCCAGCAGCCAGCTTCAGGTCAGAGGGGGGAGCAGCAGCAATGGCTGCAAAGCCTGGGCTGTAGGGTCACCCATGGGGCATCCTTTGTTAGCTGTTCCTCCTCTCTCCTGAAGCTGGTGCTGGAAGCCAATCATGTAACTGGACCAAAGCACAACTGAGAATAGGTAAATACAAATATATTTCCTTTACAGGGTATCTATACTAACTAACCCACTTAAAATGCTGGTGGGAACAGGTTTAAGCTTAGTGAGATTTTGACCGGAATTATACTTTAGGAATTAGACAACATCTACCCTTGCAATAGGCCTCCCCTCCACTCAGCATTCAAGGGTTTATGGGCCTCCTCTTTTGTTTCCCCCTATGAACAAAGGGGAAACATGTTTACTGGTATCTACTTTTCATTTCTGCAAGTTGCCATGTAAGAAAAAATAATGTTCCAAAAAAAAAATTTTTTAGCTGTTGCAGGAAGTATAGTCCCCCCATCCTTGGTGGGTTTCAGATAACATTCCAGCCACTGCAGCACAGTGCAACTTCCTCCAACAGTAAACCTCTCCTCTATCAACAATTTAACAAAAGAAGATGCAGATCATTTACATTTTACAGGAACAGGAAGGATAAAGAACCTGACATTATGTACGTTTATTGGTAAATTTTATCTTGATAGGAGTTGTCCTTTAAATGCATTTGATCCATCGATTAGCTGTCACAAAACTTACAATACTGTCTGTGGGAAAATTCCCTCTGACAGATACCAACCATTATAGGAAGCACTGTAATATCAACAGTGATCAAAGAAGTTTGCCCGATTACCATGGCCATTTTGGAGAAAACAGGTTAGAGGCTAGACCAGGCATGCATGATACAGGGATCTGCACCAGAGACCCAATAGCTGAATATGCAGTACCTACCATAGAGAAATTTGTTTACCAAATGTTGTTGCTAGCCTGCAAAGACTCCACTGTAAATGGTGATGGTGGCCAGTTTACATTTTGGAAGCCCTTTTAGGTAATATATGTTGTGACACTTGCCGTTAGTTCTTCACTTCCCAGATTATTTTCTGTCTGCTTACCTCCGTCCTGTTGGTACGTTCTGCACCTGTAGCCAAGAATCATCCACAGGTGGAGGCATAGGGGTGCTGGTAGTTGTTACGTTGATATCTCCAATAATACTTAAGGCTTCTTTCAGAGCATGATACATGCGCAGCATCTCATCCCTGTGCTGTGCCTGTTCTACTGATTCCTCCATCAAAGTATTCTGATCACCGCATGAGTACAAATTGGCAAGAAGCTCAGAATGGATAAAATCCTTTGTCTAAAAACAACAACAGAAATAAATATAACTCTTCTGTCTGCCCAATCAACAGCACTGGCAAACCTCTAATGAATAGTGTCACTTTCATGTTTCTAATTGTGAAAAATCTGGGTAGGCCTCAGCAGACGGTTACACACAGTAGCTGCTGCCTACCTAAAATGAAGAAATTGGAAGACTTGCATACTTCTTTGGAGGTGAAACGATTTTGGACAAAAAGAGGGGTAAGGGAGATCTGTGCTGCCTTTATTTTCTCAATGTATTCAATTTGTGGGTAGTTTGTAAGGGTGGGGTCAAATCATGCTTTCTAGAGAATTAGACTTTGCCTTTGTGAAGAAAAACAAAAGGAAGACTAGACTATGGGAGAGTGTAGTGTGACCAGGACTGGTGGTTATTTGCCCACTTACCGCTACGATATGTAGGGCTGGTGACCCCAAGTACTGTGTACTTGCCTATTCAGACCTCATGGGTATTTTATAGCTCCCTGCTTCTTGTTCAGCCCTGTAATAATTTGTCAGTGTTTTGCAGAGAGGAAACTTTCAGCACAAAGTTCTCTGAGATGTCACATAAACGAATACCAAGAGCCACAAAGGAAGCTGTAAGATGTGAAAGGTGTCTCAGAAAACCCTATAGAGGGAATTTATTAAAGCTGCTGCGCCACTCTTCTGGCGTTAATCCCTCTTGTTAATGTACTGTGCCAAATTCATGAAACATTTGCGTCACTTTTGGATCCTACAGCGACAGATTTGGTAGAAGTGCATTCTAAAAGTGGCGCAGCATGAACCAAATTCAAGTACAAGTTCTAGACAGGCACATGAATTTGACGCATTCTTTACCACTTTTAGAATGCACAAGACAAACTTTCACAAAATCTGCCTGCTCCAGTCTATGAATTCCCAGTCTTTTAGGAACACCCACCTTTCACCATGCTGAATGGTCACAGTGGCACCATGGCACACTTTGCATGGTATACCTTCTTCAATCCACAGAAAGGGCTACTTGGTTGAAATTGTCCACAGGCCAAAGGTTTGCAGTCCTACCTTGAGTGTGACAATGATGTTCTGCAGTTTGCTGAGTGACAGCTGAGCTTGCCAAACCAAACCCATTAAGCCCTCTGGAACTGCAATGGTAGCAACCAAACTGTATGAAAAGTATACAGGACTACAGTTGAAGTTTCCATCATTACCACTGCTACTATCTTACTGAACAACATCAAATGTACTGCTGATGTACAGGTAAGCTTTATGGTGCTCATACTTAATGTATATTTGGGCAAATATAAAAAAAAAAAAACACATTTTGTATATTTTGCAATGCATATACAGTGAGGGAAAAAAGTATTTGATCCCCTGCTGATTTTGTAAGTTTGCCCACTGACAAAGAAATGATCAGTCTATAATTTTAAGTTTATTTTAACAGTAAGAAATAGAATAACAAAAATATCCAGAAAAAAACATTGAAAAAGTTAAAAATTGATTTGAATTTTATTGAGTGGAATGAGTATTTGATCCCCTATCAATCAGCAAGATTTCTGTCTTTACAGGTAACGGGCTGAGATTAGGAGCACTCTCTTAAAGGGAGTGCTCCTAATCTCAGCTTGTTACCTGTATAAAAGACACCTGTCCACAGAAGCAATCAATCAATTAGATTCCAATCTCTCTACCATGGCCAAGACCAAGGATGTCACAGACAAGATTGTAGACCTACACAAGGTTGGAATGGGCTACAAGACCATCGCCAAGCAGCTTGGTGAGAGGGTGACAACAGTTGGTGCAATTATTCACAAATGAAAGAAACACAAAATAACTGTCACTCTTCCTCGGTCTGGGGCTCCATGCAAGATCTCACCTCGTGGAGTTTCAATGATCATGAGAACGGTGAGGAATCAGCCCAGAACTACACAGGATTATCTTGTCAATGATCTCATGGCAGCTGGGACCATAGTCACTAAGAAAACAATTGGTAACACACTACGCCGTGAAGGACTGAAATTCTGCAGTGCCCACAAGGTCCCCCTGCTCAAGAAAGCACATGTACAGGCCCGTCTGAAGTTTGCTAATGAACATCTGAATGATTCAGAGGAGAACTGGGTGAAAGTGTTGTGGTCAGATGAGACCAAAATCGAGCTCTTTGGCATCAACTCAACTTCCCGTGTCTGGAGAAGGAGGAATTTTGCCTATGACCCCAAGGACACCATCCCCACCATCAAACATGGAGGTGGAAACATTATGCTTTGGGGTGTCTTTCTGCTAAGGGGACAGGACAACTTCACTGCATCAAAGGGACAATGGACGGGGCAATGTACCGTCAAATCTTGGGTGAGAACCTCCTTCCCTCAGCCAGGGCATTGAAAATGGGTCGTGGATGGATATTCCAGCATGACAATAACCCAAAACACATGGCCAAGGCAACAAAAGAAGTGACTCAAGAAAAAGCACATTAAGGTCCCGGAGTGGCCTAGTCAGTCTCCAGACCTTAATCCCACAGACAATATGTGGAGGGAGTTAAAGGTTTGAGTTACTAAATGTCAGCCTCGAAACTTTAATGACTTGGAGAGGATCTGCAAAGAGGAGTGGGACAAAATCCCTCCAGAGATGTGCAAATCTGGTAGCCAACTACAAGAAATGTCTGACCTCTGATTGCCAACAAGGGTTTTGCCACCAAGTACTAAGTCATGTTTTGCTTAGGGGTCAAATACGTATTTCACTCATTAAAATGCAAATAAATTTATAAAATTTTTGAAATGCGTTTTTCTGGATTTTTTTGTTGTTATTCTGTCTCTCACTGTTAAAAAAAAAACATTAAAATTATAGACTGATAATTTCTTTGTCAGTGGGCAAACGTACAAAATCAGCAGGGGATCAAATACTTTTTCCCCTCACTGTACAATTCCTCATGTTTTGTATCTTTGAAAAGTACAGAAAAATTCCAATTGATCTGCCAGAAATCCAGTGAGCTCTTAACTTCATGTAATGACCTGACAATGCTTTCACCTAACTCAAAAGGATTGTTGTCAGCCCTGCTTTCTGGACTTCAGAACATCTCCCCTTATGTTATAGAGATGGAGACTGGACGGTCTTCTGTAGTCCGTAAGAGGAAGACTCAGGCAGGCCTAACAATACTGCTTGGTATTTCAGGGCAGCAGGGGTAAAGTTGCCAATTTACTACAGGAAGTTAGGATTTTTGACAGGATTAGAAAGTATTTATCTGTATACTCAACTAGGTGTATGTCTGTCCCCTGCTGGCTCTGTAGTGAGAACTGAGGGCTCAAACACCACTGATTGCTCAGTTCTCCCCCTCGGCTCTGAGCAGAGAGTCGTGACAGTCAGCAGCTCTCTGCTCTTTCCTCAGCGCTCACTGCAGCGGTGGGCTGTAGAGGGGATGGGAGGCTGGCTCAGGCTCTTGGTGGATCACTGAGAGGCTGAGCCAGGTGCCGATCCAGGCTTCTGGGTGGATCCCGACCATATGGCTGAAATTTTTCCAGAGCCTGGACTGGCTCTGTGACATCAGCCCGACAGCAGGCTTCAGCTCACTGTTGGCTGAAAATGGGTCACAGGAGTGCAGAATAAACTGCAATCCTGTGATCCATTGGAGAAGTATAGCCAAAAAAACATTGGCTATACTTCTCCTTTAAAGAGAACAAAGCAAGGTAAAATGTGCATGTATTGCAGAGATGAACTGAATGCTTTCTTTTATATATATATATATATATATATATATATATATATATATATATATATATATATATATATATATTCATATTTATATATATAATGTATTTTACATACCCCAAAGACACTATATGATTACTTACATTGTTGATCATAAGATGCATTATGGTTTTAGGCATTAAGTCCCGAATGGTCTTGTTGACTATAGCCATGTAGGAATCCACAAGATTACGGATAGTTTCCACCTGCCTTTCCAACTGAGGGTCCATTGAATGCATAAAGCTGTCAGATCCATTCTCCTCCGACTCACTGGACTGCAAAGCCAAGAGAAATAAAAGAACATATACAAAGCTTAAGATGGAGTTTGGCAGAGTCCTACATGTACGGCGTCCATGGCATAGTCTGTTACTGACACTGAACTGAAACAGCCAGGCAACCAGTGATCCAGAAGGAATCTTCCACATTGTTTACTAACACAGGGTTGGGTGATTATGTTTTAAAGTCTTGGTAGTTTGGAAGACTTCTGTACCTTGTAAGTTTAATCTGCTTGTACTAAGTAAGATGTTGAGTGGACATTTAGTTTAAAGTGGAAAATTAGCCAAAATTAGTTTGGATAAAGATGGGAAGCACTGGAATCTTTGTCAAGGTTTAACTGCTTTGTCCCTAATGGGGAGATTTGCTTTATTTCCTGTCCCAATGAGAGTGACTTAAAGGGTAAGTTCACCTTTACAGAAAAATCTGTAAGGTGAACTTACACTGGACCCCCTCCTCATCCCCCCCAGTCCCGCTGACTTGGAGTCCAGCTATCAACCGGTCCGGGCTTAGAGATCCCCTCGGCTTAATCTAAATGCACCTCGTAAGGGGTTACGGTTAGGAGCATTCTAATTGGTCAGCACTGTCACATGGGCGGCAGCCAACCAATCAGAGCCCCCGTAGCCCCTCCAGTCACCGCAGGCAAAGAGGAGAGAAAGTCGAGGGGATTTCAAATCCCCAGACCGGTAAAGCAGCGATACGATCTGTCAGAATGGAAGATCACCGGCTTCAGGTACTGCGAGACCAAGTGCGATGGGAAAGGGGTCCAGTGTAAGTTCACCTTACAGATTTTCTGTAAAGGTGAACTTACAATTTAAAGTGTAATTCCAGGATTGTTCTAATCTTAAACCTGCTCCCATCCCTTCCTAACTTCTAGAAGGAAGATTATACTTATACGTGCCTGTTCTCAGAGCGCTCTGGTCCAGTCATGTGATACCCTCAGTGGTTGGCTTCGGGGAGAGAAAACAGCAGGGACAATGTCTGAGTGGTGTAGTCACCCATAGGCTTACTATGGGGCATCCATTGTTGGCTGTCCCTCCTTTGTCTCCTGAAGCCGACTGCTGGGAGTCGATCAAATGACCAGACCAGAGCTCCTAAGCGTCTTCCTTCTACAGGGTAGATAGTATAGGAGTTAGAAGGGGGTGGGAGCATGAAGCTTAGTTAGATCAGTCCTGGAATTACCCTTTAACTCTTCCCCTTTGTATCCAAAACCAAAAAAGTTTTAGTTGGACTTCCACTTTAACTGAGTAAGAGGTCCCCATAATGAATGGTGGTCGGTAAAACTGTTTTAGTGGACCAATCAAAATCTTACTATATACACATCAAATACAAATCACCTTTTAGAGACTTGCATGTTTTAGGAAAGCTTAAATTGCACCTGTGCCCAGACTGGGGGTATTAATTGTATTTATATATTCTAAACAAGCATTAAACATTTTAAAACAACTCGTTACTGACCTTTGTTGCTACAGGTGCTGTGGAGTAGGGGTCTGTTCACTCTGCAGCATTTATAATTCATGCGAAAATCACATGCGCTGATGTTTTTTTTTTTGTCAATGCTGCATTGCCTTTATTATGTGCTGTTGTATGATTTTTTTTAACACTTTGGGCTGCACTGGGTGTGTTTTTTTTAATCCCACAGCAAAACCCAAAATTATTTTTATTCTGGCCTACTGCAGATTGCAATGAACTGTGGTAAAATGCAAAGTGTCCCATTTTTTTTTTTTTTTTTTTTTTTCCAGCACGCACCAAAGCTTAGCGCATTGATGTGAATTAGTATTAAAGTATAACTAAAGGGGGGGCGTGGCCTAGCACCGGAGCGAGATGGCCGCTTAGAGAGAGAGCTCCGCCATCCAGGGAGACAAAGAAGCCCTAGCAGCAGCCTAAAACCTCCAGTTGGCCCCACAAGATGACGGCTAGGAGTCACTCGGCCACCCGCTCGCAGATGGACCCCGCGACACAACTTAGCAGGAATATTCCGGCCATGTTCCGGACCTGCCAGACGGAGCCACAGGCCGCATCGCAAGCCGGGGACTGTAGTTATACAGGAGGCGCGGCGGCGCCCGCACCGCTGCTATCACAGTCAGGCGCTTCCCCCACACACTCATCGCCCTTCCTATGCCTGGCGGACCTGCAGAGTGTGGCTGCTGACATCAAGAACACACTAACAGCAGCCATCTCAGACCTAAGAAGTGACATGAAAGCGGTCGCAGCAAGAGTGGAACACGTGGAGGCGGCGGCCATGACACACGGAGCGGCATTGCATCAGGTACAACAAGTCATTAACGTACATAGCCAGCACCTTATGGACATGCACAGGCACATGGAGGACCTTGATAATAGGGGGCGCAGGCGGAACTTGCGGGTCAGGGGGATCCCCGAAACTGTAGAAGGCCCCCAGCTCCAAGCGGCAATCTGGGCTATCTTTAACACCCTCCTGGGCAGACCACCCGACTCCCCAGTGGAGATGGAACGCTGCCATAGAGCCCTGCGGCCCAGAGGGAGAGACACTGACCCACCCAGAGACGCAGTATGCTGCCTAGTCAGCTTTGCACAGAAAGAAGAAATACTGCGCCTGGCCCGCAATCATGGCAATCTAGAGCACGAGGGGGCACGTATCCAACTGTTTCAGGATCTCTCCGCCATAACACTGCAGCATAGAAGAGACCTCCGGCCCTTACTGCAGGCACTGAGAGACAGACACATCCCCTACAGATGGAAGTTTCCATTTTGCCTGCAGGCGACAAATGGCAACCGCACGGCCCAGCTGAGAACGCCAGCAGACCTGAGGCCGTTCTGCGAGACCCTAGGTATCCCAATGGTACACGTACCTGAATGGTACGGAGCATTCTTTCAGCAGGAGCCCTGGATTCCCACACAGCCGGGCGAGACTCCGAGATCCCAGAGGAGCAGACAACGCAGGCGTAGGCCCTCGGCTGACTCCTCGCCAAGACGCAGGGGCGACATGGAGACAGATGAAAGCCCACGAGCATCGCCATCCTACGCGCGACGCAAAACCGATCACTGATACAGCACAACGGAGAGGTTCAAGCTGAAGACACGGAAGGCATCTATCCCTTTGCACAACCCACGACATGCTTCCTGCGGTTTGCGGGAAGCCACCTACTGGTAGTAACCTACCTTATGCTTGCCCACAGAGACAGTCATTTGGGGCCCCACATTGCTACCTGCAAACTGTGCTGGACGTCACTCATTGCTACAAGTGGTGAGGGCACCCCCAAACCCCCGCAGAAGTGAATCCTTGCTGAATAAGGAGACAGGTGACCTCAAGTGGACTTTTCAACAGACCCTACACCGGGCAAGAACCTACCTGCAGAAGCAAGAGGTGGACCACGTCTCTACAGCCACACGGGAAGAGGCACCAGCTTCCCACCCCCACCTTTTGGTCCCGGAAGCCCTGCATCTTTTTCTTTTTTTTTGTTTCCTTTTTTGTCTTTATTATTATTTTTCTGGCACACCCTTGGTATACAGGTACTCTTTTTTGCCTCTTTTTGTGTTATCTTTGTCGGATGTCTGACCAAGTAATGGTCACCTAGCTGGTCTACCTATGGGCACTGCATGAAGGGACATGCTAGGTTTATCTGGGGGCACATCGCAGATGCAAGAGTACACGACCACAGCTGTCTGATCGGGACGGGGCACCAGCAGTTGGTTTCTCCACGGCGGTCCGTCCCTACACGGACCTCCGCGGCGACTCCCCGCGCCTCCATATTGCTTCATTGGAGACGTGGGGAGAAAATACTCTCTGACCTGAGGGTAAACATATGTGGTCCAGGGACTGGTGGGTGGTCCCCCCCCCCCCCCTCTTACAAAGTGGTGTCTGTGCATAAGGGATAGAATGACTGAGGGAAATGTCTCAGCTTAATGTTTTATAGTACCTTTGGCAGAAGGGGATATCTTACCTTGTTCTGGGCTTTAACCTGCTGCTTAAAGGAAACAAAGCCTTTAGACGAGCTTCCTCTTACTAATGCCCCGCGGTAGCAGTGGTGCGTGGGAAGACGAGGTCTCGGGATCGACGGGAGGGGACATCCCCTCGTTGTTGACCCTCCTGGTATCTGGGTTGCGGGAGGGCCTTGGTTGGGGCGGCGGCTTGGGTGCTGGGGGGACCGGTCCCCGGTGGTGCCACCTTAAGGGCGCTGCAGGGGGCCGGGACCCCCACCTGCCCAAGGCGTTGCTCCCGGGCGTATTGTTACGCGAGACGGTTTATCAGCCATAACCAACCTAGCAGTGCCTTAGTTGCCGGGCTTGAGGGCTGTATCTGGTTATAACTTGATGTGTTTTATGTTTAATGTTTATATGATGTATAACAAAGGTTTCGTTAGATACATGTACAGCTTTATCTCCCCTTGTGATATGTTAGTCAGTAAAGGGGTGGTGGGCTGAGGAGACTCCCCATCGCGGCTTAGGGAGAGCTGCTTTAGGCTCTCCCCACACAATTGAGCACAGGTTTTACACGTTCATGCAGGCATTTAAGCCTGGATTCCTGGATGGCTGACAATAGATATTTCCTAAGTTTCGGTGTAAGGTTACACTCCCACCACAAGGAGGCAGGAACCCACCTTGAACTCAGCCGGCAGGCCCCTACCCTGTTCCTGTATCTTTCTAGGAACCCCTCCAGGTAGACCAGCTGGTCTGTCTCTACCTCCGGTAAATACCTGGTGACACCTTTACGGGTGACACTTATATTATTTGCCCCTATTCAGTGGAAGCTCGCTCTCATCTTCTCCCTCTCGTTTGTCCCTCTCTCCCTTTTTCCTTTCTTTCGGGGCAGCTCACTGCCCCTCTGCTCCTTTTACCTACATCTTATACCACCTCCCTTCCCAAACCCAGCTCACCCTCCCCCCCCCCCCCCCCCGAACGCAAGCCCCAACGCCCCCGGACGGATTGGGGGAGGCACAGACAAACAAGGATACCTTAGTAACCATGTCCTCAGTAAAGCAAACAACCATGCCCCTGTCCCTCAAAGTATACTCCCTGAATGCAAAGGGTCTTAACACACCGGAGAAACGGAGCAGTGTCTTGGACGAGGCACATCGCCTTAGAGCCCAGGTAATGTTTCTTCAAGAAACGCATTTTAAATCGAGCTCCGTACCCCGACTATCCAATAGCAGATACCCAGTGGTGTTTCATGCGACCTGCCCCGACTCCAAAACCAAAGGGGTCTCGGTGGTAATGGCAAAGTCATTCACATTCCAGCTCACAGACCAAGTCCTTGACCCAGAGGGCAGGTATATATTCCTGAAAGGGACTTGGAAAGACAGGCCGATCACATTTGCTAACATCTACTGCCCAAACACCAGACAGGTGTCCTTTCTAAAAGAGACCCTATCCCAACTAACCCTGTTCAAAACGGGCCTTTTGATCCTAGGGGGGGACATCAACATGACTCTTAACCCGCTTCTAGACACTTCGTCGGGTACCTCATCCATACCCTTTGCAGCCCTGCGTCAAGCCAAGATTGCGCTGTCATCCCTTACACTGCATGACTCTTGGAGAACGCTTCACCCCCAGGAGAAAGACTTTACGTTTTTCTCACCCCCGCACAACAGATACTCTAGGCTTGACTACCTGTTCATTTCCCAGACGGACTTGTCCTACCTGCAAGACGCCACGATAGAGAACATGTATATCTCGGACCATCACCCAGTGACCCTGACCTTACAGTTCCCGCAGCGGGAGACAAAGACCAGGACCTGGAGACTGGACGCCTCTATCCTCACGGACTTAGGAGATTTGACGAGAATTACAGAATCCATGACGGAATACTTCCAACAGAATGACACCCCGGATGTGTCCCCTATGACCCAGTGGGAAGCACATAAATGTGTCATCAGGGGCAAGCTGTTAGCTATTGCGGCGAGGAGAAAGAAGGCACACCAGGCCCTGTTGAAAGATTTGACTGACAAAATAACCCTTCTAGAAGCCCAACATAAACGCTCTCTGGCAATTGGTGTAGCCCGGGAACTAGCAGAAACTAGGGTGGCACTACTAGAGGAACTTTCTAAACGGGCTCGGAGGAGACAGGTTCTATCCCAGAAGCTTTTCTATGAACAGGGTAACAAACCCGGCAGACTGCTAGCCAGATTCACTCAGAGACGTACCCTAGCGAACACAGTCCACCATATCGTAGATCCCCTAGGTGTGGCCCACTCTAAAAATGAGGATATTGCTAAGCAATTCAGTACATTTTATAGCAACCTTTACGATATAGAGCATAATGAAGGTAGGCCCATCCCGACAGAGACCAGACGGGAGCTCATGAGAGACTTTCTGCACAAGTATAGCCCCCGACCATTGCCCACCACTGACTGGCAGGCGCTGGAGGAACCGCTTTCCATGGAGGAATGGGAGAGGGCATTGAAAGCCATGAAACCGGGCAAGAGTCCGGGCCCTGACGGCTTTTCCGTACAGTACTATAAAAGCTTTGCGGAAATCCTAGCACCCCGATTCTTGAAAGCCTTCAACACGTTGGCGCACACACCAGCTAAGTCTAACAGCCTACTTGAGGCGTACATCACAGTTATCCCCAAAGACAACAAAGACCCGACTGACGTAGCAAACTACCGACCCATATCGCTCCTAAATGTTGATGTTAAATTGTTCGCTAAAATCCTGGCCACGCGACTATCTCTCTATGTGCCGGCGTGGGTGGGACTGGACCAGGTAGGTTTTGTCCCTGGACGTGAGGCCAGGGACAACACCATCAAGGCCCTCAATTTGCATCATTGGCTCACGTCCACGGGAAAAGAGGGGTGCTTTCTTGCTATGGACGCGGAGAAGGCGTTCGACAGAGTGGCCTGGGACTATATGGAAGCGGTCCTGGAAACCCTGGGCCTAGGAAGCAGAATGCGAGCGCTGATCAAGGCGCTGTATACCGGACCAGGAGCCAGAGTCCGGGTCAACGGCCACCTGTCGGACGCCTTCCCCATCCATAATGGGACCAGACAGGGATGTCCCCTGTCCCCCCTGCTGTACATTCTCACGCTGGAACCCCTCCTCAGATGCATTAGAGCGCACCCAGACATAAAGGGAATAGAGGTGCACCAGAGGGAGTACAAGATTGCCGCATTTGCGGATGACATCCTGCTCTTTCTCTCGTCTCCGCTGACGTCCCTGCCTAACTTAATGCCAGTGCTAGAGCATTTCAGGAATATTTCAAACCTGAAAATAAATTTTTCAAAGTCGTACGCTCTGAACGTATCCTTACCCCCCACAACGGTCAAAAGCTGCCAGGATAACTTCCCATTTACTTGGAAATCAGATGCGATAACCTATCTGGGAATCCAACTTCCGAGTAAGCTCAAAGACCTCTATGACAGTAATTTCCTCAAAGAACTGAAGCTCATTCAACAAGACTTGCTAAAGTGGGACGCCCCTACTATCTCCTGGTTCGGTCGGGCCTCTATATTAAAAATGACGGTGCTGCCCCGTCTATTATATAAACTACAGACAATCCCGATACGCCTCCCGCCCTCTTTCTTTACTATATATAAACGCATGTGCAGACACTTTATCTGGGGGGCCAAGGCAGCTCGCATAGGGTGGGCTAAATTGGTTCTCCCGAAATCGGGGGGAGGGATTGGGCTCCCAGACCTACAGAGATACTACTGGGCGGTTCATCTAAGCCGGGTAGTTGATTGGAAATTACATGATAAGTGTAAAAGTTGGGTGCTCTTGGAAAAACTGATTGCGGGAGCTGATTTGCGGTACTCTCCATGGCTACCGAAAGCACACGTGACACAGGAAGCTCAGTCCCACCCGCTGATAGGGGCGACTCTGGGCGAATTTGACAGGGCATGCAAAGCCCATGCACTTTTCTCGCAAGTCTGCCCGATTACACCTGTGAAAGGCAACCCAGCCTTCCCTCCGGGATTGGAGAGTGGATTCCTCCAAGCGGAATGGCCACACACAGAAATGTTGGCCAAACACTTTTTCTCCAGGGGTAGGTTCCTCAGGCAGGGGGAACTAGCGGCGCGCTCGACTACGAAATCATTCCCATTTTGGGCTTATCTGCAGCTAAAACATTTCTTAGATAACGCCTCCAACAGAGAAAACTTTGCCAGAACCCCCACATTGCTGGAATCTCTGTGCTCTAGCTCCGCACCCCAGAACCACTTGATCTCGGGGATATATGCCTCAATGTTCGGAGCACCGTATGCCTCTCTAGAGTCAGACCATACTTACTGGGAGTCGGAGCTGGGCATAGAGATTGATAGTAAGACGTGGGACCGAGTCCACCTCTATATCCACAAAGGTTCCATGAATACCCACACGCAGGAAAATGGGTTCAAAATTAAATCAAGATGGTACAGGACTCCGGAAATTATCCACAAATACATACAGACTGTCTCCGACCGGTGCTGGAGATGTGAGAGTGACCTAGGCTCGCTCCTCCACATCTGGTGGTCCTGCCCGCTAATCCTACCGTACTGGCGTAAAATTCACGCAATTATATTGGAAGTCTCCTCCCTACCGTTAGAATTCTCCCCGGCCCAATACCTTCTGCACATATCCAAAATTCCGCGCAGGAAATACCAAAAGTCAATCGCACTGCATATGATCAATGCAGCTAGGTTGTGTATCCCTGTACACTGGAGGTCCAAATCTCCCCCGTCATTAAAAGAATGGGTAACCAGGATGAACCAGATAGCGATGATGGAGGAGCTGATTAGCACGGCCCATGATAGGATCGATACATATTCTGCAATCTGGTCACCCTGGCTTGACTATCGCCAGACACAAGGCTGCCAAGACCTGATTCACGGTAACCCCCCTTAGGGCAAGACAGCACGTAAATAGCTTGGTACACCCAGAGGAGGGTAGTTGGTGGTGACCCCACCCCCTCCTCGGTAGACTCTGAAACGGTGCCTCCCCCGGTCCTTCCTGTATCCCCCCCCCCCTTCTTCCCAACCTTCACTACCCATTCTCACCTCTCCCCCCTCTTCTTTCTTTCTTTTTACTTTTACTTCCTCCACCCATGTCCTCCCAGACTATCTTACTCTACCCTGCATCTAATATCCTTCTGTACTGTAGGCAATGGTCTTGCACGCTCAACGCTTCAGTAAAGAGTGTCGACCATAAACGTTGTCGCTTCCCGGGCCTTCACAATAGGATAATGAAAAAGCTCCGATTGCCACGAGTGGAAGCGACGCAGGTCACCAAACAAGTATATCCCTCGCATTCCTAGTCTGTATGCAGGCCCAGATGCCACCGATACGGAGGCCACTGTAATGGCATACTTCCCTGGCACCTCGTCCCCCTGAATCATATCGCCCCCCTGACCCAGGGAGGGCCCCTAGATGCGGAATTATCCCTGCCAAACTGTACAGCCAGGACGGGCCGAATGGCTGACATACCCAGGGACTCTAGGTACAGGACCAAGTGATGTAATGTTTTTGGAACTATGTACTTATGTTGGTCAAAGTTATTGTGACTGTTCTGCTTATTTCATGACACGACAAGTGATGCATATATGTATATTTTGTACACGGCAGTACTGCTTTGATTATTTTGTTATGTTGAAAATTCTTAATAAAAATCTTTATGGAAAAAAAAAAAAAAAAAAAAGTATAACTAAAGGCAAAACTGTCTGTACCTCCATAAGGCTCGATTCACATCTATGTATGTTGCTTTTGAGCATTTCTGCAGTGCTTTTTGCGGTGCTTGTCGTGGTTTTGGACACGCGTTTTTACTGCGATTTTACCAATTTTACCCCCTCCTTAGCAACCACCTATATACAGTGTAAAAAAAAATAAAAAAACGCGGCACTTGCGTTTTGGATGCGGGTCCATTGAATTCTATTACATGCAAAACGTTGCATTTTGCATGAAAAAAAGTCCCAGACCCTTTCCAAAAATGCAGAGGCACACAAATGCATTGATGTGAACATAGGAACCCATGTTAAAAAAATTTCCCTGCATTTCTGCAAAATACATCAAAAAACGCATTAGTGTGAATCAAGCCTCTATTTGTCCTGTTTGCCATTATCACTGAGAGTGAAAATGAACGAAAATCCCAAATTTTGGGTTGTCACCAAAACATGAATAGAAGGGAAATGTTCCAATGGGGAAACAAATTCTGAAAATTCTGAAACCATGGTGAAAACCAGGGATTCCCTCACCTTGAAAGGATTTCCTCACTTCCTGTTTTGACAAAGGGACAGGAAGTGAAGGGAGTCTCTCTAACCGGGGTTATTACTCTCCTTTACTTTTTCCAAAAAAAGTCTTTCGTTTTGTTGGGACTGTGTTGTAGCCTACATGTTGAGAAAGACAAGTCGTGATTCAGTCAGCATCTAACAGAATACCACTTGTTGTTTGTTTACAGTAGAAGGCTTGGCAAGGGGACAGAAGCTGCAATTTTACAGTCTCTGATGTGAATTTGAGGATGAATCTCCCTCACCACATTGACAATATAGGGGTTGATTTACTAAAACTGGACAGTACAAAATCTGGTACAGTTCTGCATGGTAGCCAATCAGCTTCTAACTTCAGCGTGTTCAATTAAGCTTTGACAAAAAAAAAATTGAAACTGATTGGATTCTATGCAGATCTTCACCAATTTTGCACCCTCCAGTTTTAGTAAATCAACCCCACATAATTCAGTGAATGCTTGTTTTAGGCCGTGTTTCCCCGCATCCAATTTGCATGACAGGAGAGTGTGGTCAGCTCTCAATGGAGCCAGTTCACACAGCTCCTGGGCGGCTGCGGTTCACATTTAAAAAGGACCCTGTGCGTCTTTGGTTCCAATTCAGGTGCAAATTTAGGTAAAAATTTGCACCTGATTCGCACCTGAATCGGTGAACAGGGATGCACCGGACCCCATGCTGTGAACCGTGGCCGCAGCATATATGAACCTAGCCTTAAAGATCTTTTGCTGATTGTTTAGAATATGTAAATGCTTTACTGTCCATTGTCTGGGCACAGGTCCTCTTTAAGAATGAAATATGAACTGTAGAAGGAAATATAAATCCAAAAGCAGGGACAATGGAGAAGATGAATCTCCCAGGTCCTACCTGTGCTGTTTCACTTCACTATTTCATGTCAGGCATGCAAAATAAAAAGAATGTTAATGGAGAGAGTTTGGGAGAAAGTCAGAACCAGGAGAGAAAAGGGGGAGAGACCCCAAATTAAATGTTCTGACCAGACTCGGAGACAGACTAAACTGAGGATATAAAAAAATGATGAGGGAAGACAGTAGCCCCCCTTAAAACATCCAGCTGGGGCCACTCATGGGAGAAGAAGAAAGGAAAGTGAGGTTGTTAAAAAGAAGCAGGAAGGAGCATCAGGACTCCTCTGGAGCCGACTGCACCACTTACTTTATCCTTGTCCTTTGAGGCCAGATTGAGCCACAACACAATAAAATAAAACACACAAAAAGGGGACAAAATAGAAAAACACCAAAATTAGTGGTTAGGGAAGAATCCCTGACTCTTGTTTTTATAAAATGATGACACAGGAAATGAGCACAGTGTGAAGACTGGCGAGAAATAGCCAATGGCTTAAAATATTAAGCCACCGCAAAATGGCATCTCAAGGAAGGGAACTATGAGATGGCAATCTGGGAGCAAACGCAGTCATCATCTCATTAGCAATCATGACCAGCATTTATTATATATTCTCTTATAGTCCCACACCAATTTCATTACTACCTAATGTATGATGGCAGAAGAGATATGGTCTGCTTTTTTTTTTTTAACCTTTGATGTCTTCATACACTATTTTGCCAAAAGTTTGTAGACATCAGACCATTCCACTTATATGAGTTTGCTTAATATTAATATGGAGCTTATCATCTCTGCCCTTTGCAATTTATGTACACTATATGGACCAAATTTTATGGACACCTGGTCATCGCACTTATATGAGTTTGTTGGACATTCCAAAACCATAAGCATGCATATGGAATTGCTGCCCCTTCCTGGTTTTAACAGCTTCCACTCTTCTGGGAAGGCTTTCCTGCATGGGTTCAGAATGTGTGGGAATATGTTCAGGTAAAAGAGCATTTTTGAGGTGTATGTTAAACAAAGGAACTGGCATGCCAATCTATCCACTGGCGTTCAGTAGGGTTGTGGTCAGGTCTTTGTGCAGGCCACTCTACCTCCTCCACACCAAACTCATCAAACTTCCTCTTCATGGAGCTCACTTTGTGCACAGGGACATAGTCATACTGCAACAAAAAAGGGCCTTCCCCAAACTGTTAATCCCCGTACACAGGGGCCGAATGTCGGGAGACAACAGCCAGTGCAAAACAAAAATTAAACGTCCGACATTTGGCCCGTGTGCATGTCTGTACGACAGAAACTGGCAATTCATGCTGGAAAACCAGCAGCTGACTGACTCCCCAACAATGTTTTCAGCCAATGGCAGGGTGAGCTGATTGGAGTGTTCTGGTGGGGGGGGCGTCGTCCGGTCAGAGCACAACAGCTCAGCACGGGAGATCGATGAACTAACCTTGCATGGTTAGTACAGCGGCTCCGACCGGAGATGTCAGTTTTTCTTTGTGCAACCCAGCAGTTGTACTGTAGTGTGCACCTGGCTTTACCACAATTGTCTAAAATGTATTTGCAAGCTGTAGCATTAGCAGTACCCTTAACTGGAAACACCTTAACTCAGTAATTTCAAGGGGTATCCACATACATGTGGACACATAGTAGGTGTGATGGTCAGGTGTCCGCAAACCTTTGGTCATATATTGTGTGAGGCATCATTGTTTAAAAATATAGACTTGCTATTTACTTTGCTATAAAGCAATTTATGCAGCATAGCGGGAAGTTTTAGCTGTTTCCATATGATGTTTCACAGCGGAGTAGTTCTGAGCTTATTGTTTTTTTGGGTAGTTTTTAAGTTAGATTTTCTATCAGAGGAATATAAGGTTGGAAAGGAGTTTGGAGAGTATCTTTTAAAAGACTGAAAAAAGTCACGTAGCTATAGTGCAACCCTTTACTTCTCATTAATAGGTGCTCTTTCTCATAAAAGGTTTCTTGATCTCCACCTCGAATGGCTACTTGCTCTGTTGTCAAGAGACACCTCACATAACCTCATACTTATTGCCGTTTAAAACCAATTAGTATTTTAGCAAAAACCAGTGCAATTTTTTTTTGTTAGTGGACAGTCTAATAATAGCAAGCAATTGTTTAGCATGCAGTGGATTCAACTGCTTTGTGAAAAAAAACATTTGGAAAAGTGAAAACACAATTTTCCAGTCGTACATTTTGGTGGTGAGCATATTAATGATTTGTGTGGGTTTTTAATTACAAAAAATATAAATAATTGGTATTTGGATAAGAATAAGGTTCTTATAACACCAAGAGGTCAATAAATAAGCAGCAAGCATTGAGGCAAAAGCATTAGAGCATAAACAAATGACAGTAACAAATAGACCAGTCCCAGTAACAAACCATTCAGGGACACAAATAACATATTTTATAAGGTCTTCTTGGATTGTCTGATATTCAGTACTATAATTTAAGTAACAGGGCTGGATTTACTGTTAGGTACAGTAGGCTTCTGCCTATAGGACGCAGAGGTAAACCCACACAATGTCACAATGTTCTAGACCAGCTTAGGCCCAGTAAATTAAAAATATGTTCTTTGAAAAAGGATGTTATTAGTTCCATAGGCCTCAGTGATGGAAATTCATTAAAGTGACCCTGTCACTATACAAATATATGCAACAAATCTTTTCCCCTAAAAAAAACAACTTCCAACGATCACTGGAAACCTGGCTTTATCCAGACATGTAAATCTCCAGGATTCCTGCAGTGGTTTCTCCTGCTGACCGTCATATCTTTACTGTATCCTTTATTCAGAGGAGGGTAGGGGGAAGGAACCACTGTGACCTGCAGAGGACCGAGGAGAGTGACACTACTGGAAGTATGGGTTTCCCGGCATACTTAGGGGGATGATTTTACAGCATCGAGTTCAGCAGGGCAGGAAAGGAAAAGGTAAGTACCGTATTTATTGGCGTATAACGCGCACTTTTCCGCCCTCAAAATAGAGAGCAAATAGTGCATGCTTGTTATACGCCGATAATTATTTTTTTTCCAACGGGGAATGTCAGGCCTCTCCTGGCCCTGCGACAGAACTGCCGGCATAATCTGAAGTTAAGAAAAAAATCATACACTGCTCCTCCTGTGTCAGTGTCATTGTAAAACAAAGCCTCTAAATACCCTATTAGCTCTGTTTTTTTCACCCGCTCTTCTCCTCCAGCTCCTCCTCCTCCTCCGAGGGTAACTTTAGATTGCAGGAGGAGAGCAGTCATGTGACCATCCATGAAACATCAGAGGAGAGCAGTCTTGTGACCGGGTCAAAGAAAGAACGGCGCTAATGAGGTATTTAGAGGCTTCGATTTGCAATGACACTGACACAGGAGGAGCAGTGTATGAGAAGGGGCTGGCAGTGATTTTTTTCTTATCTTTAGACTATGCTGGCTGTGCTGTCCGAGGAGACTTGGGGTCTCCTGGGAGTTCAGGGGGTCTGTGTAATGTGCAGGTCTGTGTAATGTGTATGGGGCTGTGGAAAGTTTTTTTCCTGAAACTCCCTGCCTTTTTATACGCTGATAAATACGGTATTTACTGTCTTCAATAAAGGGAAGTTTTGTTGTGTATGTTTTGTATTGAGACAAAGTTGCTTTAAAGCAAAGTCCTTAGGACTTCCACTAAAGTAGCATGGAATAAAATATGTCACCAACCAGGTGGCCCCGTTATTCAGTCTTGTACATACCACAGCTCTCTCAGGATAGACACCAGCACGTAAGAAAGATGCCTTCCAACTGTCCACTTCTTCCTGAGTCTCGCAGGCCAGCTCCAACTGACGATAATCCTTGTAAACATTCCTGGAAACAGCATAGACCACAAAGATCATCCTCTGGAATTAGTAATACTGGTTCACATCTATTGACATATTGTATAGGGTGGGGAAAAGGTAAAAAAAAAACCCTGTCAGTTTTTTTCTTGATACCGGTTTCCTACCGGGGAGATTTACCTTTACTTCCTGGAAAGGCAACAGGAAGTAAGAGGGAATTTTAAAAGTATGGGGATACTTATCCGTAGACAGTTGTCCCCAGAACAAGTGTTTCCTTTGAAAGATTTTCCCCTCAACCCTTTTTCTTGTTAAATTGTAAAGTGTTTGTATTTTCCTTCTCTTTCTGGCCCACTGACAATGGTCAGCAGAACGAATAAAGAGGGAAACTCCCCAAAACAGAAGCACAAACAGCAATAAAAAACTGACAGAGGTCTTAAGCCTTCCCTATTTTGTCCAAGACAAAAAAAAGATTTGGCTAGTCTAAGGGGGACGGGTTGGCAGCAGTAAACCATACATGAGACAGGAACATCCAGGAACAGTATAAGAAGGTTTGTTCTGCTCTTTTATTCATCAAGGTAATAATTAAACAGTTTACAGCAGTGGTTCTCAACTCCTGTTCTCAGGACCCACGAACAGGCCAGGTTTACTGAAGATAACTGAAATACATCACGGGTAATATCATTTGCTGCTCAGTGATTGCAGTATTCTAGTCTTCATCTCCCCAAGGTAATACTTAAAATCTGGCCTGTTAGTGGGTCCTGAGGACAGGAGTTGAGAACCACTGGTTTACAGGCTTTGTACAGCAAGTAGAGATTTACACAAAAAATCTGCTGTCTGAGCCACTTAACTAAACTCAGGGCAGTTGCCTTTAACAGGTTCACCAAAACCAGGCAGCACATGCAGCTTTTAGTATTCTTTCAGCACTCAATCATTTCACCCAGCAGCAGGCATCCACAGCAGAGAGAGCCCTGAGCATCAGGCAGCTCACATCTATATAAATGCCTGTGCACAGCTGATTAACAGTGAGATCTGGCTAACAGGAAATATGTAGACCTAAGACTAGAGGCTTTATGATACCCAAAAACTCTACAAAGCTTACAAGCTCTAGCACCCTGAACAAGACATAAAAAAAAGTGCAACACAGGGAAGGCCTTGCATATTTCAGCAGGACAATGCTAAACCGCATACTACATCTGTGTAAGCTTGCTATAAATATTAGAAGATAATTTAATCTAACAATTTGAAACAATTTCTCCCAATCCAGCAGTAGGTATCAACAAAAATAGCTTTGAGTGGCATTCACATTTATGCTGAATAAGAGGGTTGAGAATTAAATAGATTATGGATTTCTTACATGGGTATGGAAGGAAAGAGTAGAACCCCCCACAACCCTAGATAAATCCAGGGGAATAGCAATCAGACAAGGTTCTCAAACTTGTCCAAACAATGCAATGCAGGCAGAATCTGCTTCTGCCACCATAAAGCTGGATAGTTACCCCATCTGACAGTTCCATGTGTATGGGCCCAATGCATGATTTCTGGACAGCTAAAGTTTATACAAACAATAAATCTGTCAGGTCAGAGGTATGCTGATTACTTTTGTTCCTCCCTGATATAGGCAATGCCACCAGTCTGAAATAGACATGCATGGCAATTTTCTCATCTGGTGATAGGTTACTCAAGCCCTTAGGCACACTGTGGGATGAAGAGCAGAGGGTGAAAATCTTAACTAATGGGAGTGTTGGGTGGTGCATCTGACTGTTAAAAGGTATGAGATAAGGTTATGATGTTTGCTAGAAGCTGATGCACTTACCAGATTGTTATAATTTCCTTTGGTTCCATAAAACCTTTCTACCTAAAGAAACTAAGAAGCTGATGCTCTTAGTTTATATAAGCAGATATTTCCACAGTGTTAAATATAAAAAGATTATATCCCTGCGCCAACCAGACAAATGTGGAAAAAATACACTGAGAGAAATGTCAGAACCCAAATGAAATGAATAAAATAGAGATAGTGCTGCGCTGTAAATAATGTGCAAAATATATAATAAAGTGCAATAGTGTTCTATACTAAAAACACTAAAAGAGGCAATTTCTTATGGTAACACATGAGTAGGAAATCCTTCAAATATAAATAAATTAAGCATATTACATATTAATCTTATTCTCCTGTAAAAACAGTGATAAAATGCTCCGGTGAAAAAAAAAAAACATAAAAATCCTTAAAGTAAATGAATGAAGGCGCCAGATTTGGGACGACCACCTAGGGACACACACTGGTTCCATAACAAAGCTATACATGCTGTTACCTTACAGCGGTAAGGTAAGGGGACATCCACAGATTACTGTACACAGAGGACAAGAAGCCACCTATCACCAGCACCTTATTGCAGAGATTGATCACCAGCACCAGCACTTTACTCCCGCTTATTGATACTACTATTCAGTCACTGTACATTTTGGCACTGTAAAAACTTTACACGGACACATTCATTTACTTTAAGGATATTAAGTATTTTTATGTTTCTTTTTTTCACCGAAGCATTTTATTACTGTTTTTACCTGAGGAGAATAAGATTAATTTAATATGCTTAATTTATTTATATTTTGAAGGATTTCCTACTCATGTGTTACCATAAGAAATTGCCTCTTTTAGTGTTTTTAGTATAGAACACTATTGCACTTTATTATATATTTTGCACATTATTTACAGCGCAGCACTATCTCTATTTTATTCATTTCCACAGTGTTACTTTCACCTCCTGGCTGTGGAGGTAAGGCAGACACATTTTGCTGCCGCTTCTCATACTTTTACTTTTACAAATTTAAAATCAAATTTTTCTTTTCAACTTCCTCCATTTTCTGACTACTAGGATTGATTTATCAGATTTTTAGATTCCCTGGATTGAGTTCTCCTATATCTTGGTTCTCTGGGATTTTTTCTCTATAACTGACTGTTCACTGTTTCCCAACCTGCCCCTGCCCCTGCTGACTGACCACCGAATCTTCCCTCGATCACTGGACCTCTTTCCTTGCCCTGCAGTGGACCTCTGTTTCACAATCTGCCCCAGCTTGCTGCTGACTCACCTCCAAACCTTTCTTGGATCACTGGACATATTTGCTTGCGCTGCACTGTGAACAACTGGAAATTCTTCTCCCCTAATGTACCCGGATCTCAGTCATCAGTCTCAGTCAACTAAAACAGAAGTATTTCTGGGCTAAAGGTGCATATCATCTCTGCCAGAATATTGGGATTTTAAGACCAAAGAGATACATGCATTGTGGCTCTGGATCTCCCCCCTTCAAGTACCTATGCTGCCTCGATACCTGCTTATCAGCGTAAAGCTGCAAGACCATCACACACTGGCGCAGACCTCAAAAGCCTGCTTTCACTGACATGCCCTGACTCCACTAGATCCTCCAAAGAAGGCCAGATCAGCGCTCCTGAACAGTCACTCTACTAACAAGGCACTACTGATTTTTGACTTTATTGAAGGTAATACGTTGGAGTTTCTGTGCTAAACTGAAACCTGGCACAAACAAAATGAGGGCATCCTTATAAACCAACTCACTCCCCTGAGGTACAGATTGTTTGACCTCCCACATCTCTCGGGCAAAGGTGAAGGTATAATTGTTATTTACAGCTTGCTGTACACTTTATCCCCTGTAAATGTACCCTGTTTAAAAGAATCGTTATACTTGGGGATTTTAGCAAACGTTTTCTTGGCTCTACTGAAATGTTTTGACCCAACTCAGTTTGTCTGCACCCCTATGCATATCAAAGGACATACCCTGGACCTTATCATTGCTAATGGGTCTTTTGTATCCGACTGCTCTTCCCTTGACTTAGGACTGTCTACCCATCTAGCTATTCTAGCAATTTCTAACACCTCCATGTCTCGATCTGAAATTATCGCAACTGAGCTTCTATTGATCAGCCCAAATTTTCAAATTCCTCCCTATCCTGCATCTCCTCTTCTGACACCATTGTTGACAAAATAGATGTCCTTAATCAGGTGCTTTCATCTTCCCTTGACACCTTTGCGCCACTAAAATCTCAAACCATCTCATTCTTCCATCTGGCTCTGTGGTATAATTCTCACCTACGTTCAATGAAGGCGATCTCGCTGAGACTGGAGCGCAATTGGTGCCAGTCTGGCCTGACTGTCCATTATCAGACTTGGAAGGACCTTTGTGTGTCTATAAGGGTAAAATTGAGACTGCTAGATCAAACTATTTCTCCCATGCTATCGAAAAAAAATCTTAGCAACCCTAGACAACTCTTCTGTACCAATGACAGATTATTAAAATCTTGCAGTTCCTCCACATTACCAGCTTCAACAAAGCTCTGTAACACATTCCTAGATTTTCTTCTCCTTAAAAATCGGCAAAATAAGGCATCAGATTCTTACCACACTACATGTTCCATCCACATAACTTCCTGACCCACCTAGTTTTACTGGTTCTTCTCTTTACTTGACACTGCATCCCTGATTAAATTGGTCTCTAATATGAAATATTCCGCCTGCATAATTGATCCTATTCCTACCCATGAATCCTGTTTTACCTCTCTATGCCCCATTATTCTCAATATCATAAATGACTCCCTTAGCACCGGTTTTGTATCAACAATCCTCAATAATCAACAATAATCACCCTGGTACCAAAAAAACCCAACATGGCTTTTGACAATTTAAACAACTTTCGCCCAATATCTAACTTACCTTTCCTTGTCAAGATCCTTGAGTGGGCTGTGATAACTCAGTTACATAATCACTTAAATTTAAATAACCTATTTGACCCCCTCCAATCTGTTTTTTGGAAAATGCACACCACAGAAACCGCCTGGACATGGCAAGTGACATTCCTCATCTGGTTGCAGGCAGCGTGGCAAGTGACATTCCTCCTCTGGTGGCAGGTGACGTGGAAAGTGACAAGCTGCATTTGGTGGCAGGTGACATGGCAAGTGACACACTCGGGGCTCCCACTGATTCTGCATCATGGTGAGTTGAACTATTTAAATTTATATTACAATGTAATATAAGAAATAATGCGCTTCAATCATTCTGACACCATAACAACCATGGTCCCGTGATGATTGAAGCGCCAACACCAGAACACCAGCTATTACCCCGATAAATTGCCCGCAAAATTGGGCCTTGGCACCACTGGTGTAGACCACAATCTTTTACTCTCTCTTGCCTTGAAACCATATTTGGAGTCTCAGAATTGGCTCTGAAAGGGATCAAGTCATATCCCACTGGTTGCTGTCACTTTGTTTCTCTTGGCGGATTTCAATCTGAAGTTGGTCCAGTCAAGTACAATGTTCTTCAGGGCTCAATCTTGGGTCCCTTACTTTTTAGCATTTACATGTTTCCACTTGGCCAACTGCTTAGATCACATGGGCTCAATTATCACTTCTATGCTGATGAAACTCATATATACATCCACACTAAACCGTAGTCTACTTTGGCTGCTTCTCTCCTAACTGTATTTGTTATATAAAAACTTGGATGGCCCATAACTTTCCTTAATTAAACTGTGACAGGATTGAAGTCATGCTTATTGGCACCCCCCATCAATTATGTAAGGCTAGTCCTAATAGCTTATTTATAGATGGCACTGTACTTGAACTTCAATCTAAATTGAAAAATCTAGGGGTGATATTTGATGCTAATTTAACCTTTCATCCAAATGTACAAAATGTTGTCAGAACATCTTTTTTCCCACTTGAAAAACATTGATCGGCTGTATCCTGTGCTATCATACACTGTAGCTGAAAAGCTGATCCACATATTTGTGTTTTCCCGATCTGACTACTGCAATGCTCTACTCGCTGGTGTACCTAAATCCACTATTAATCAACTTCAATATGTTTAAAATTCTGCAGCCAGAATCCTGACTCCGTCTGGTGCAAATGATCATATTGCCCCTATCCTGGAGTCCCTGCACTGGTTTCCTGTCAGGTTTTTGCATAGACTTTAAGATCCTCTTGCTTATATATTAGGCTCTTCATGGCTTGCCACCCAATTATCTCTCTGAACTTTTATAATCTTACTCCCCCCCTCGTAACCTCCACTCATCAAATTCTGGTCTTCTGTGTGTCCCCTCTTCTCACCTATACTCGATGGGAGACAGAGCCTTCTCCTGCTAGGCTCCAAAACTCTGAAATTCACTTCCAAATAACAATCGGAGAGTCATGTTCTCTAAACTCATTCAAATCAAATCTAAAAATGTTTTTCTTTAGACAAACTTTCACTTAATCGTTCCTTTTTGCTTGTTATCCTGTGTATTTCTTGGGTTTTCAATGTAAAGTGTTTGATATATATATAATGAGGTTTATTATTATTATTATTATTACACCTAGACAAAAAAAAAACACTCACCTTTGTTCAGTATTGAACAGGGCAAAAATGTACTTGCTGGACATAAATCCCTTTTCAATATCTCTCAATTTTAGATTATCCAGGGGCAGCATGTACTTCTTCTCTTTCTCCTGTAGAGGGCAAATGATGCATAACATTAGAAATAAGGCACAGTGCATGTATGGCAAGATCCGAAAATGCAAAATAGATACACAAAGGCTCTCAATTTATTTACTTACATTGGTAATAGTAAAAATTTGCATTTTATGGTATTAAAAGCCTACCCCATCCAAAAGGGAATTATCACACACTGCTTTTTGGAGATTCCAGTGGAGGGGGATCATATTTCTATCTTTCTCTGCCACAAGGCCACAAACAATATGCTACTCTCCAGCAGTTAGACTAGTTGATTTTTTGCACATCATACAGAATCCATCAGGGGAGTTGGACATTATCTCCGACTTTTTAATGTGCAGCTGATAGCACTGGTAGATATACAACCCCAATTCCAAAATAGTTGGTACGCTATGTAAAATCTACATAAAAACAGAATGCAATGATTTGGAAATATCATCTGATAGCTTGGTATATAGCTAGGCCTGTTATAAACTGATGACTGAACTATATTCAACATTACAACTGACCCCTAACCCTGTTCAGGGGTGGCGGGATACTTATGCCTCGTACACACGATCGGACTTTCCCGCCAAAAGTCCGGCGGACTAAGTTTTACGTTTTGTTGTAAAATTGTCCGCTGGACTCGGCAGTAGCATCCCGTGGTCTGTATGCTAGTCCGCGGGACTTTTGGAAATGAACGGACTTGCAGATCATCGGAAAGTCCGTTCATTTAGAACGTGACTTCAGGTAGACGGGGCGAGTGAAGGCAGTGAATGCTGCCGCGCTAGCCCCGTCACCTGGTATGGATTTAAAGGGAATCCCTACGCCGAAAAAACGGCGTGGGGGTCCCCCCCAAATCCATCTCAGACCCTTATCCGAGCACGCAGTCCGACCGGCCAGGAAAGGGGTGGGGACGAGTGAGCGACCCCCCCTCCTGAGCCGTACCAGGCCGCGTGCCCTCAACATGGGGGGTGCCCTGGGGAAAGGGGGGCCGTGCGCCCCCCCCTCCCCAAAGCACCTCGTCCCCATGTTGATGAGGACAAGGGCCTCTTCCCGACAACCCTGGCCGTTGGTTGTCGGGAAGTGATTCTGCCTGCCCGTGCCATTCTGCTGACGTATATATGCAGTGGCCGGTCGGGAAGCGGTTAATAAGGAGGCCCCCAGATCCCGGCCCCCCACCCTATGTGAATGAGTATGGGGTACGATGTACCCCTACCCATTCACCTAAGGTGTAAAAGTGTCAATAAATGGGCGCTCGCTCGTTCCCACCCCTTTCCTGGCCGGCCGGGCTGTGTGCTCGGATAAGGGTCTGAGATGGATTTGGGGGGACCCTCCACGCCGTTTTTTTCGGCGTGGGGATTCCCTTTAAATCCATACCAGGTGACGGGGCTAGCGCGGTGGCATTCACTGCCTTCACTAGTCCCGTCTACCTGCAGTTACGTTCTAAATGAACGGACTTTTCTCCGTGTGTGGGGAAGTCCGTTCATTTTCAAAAGTCCCGCGGACTTTTTCCCGCGGATTGTCCGCCGGAGAAGTTCGGGCGTGTGTGGGCAAGTCCACAGCTCGGAAAGTCCGGCGGAGCTCCGCTGGAAAGTCCGGCGCTTTGTCCGCTGGACTAGGTCCGGCGGACAATCCCGCCGGAAAGTCCGAGCGTGTGTACGGGGCATTTCATTTACCTGTTTATCTTTCTCCCTTTTCTTTTGAGTATGACAATAACATAACTTCTGTGTAATTGTGGTCAAAGATGTTGTATCCAGGGCAGGGTTCTTGATTGTCAATTACCTCCATTCAGGATGTGTTTTTGTTGTTTACAACCTATTCTCAAATGCTGACTGTGATGAACCTTTACACCTGCATATGTTCCTGTATTCTACTCAAAACCTTTAATAAAAAATATTGAAACAGAAAATATTAAATGTTTAAACTGAGAAAATGTGTCATTTTAAGAAAAAAATAAATAAGGTAATTTTGAAACTAATGGCAGCAACACAGGGCCAGGTTTACCATAGTGTAGCATCCTCCCTTCTTTTAACACTGTAAATGTCTGGGAACTGAGAAGACCAGTTGATGGAGTTTTGGGAGAGAAATGTTGTCCCATTCTTGCCTGATATAGGATTCTAACTGCTCAAGGAGTCCTGTGTCTTGTTTGTCATATTTTTTGTTTCAAGATACACCAAATATTTTCAATTTGTGAAAAGTCTGGACTGCAGGCAGGCAAGTTAGGCACCCGGACTTCTCTACTACGAAGCCATGCTGTTGTCATAGATGCAGTATGCGGTTTAGCATTGTCCTGCTTAAGTATGCAAGGCTTTCCCTGAAAAAGACATTGTCTGGATGGGAGCATATGCTGCTCTAAAACCGTGATATATCTTTCAGCATTGATGGTGACTTTACAGATGTGCAAGCTGCCCATTTCATACACACTAATGCACTTCCTTACCTTCAAAGTTGATTCTGAACTGAATGCTGATAACAAGCCAGAAGGTCCCTCTTGTCAGGAGGACGCATACCCATGGATGCCAAAAAGAATATTACATTTGGATTCTTCTGACCACAGAACATTTTTGCACTTTGCAACAGACCATTTTAAATGAGCTTTGGTCCAGAGAAGATGGCAGTGTTTCTGGATCATGTTTAGATATGGCTTCTTCTTTGCATGACAGAGCTTTTACTTACATGTTTGGATGGCATGGCGAACTGTGTTCACAGACAGGGATTTGTGGAAGTTTTCCTGAGCCCATGCAGTGATGTCCATCAAAGTATCATGCCTGTTTTTAATACAGCGCCGTCTGAGGGCCAGAAGATCAGGGCATCCAATATTGCATTTCAGCCTTGTCCAAGATTTCTCCAGATTCTGGGAATCTTTTGATTATATTATGTACTGTAGATGATGATATGTTTAAAGTCTTTGCAATGTTACATTGTGGAACATTCTGAAATTGTTTGACAGTTTTTAGATGCAGCTTTTCACAGATTGGTGAACCTCTGCCCGTCTTTACTTCTTAGACACTCTGACTCTCTAGGATGCCCTTTTTTTTTTACCCAAACATGTTTCTGATCTGTTGTCAATTAACCCTAATTAGTTGCAAAATATTCTTCCTTGTTTGTACCACTTACTTTGAAAGCTTTTTGTTGCCCTGTTCCATTTTTTTCGAGACGTGTTGCTGCCATTTTCAAAACTGGATATTTATTTCTTAAAATGGTACATTTTCTCAGTTTAAACATTTGATATATTTTTTATTTTCAAATGTGAATAAAATATGGGTTTATGAGATTTGCAAATCATTGCATTCTGTTTTTATGTAGATTTTACACAACTTCACAACTTTTTTGGCATTGGGGCTGTATTTTACAGCTGCAATCCCTCTGAGATTTGATTACCAACACCCAAGAAAAACAAAAGTACATGTTACATAGTTAGTCTGGTTGAAAAAAGACACAAGTCCATCCAGTTCAAACTCTTTTGTCTACCCCTTTGCACTATTTACCAAAAGAAAAAAGGTGGTCACATCCATACATATTGGGGTGCCTAGATTCAACTGAATCACCATCTGCTAGACCTTTGCCATGCTATCCTCTGAAGAGTTTAAGTAACTAGCAAGGTGGAGGGGAAAGCCTTTGTCAACCAGGATTTTAGGCTAAATCCATATATGCAGCATGTCAAACATGTGCAGTGATGAGTGAATTATGGCCACGGTGAAAAAAAAAACATGAATCAGTAAATGAAAAATAATATTTTGAAGAAATTAGGCCTGGAGACTGTTATATTAAACATATATTCAACACAGAAATTGTCCTGGGATCTGGCTTTACTATTCATCATGGGGAATGTGAGTTGTGAGCAAATGGCATCAAGTGTGACTGAATTATGCCAACATGTAGGTGAATGTGGAGAGCACAAGTACTTTATGGGGAGAATGTTCAGATGGGTGGACAATGACTGATGATCAGTAAATAATGTTCAACCACTGCTTTATAAATATGCCACTAAATATGTTTAATTGGAAGTACTTTAAACAAAGTTGGCTTTACATACCTTTAAATGATCCTGAATAAATTATCCGGATTTTGGTAGAAAAAAAATGATATTCCACCCTTGCTCCACACCTGTCCATACACTGTTCTACAGTCGAAACCTTTATTTTTGAAGAAGGAGTCCAACCCCAAAATGCCCTGGCTGTTTTATTTATATGTTTTTAAATAAATGCAATAAAAATTTGAAAATCTCAAGACCTTTCTATTCAGGATTGCTTCCCCACTACAGCTGACATGTTCTAATAACATCTGCAATATAAAACTCGAACTTTACAAAAATACTTTAGGCTTAACATGGGTACAACAAATGTAACACATTGCAACACTACAAGGGCCTGGTTAACATCCATTAAATAGAAAAGAAATTCACAGTGTACAGTGCAAAACATGTCTATTATGTTTCACAGACTTTTCTTTTTTAATTTACTGAAACAAGATTTAATTTTGCCAGAACTTAAGGGAGGGGAGAATTTCTGAAAACTAACAATGGTTGAACTAGAGGTAAAACAGGAATTGACACACTTTATCTGTAAAACATGGCAAGCGTTTTCTGTACACTGGTCCCTTCTTTTCCTACTTGCGGTTTTTCTAAAGAAATCAGTCAGCAGTTCCTCTTTCTCTTTTTGCACTTTTTCTAAAGAAATTCAAACAAACCAAAGCAGTTGGGAGTTTCGGATTCCTAGCCTGTGCAGAGAGCAGAACTGTGGGAGGTACACAGCAGGCTCGGATAAGGGTCTGAGATGGATTTGGGGGGACCCCCCACGCCGTTTTTTCGGCGTGGGGATTCCCTTTAAATCCATACCAGGTGACGGGGCTAGCGCGGTGGCATTCACTGCCTTCACTAGTCCCGTCTACCTGCAGTTACGTTCTAAATGAACGGACTTTTCTCCGTGTGTGGGGAAGTCCGTTCATTTTCAAAAGTCCCGCGGACTTTTTCCCGCGGATTGTCCGCCGGAGAAGTCCGGGCGTGTGTGGGTAAGTCCACAGCTCGGAAAGTCCGGCGGAGCTCCGCTGGAAAGTCCGGCGCTTTGTCCGCTGGACTAGGTCCGGCGGACAATCCCGCCGGAAAGTCCGAGCGTGTGTACGGGGCATTTCATTTACCTGTTTATCTTTCTCCCTTTTCTTTTGAGTATGACAATAACATAACTTCTGTGTAATTGTGGTCAAAGATGTTGTATCCAGGGCAGGGTTCTTGATTGTCAATTACCTCCATTCAGGATGTGTTTTTGTTGTTTACAACCTATTCTCAAATGCTGACTGTGATGAACCTTTACACCTGCATATGTTCCTGTATTCTACTCAAAACCTTTAATAAAAAATATTGAAACAGAAAATATTAAATGTTTAAACTGAGAAAATGTGTCATTTTAAGAAAAAAATAAATAAGGTAATTTTGAAACTAATGGCAGCAACACAGGGCCAGGTTTACCATAGTGTAGCATCCTCCCTTCTTTTAACACTGTAAATGTCTGGGAACTGAGAAGACCAGTTGATGGAGTTTTGGGAGAGAAATGTTGTCCCATTCTTGCCTGATATAGGATTCTAACTGCTCAAGGAGTCCTGTGTCTTGTTTGTCATATTTTTTGTTTCAAGATACACCAAATATTTTCAATTTGTGAAAAGTCTGGACTGCAGGCAGGCAAGTTAGGCACCCGGACTTCTCTACTACGAAGCCATGCTGTTGTCATAGATGCAGTATGCGGTTTAGCATTGTCCTGCTTAAGTATGCAAGGCTTTCCCTGAAAAAGACATTGTCTGGATGGGAGCATATGCTGCTCTAAAACCGTGATATATCTTTCAGCATTGATGGTGACTTTACAGATGTGCAAGCTGCCCATTTCATACACACTAATGCACTTCCTTACCTTCAAAGTTGATTCTGAACTGAATGCTGATAACAAGCCAGAAGGTCCCTCTTGTCAGGAGGACGCATACCCATGGATGCCAAAAAGAATATTACATTTGGATTCTTCTGACCACAGAACATTTTTGCACTTTGCAACAGACCATTTTAAATGAGCTTTGGTCCAGAGAAGATGGCAGTGTTTCTGGATCATGTTTAGATATGGCTTCTTCTTTGCATGACAGAGCTTTTACTTACATGTTTGGATGGCATGGCGAACTGTGTTCACAGACAGGGATTTGTGGAAGTTTTCCTGAGCCCATGCAGTGATGTCCATCAAAGTATCATGCCTGTTTTTAATACAGCGCCGTCTGAGGGCCAGAAGATCAGGGCATCCAATATTGCATTTCAGCCTTGTCCTTTGCGCACAGAGATTTCTCCAGATTCTGGGAATCTTTTGATTATATTATGTACTGTAGATGATGATATGTTTAAAGTCTTTGCAATGTTACATTGTGGAACATTCTGAAATTGTTTGACAGTTTTTAGATGCAGCTTTTCACAGATTGGTGAACCTCTGCCCGTCTTTACTTCTTAGACACTCTGACTCTCTAGGATGCCCTTTTTTTTTTACCCAAACATGTTTCTGATCTGTTGTCAATTAACCCTAATTAGTTGCAAAATATTCTTCCTTGTTTGTACCACTTACTTTGAAAGCTTTTTGTTGCCCTGTTCCAATTTTTTCGAGACGTGTTGCTGCCATTTTCAAAACTGGATATTTATTTCTTAAAATGGTACATTTTCTCAGTTTAAACATTTGATATATTTTTTATTTTCAAATGTGAATAAAATATGGGTTTATGAGATTTGCAAATCATTGCATTCTGTTTTTATGTAGATTTTACACAACTTCACAACTTTTTTGGCATTGGGGCTGTATTTTACAGCTGCAATCCCTCTGAGATTTGATTACCAACACCCAAGAAAAACAAAAGTACATGTTACATAGTTAGTCTGGTTGAAAAAAGACACAAGTCCATCCAGTTCAAACTCTTTTGTCTACCCCTTTGCACTATTTACCAAAAGAAAAAAGGTGGTCACATCCATACATATTGGGGTGCCTAGATTCAACTGAATCACCATCTGCTAGACCTTTGCCATGCTATCCTCTGAAGAGTTTAAGTAACTAGCAAGGTGGAGGGGAAAGCCTTTGTCAACCAGGATTTTAGGCTAAATCCATATATGCAGCATGTCAAACATGTGCAGTGATGAGTGAATTATGGCCACGGTGAAAAAAAAAACATGAATCAGTAAATGAAAAATAATATTTTGAAGAAATTAGGCCTGGAGACTGTTATATTAAACATATATTCAACACAGAAATTGTCCTGGGATCTGGCTTTACTATTCATCATGGGGAATGTGAGTTGTGAGCAAATGGCATCAAGTGTGACTGAATTATGCCAACATGTAGGTGAATGTGGAGAGCACAAGTACTTTATGGGGAGAATGTTCAGATGGGTGGACAATGACTGATGATCAGTAAATAATGTTCAACCACTGCTTTATAAATATGCCACTAAATATGTTTAATTGGAAGTACTTTAAACAAAGTTGGCTTTACATACCTTTAAATGATCCTGAATAAATTATCCGGATTTTGGTAGAAAAAAAATGATATTCCACCCTTGCTCCACACCTGTCCATACACTGTTCTACAGTCGAAACCTTTATTTTTGAAGAAGGAGTCCAACCCCAAAATGCCCTGGCTGTTTTATTTATATGTTTTTAAATAAATGCAATAAAAATTTGAAAATCTCAAGACCTTTCTATTCAGGATTGCTTCCCCACTACAGCTGACATGTTCTAATAACATCTGCAATATAAAACTCGAACTTTACAAAAATACTTTAGGCTTAACATGGGTACAACAAATGTAACACATTGCAACACTACAAGGGCCTGGTTAACATCCATTAAATAGAAAAGAAATTCACAGTGTACAGTGCAAAACATGTCTATTATGTTTCACAGACTTTTCTTTTTTAATTTACTGAAACAAGATTTAATTTTGCCAGAACTTAAGGGAGGGGAGAATTTCTGAAAACTAACAATGGTTGAACTAGAGGTAAAACAGGAATTGACACACTTTATCTGTAAAACATGGCAAGCGTTTTCTGTACACTGGTCCCTTCTTTTCCTACTTGCGGTTTTTCTAAAGAAATCAGTCAGCAGTTCCTCTTTCTCTTTTTGCACTTTTTCTAAAGAAATTCAAACAAACCAAAGCAGTTGGGAGTTTCGGATTCCTAGCCTGTGCAGAGAGCAGAACTGTGGGAGGTACACAGCAGGCTTTACCCACTACAGGCTGCCAGCAGAAAACTACAGGAGGGGGTGGATACAAGACCAGCCACCCTGCACAAGAAATGACAGCAGCAGTGCTCAGTCTTTATTACAAGAAACTTTTGCACAGAGGCAATGTTTAGCTCCTGTATTTAGACAATATTTGTTTATTTTGGAGCTCAGCTTTAAAAACACATTCTTCCCTTTTCTTAATGAGATAAAGATTGGTCTTCTCACACAAAGCAACTTGAAACATCTCTATGTGCATTGATGAGTACTTCTGACATTTAGAAGTTGGTAATATTACCTCCAGGGAAGCACTACATCACCTGATTATCACACTGGGGTGGTGAAACAGGGTATAGATGTCTTTTTCGCTTTTTGGGAGTAACACTTGGTTCAAATATATAAGCTTTTGCGGGCTGTGTTTGCTCGGGTAAACAAATGAGCTGCCGTGCCCAAGCAAACATGGACAAAAGCGCTGAAAGTAAACATTAAAAATATTTTAATTTTCTGTGCTTCTACCTGCAGTTCTTTGGTTGGTGAAAAGGTCTCTTTAAAGTGATTGTAAAGTCTCATTTAAAGAAAAAAAATAAATAAATAACAAACATGTTAACCTTACGCAGTTGGTTTTGCACAGAGCAGCCTGGATCCTCCTCTTCCCTGCTTCTGGCCCCTCCCTCCTGTCGAGTGCCCCCACTGCAAGCAGCTTGCTATGGGGGCACCCGAGCCAAGTCACAGCTCCGTGTGTCCATTCAGACACAGAGCCCCGACCTGGTCCCACCCCCTCTCTCCCCTAATTGGCTAACTGACTGGTTGACAGCCACTGACCAATGGCACCGCTGATGTGTCTCAGCCAATCAGGCGGAGAGTCCCAGATGGCTAACACTTGTGGACATCGCTGGAGAGAGATGGGGCTCAGGTAAGTAATTAGGGGGTTCTGGGGAGGCTGCTACACACAGAAGGTTTTTTATCTTAATGCATAGAATGCATTAAGAAAAAACCTTCTGCCTTTACAACTCCTTTAAGCTTCGTACTTGGAAAAGAAAAAAACATTTTCGCATGAGAGTGAAATGTGATCTCATGATTAGCAGACACAGGGCCATATGGAAAAAGAGCTGGACGGCTCTAACCCTACACATGTTTTCAATTAACATTAGTGGCAAATGGCCAATTGGTGCTCTACCCTTCTGGAAGAATATACTGGATTACAGAGCTGCAGTTGATATTTTATTCAGCAATGGATTTTCACTGTTTTTGATGTCAAAGTAAAACTGCTTTTGCTGAAAAAAACATACAGTATATATAATCCTACAAAAAAAAAAAAAAAAAACATTTTGGAACGTACGGTAACACTATTACTATTATCATATGATTATGAGAATGAATACAGTATGTCAGTTGTATGTGTAGTTTGTTCAAGTATATCGACTTTATCTGAAGGCACTGTTTGAAAAACAATTTAATAAGTTAAAGGATAAGTTCAGATTTAAAAAAAATAAAATAAATGCACATCTTTTTGCAGGTAAAAAAAAATTTAAAAAAAATAAAATATCGATGGGGTTTACCAGAGATATGGTGCATTCCGTTGATGCTGTATAAAAATGATATCTACGAAGGCATATATGAACCGTTTGTAAATATAATTTCGAAATAGCCTCAGCCAGGTGCAATGCATCTCTGCATTTCCTACAATCAGCAGAGTGGAACCTGAATGTGGATTGTACCCGGTGCATTTACTAGTAAAACATTGAAATGTTGCATTGCATCCCTGTGTTATTTAAAAAAAATAAAATAAATGCACATCTTTTTGCAGGTAAAAAAAAATGTGCATTTTTTTTTTTACTTGGAGCCTGAAAAGCATTGCATCTGTGATGGGGGGGGGGGGGGGGGGGAGTCTACAGCTGCTGAAACCTATTACATGTTCCAAAAGGTGAACTTATTCTTCAAAAATATCGATGGGGTTTACCAGAGATATGGTGCATTCCGTTGATGCTGTATAAAAATGATATCTACGAAGGCATATATGAACCGTTTGTAAATATAATTTCGAAATAGCCTCAGCCAGGTGCAATGCATCTCTGCATTTCCTACAATCAGCAGAGTGGAACCTGAATGTGGATTGTACCCGGTGCATTTACTAGTAAAACATTGAAATGTTGCTTGCTCACTGTAACAACACAATGTTTTGTGTACAGGTCTTTCCCATAGACTGCATGCCCTATGATTACAAATTTCAAAATGAAATTCAGGGCCACCCTCCAGACCACTTTAACCACATCCCCTAGAAAATACCTGCGCATGCAGTACTGGCTCCAGTTGCACTATATTGGGGTAGCACCTGTGATTCTTCATGGTGCCATCCCCACACAGCTGCTCAGATGCATAAGACAGCAGAGGGAGGACAAGGCCTAACCCGATGAAGACATTATAAAACAATAAAAAGACAGGGGGCGCCACCTTCTAAGTGTAGAATTCAGCATGGAAGTGCCGCCAGGCAATGCAGAGCTTGAAGCAGGAAGCAGCCACGAGCAGTAACCAGAGTGGAACGCAAACAGCAGCTGGAAGCTGAAAGCGGCGTAGTAACAGGGGGTGTGGCTACATGGTTCGGGTCATTGGGACTGCCTCTATGTCAAACCGCCACTTCCAGCAACATCTGGCCATCGGCTCTCCTGCCGAACTCTGCAGATGATCAGAGGATGTTTTGATGTGCCTTAAACTTCTTCTACATGGGAGTGCATGTTAATCCTTTTTCGGTGGTTCAATAAAATCTACACTGAGATGGTGGAACCCCGTCTTTTTATTGTTTTACAGTGCACAGAGGTTATCCATTATTCTGCTAGAGGAGTCGCCACCACCTTAAAGTGGACATTTAGCGTTATGGACATTTATGGATTTTCTTTTGATTGACATTTTTAGCTTGTTGACCCCACTTTGCCTTGCGCCATCTTACCTTTTTGCCTTCTGGAGACATTGCCTGGGATATTTGTTTTCCAGGGATAGAAACCTTAAAGTGGTAAAAGTTGGGATTGTCCCCAGCAAATCAGGGTAGAGTCAACCATAGCATATCCTGGCCATGTCATAAGTTCAAAGTGTTTTACAGGACATTAAGGCCCCTTTCACACTGGGGCGGGAGCCGCGGTGACGGTAAAGCAGCGCTATATTTAGCGCTGCTTTACCGTCATTTTAACCGTGGTATTTGGTCGCTCGCGGTGCGGTTTTACCCCCCGCGAGCGGCCGAAAAAGGGTTAAAGACCCCCGCAGAGCTCCGCTGTAGCGGCGCTTTGCGGCGGTATTGCCGCGGTTTCCCATTCAAATCAATGGGAAGGAGCGGTATAGGAGCGGTGAACACACCGCTCCTATACCGCTCCAAAGATGCTGCTAGCAGGACTTTTTTTGCCATCCTGCTAGCGCACCGCTCCAATGTGAAAGCCCGCCGGCTTTCACACTGGAGTGAATGGGGCAGGATTTTTTCAGGCGGTGAACAGGCGCTATTTTTAGCGCTGTACCGCCTGAAAAACGCCCCAGTGTGAAAGGGGCCTAAGTAAAACTGCCAGCATTGCAGCAAGTGCTGTAGTTAACCTTCCATTCTTGGTGAGATACTGTCTAAGGATATTGCACATGTACAGGGATGCTAAGATGCAAGTTTTCTCGTCTTTATTTCTCTGCAAATAAATTCTTTTATGTCCTGACAAAAAAAAGCTAGAGGAAATCCCACTTTACCACAAGGGAGGAATACTTTTGGTTAGTGTGTGTGTGTGTGAAGCAAAGGCTGCTCCAAGATCTTCTGTGTGCTTCCCCTTTTGCTTTGCATCTAAGCCCTTCCCAATCAGAAAACAATGAAACTTGGAAATCCTGTATGAGAGATTTACACGGAATAAAAAAAACCCTTCTAGTTTATTTCAGGTTAATGTTTGTGAGGGTCCAGAGAGTGGAGGATTGGAGTTTTTGAAAGGAAATTCCACATGAGAAAACCAGCTGTTACATCTGTGAGTAATTGTGGGCAAGGCAGTTACAGGAATATATAAATGTGTCAGCAGATTTCCAGCCTCTAGTTTAGAACTCCAGAGCTAATAGTTACACTAGAGGACTATGTGAAAAAAACGAAAAAAGGGGGAAAAATCCCTAAAAAGAAACACAAAAGGTATTGTAGCTCACAGTCACATAGCTGTAACATAGAATGTAGCTACAGATGGTCAGTATTGCAATATTCTGCAGCGCTTACAATTAAAGCGGGGCTCCAGTAAACAGTTAAATACATAATGAAATCAATATAACAAGGAGCTGTTTAACATGCCAAAGAATTTGTATTTCTGTTCAGCCAGCCATTTACACTGTTCTGCTCCAAAGCACAGCCAGGCTGGTGACCTCACTTTTCTCTAGCGCAGTTAAGCAACCAAGGTAGGTCACCCCCCCCCCGCCCGTGACTGGATAGTGAAGAAGCAGAAAAAGACTGATGAAGTAATCTCTCTGCTTTCTCCTTCTGTCAGTGTGATCTTTGTCAGCACACGTGCATGCTGAAGAGCCTGATTCACCCCAGGACTGCCCCCATCTCTCCTAGTCTACAACTACTCTAGAGTGCTACTGTGCAGGGAATTACGAGAGGTTTAAAAAAATCAGAAATTAAGTAAAATTCTGGTACTTATATGAGTTTTTAAATAAATAAGTACCTGCATTAATTGGTGTTCCTTTTTATAGCAGCTCATATTTAAGCTTTAATACCGGCATGCAATATAGAGGTATATCTCAAGACCTAACCAACCTGCAACATCTTCAAGCCTATTCATGTGATTCTCTGTTCACACAATACAGTTCTAATTTTAACGTGTAATTCCACTTTCTGGGCAAAGATAACACATAGATTCAGTGTTGGAATTAAATATAATTAATTCTTACTTTTTTTTTTAACTGTACGTCAAATTGCCAGCTAGGTGAAGAACAGCATTAACGTGTGTGTAAACTCTAACAAGCAAATTTGCGTTTTTGCTTGCTTTTGGTCTGTTTAATATACCATTGAAAGGGTCTTGCAACTAGCAAAGGAAATTTGGTGAAAAATAAAAACTTCAGTATCGTCAGCCACCAACTAGCATTTTAAGGTAGAGAGAAACTTAACCACTTCAATACAGGGCTTTTAAACACCCTTCCTTACCAGAGCACTTTTTGCGATTCGGCACTGCGTCGCTTTAACTAACAATTGCGCGGTCGTGCGACGTTACACCCAAACAAAATTGACGTCCTTTTTTTCCCACAAATAGAGCTTTCTTTTGCGGGTATTTGATCGCCCCTGCGGTTTTTATTTTTTGCGCTATAAACAAAAGAAGAGCGACAATTTTGAAAAAAAAACACAATATTTTTTACTTTTTGCTATAATAAATATCCCATTTTAAAAAAAAAAAAACTATTTTTTTCCTCAGTTTAGGCCGATACGTATTCTTCTACATATTTTTGGTAAAAAAAATCGCAATAAGCGTATATTGATCGGTTTGCGCAAAAGTTATAGCGTCTACAAAATAGGGGATAGATTTATATTTATTTATTTATTTTTTTACTAGTAATGGCGGCGATCTGCGATTTTTTTTTCGTGACTGCGACATTGCGGCGGACACTTCGGACACTTTTGACACATTTTTGGAACCATTCACATTTACACAGCGATCGTTGCTATAAAATTGCAATGATTACTGTGTAAATGTGACTGGCAGGGAAGGGGTTAACACTAGGGGGCGCTGCAGGGGTTAATGTGTGTCCCTATAGGAGTGATTCTAACTGTGGGGGGAGGGTCCCGAGCGCCGCCGGCGGCGCGCGCCCCCCAGGCGGCCGGGAATGCAAGGACGTCATATGACGCCCACCCAGGATGGGAGATCCACCTTGTCGGCGTCATATGACAATGAAGCGGTATTGAAGTGGTTAAACGAGAAGTCCAGCGAAAGCTTGTTTATTCTCCTATGTGCAGTTTGTTTTGTACTCCTGTGACCCGTTTTCAGCAGAGAGCGGACTCAAGTCCGCTCTCTGCTGACGTCACAGAAGTAAGTCCAGGCACCACGTCATCACGACAATAAAAGTCTGGATCCACCAGGTGCCTGGACTGACACCTGGCTCAGCCTCTCAATGAGCCACTGAGAGCCTGAGCCAGCTGCCCCGGCCCCTCCTACAGCCCAGCACCCCAGTGAGCGAGGAGGAGGGATAGCTCAGAGGGGTGACTCACAGTCAGCAGCTCTCTGCTCGGGGAGCTCTGAAAACCGAGCGATCACTGATGTTCGATTGCTCGGTTCTCAGTGCAGAGGCGCCGGGGGACAGATGCAGCATCGCACCAATGCTGCATCCACGAAGTAAGTACGATTCCTAAAAAAAAAAAAAACGACTTCTCTTTTAAATAGCATTTAACGTCAATAAGTACAACTGTGAAATCTTTATTTATTTACATTCATTTGTTGGTTTATACACCTTCTTTAATTGGCATTTACATTTCAGAGGGCTTTTTGATGAGTTATATGGGTTTTTAATTGGTTTTAGGAGTTAGGGTGTTATGTCGTTTTTACAATGCTATATTAAATAAATGACACATGCTTTTACATAAGCAGGGAAGCTGATTCCTTTTTTGAGTGGTTCAGTACTGGGAGGGGGGGGGGGGGAGTGGGCGCTTAGTTTTGAGTGGGACTTCCTGTCCCCCTTTCTGCTTCCACCTACGGGCTGCCTAGGCGACTCCTCCTCTCCTCTCCAGTGCGCACCTGGCCGTGAAGCCGCAAGCTGTCGCGGTCGGGTTCCCACAGTTTCAATGGAGGCGCAGAGGAGAGGAGGGGGAGAGGAGCGGGGCTCCGTGCAGCCGAAACGCTGGACCGTGGAACAGGTAAGTGTCTGTTAATTAAAAGTCAGCAGCTATACTTTTTGTAGCTGCTGACTTTTAATAAACAAGAAAATGCCTGGAACTCCACTTTAAAGTATCTGGACTGAAGACAGTCCATTTATATTTTATGTTGTCATCAAAATACGGAAGGCACTTGTGGCTGGAAAGAGAGCTTTTAAGGCAGCTTACAGTAGGGAGACAAAGAGAAAATCGAACTAAAGGGCTCATGTCAGCAGACATTGTTATCCTGCATTTGACATATTTTATCGAGCAGTACACATGGCACTTCAGAGACTGTGCTTGACCTGCCTTGCACTGTGTTTCCTTGAATGCCCCATGTGCTATTGAGCTGCATTTTAACTCCATATAAAGCAGGTCAAGTGCAGGTATTTTCTCGTCAAACTCTGAGTTGGTCATTCAAATGCATGTACAGTGCATGCGGAAAGTATTTACAGCGCTTCACCTTTTCCACATTTTGTTACGTTACAGCCTTATTCCAAAATGGATTAAATTCATTATTGTCTTCAAAACTCTAGAAACAATACCCCATAATGACAATGTGAAAGAAGTTTGTTTGAAATCTTTGCAAATGTATATATATATATATATATATATATATATATATATATATATATATTTTATATATTAAAAATAAAATAAAAAAAAAGAACTTATGTACCATAAGTTTGTGTCAGCCTTTCCCATGACACTCAAAATTGAGTTTAGGTGCATCCTGTTTCCACTGAACATCCTGGAGATGTTTCTACAACTTGATAGGAGTCCACTTCAGTTGATTGGACATGATTTGGAAAGGCACACACCTGTCTATATAAGGTCCCACAGTTAACAGTGCATGTCAGAGCACAAACCAAGCCAAGAAGTCTAAGGAATTGTCTGTAGACCTCCGAGACAGGATTGTATCAAGGCACAGATCTAGGGAAGGGTCCAGAAACATTTCTGCAGCATTGAAGGTCCCAATGAGCACAGTGGGCTCCATCATCCGTAAATGGAAGAAGTTTGGAACACCTTGGAATCTTCCTAGAGTGCGCTGCCTGGCCAAACTGAGCGATCAGGGGAGAAGGGCCTTAGTCAGGGAGGTGACCAAGAACCCAATGGTCACTCTGACAGAGCTCCAGCGTTTTTCTGTGGAGAGAGGAGAACCTTTCAGAAGAACAACTATTTCTGCAGTACTTCACCAATCAGGCCTGTATGGTAGAGTGGCCAGACCGAAGCCACTCCTTAGTAAAAGGCACATGACAGCCCACCTGGAGTTTGCCAAAAGGCACCTGAAGGACTCTCAGACCATGAGAAACAAAATTCTCTGGTCTGATGAAACAAAGATTGTACTCTTTGGCCTGAAAGGCAAGCATCATGTCTGGAGGAAACCAGGCACCACTCATCACCTGGCCAATACCATTCCTACAGTGAAGCATGGTGGTGGGAGCATCAGGCTGTGGGGATATTTTTCAGCGGCAGGAACTGGGAGACTAGTTGGGATTGAGTGGAAGATGAATGCAGCAATGTACAGAGACATCCCTGATGAAAACCTGCTCCAGAGCGCTCTGGACCTCAGACTGGAGCAAAGGTTTATCTTCCAACAGGACAAAGACCCTAAGTACCCCAAGATAGCAAGGGGGTGGCTACAGGACAAGTCTGTGAATGTCCATGAGTGGCCCAGCAAGAGCTTATAAACATGTTATTTTTTTTTTTTTATAAATTTGCAAATATTTCAAATGAACTTCTTTCACAATGTCATTATGGGGTATTGTTTGTAGAATTCTGAGGAAAATAATGAATTGAATCCATTTTGGAATAAGGCTGTAACATAAAAAAATTTGGAAAAAGTGAAGCGCTGTGAATACTTTCCAGATGCACTGTATTTACATTTGTTTGACAAAAACACCCATGGACATGAGCTGCCCTAATGTTGATGCAAATCTATAGTCCAATGAACAGGATGGAAGTGGGAAGGCAATGGTGAGAGCAGCAAATCTGACATAGTGGTATCATTCTCTAGCTATAAGGTGTGTCAAAGGTTTGTGATCCACAATAATGGCTGAACGTGTTTTGGTTGCTATTTCTACCATATCCTTACCTGTCTGGAACACTAATGATTAACAGTTAAAAAAAAGGAGAATCCTAGAATCAAACTAAACTCATGTGATGACCCAGTTGTAGGGGCCTTGTATGCGTGGTCTAGCCAAATGTTCTTCACTGGTCCCATGCAACGCTCACTTGTTTTTAATCTATCCAGAGGAAATTAAGCTTTGATAGATTTGACTGGACTGGGTAATATCCATGTCAGTACGCTGTCCCACTATGCCGAATGCATCATCTTCCGTGCCAAGGCTTGCAGCAACTAACTGATATGTAAAATCTGCAGTTGTATTTTGTGATGTAATTCTTCTATTTTCTCAGTTGGATTTTTAATTAAATATAATAAAAATCTAAGCAGAAAGCAAGAACAATACAGAAATCTAAAATATAGTTCAGGCATATATTTTATGAAGTGGAAGACATACCTCATCATCTTTGTACCAAGACATGTTTTCCGCTGTAAGGACAAACCAATATTCCTTTGCGCCGCCTTTCATTATACCAATGTTGTTAATGGTCAGCCACCCCTTCCGGATGACCTGTTCAATGAAAGGTGAACTTGTCACTGCAGGGAAGACACAGGTACACAACAAACAACCACCCAGACCGTCATTTATCAGTACATCTGAGGAAGAAACTGCGGTCAACCGTCACCAACAGGATACTCCTCTTTCTTCTCCTAGAGCAACACGAAGAGCAAGGGGAACACTCCTATTGGCTATTATGGGCAACACCTGAGGCAGTTCTTCTACCTGAGACATTGATAAAATTAGGTTCTTTGTGCTTAGTGTTAGAGAGAATTCAAAATGAAAAAAACGTCTGCATGCATTGAACACATTAAGGTTACACAGCAACTTATCAAAACTAAAAAAAATATACAGTTTTACCTGCTCGCTTTAAAAGCTGTCTGGTAACATGTAGCAGATCAGATTAAGAAAAAAAATGTATAGTATTGAAGCACGATTGCTTTCAGTGCTTCTGTATTCTGCCATTCAAATTGGTCCATAAGGTGAACAGAACTCTAGAGTTCAAGGTGTGCAGAATGCAGGAGGCAGAGAAAACTGGTGTCGCCCAAAAGCAGGACCACCCAAGTTCTATTCCCATATTGAACAGAAAAACACCTGTGTACACATACCATAGAGAAACAGATGTATGTGACAACAAGGTACCTTGGTCACTGGACCATGCGTCCACTGGGTTGTAACCAGTCAGTGTACACGGGTCAACAAAAGCATCATAATTCAACACATCGGAAAACAGACAAGAGTACAGGAAAGCTACACACACAAATACTGACTATTATTTAATTTTTTTAAGTGTTAATATGAAAGTCACTAGAAAGCCAAATTAAACCCGTCCAAACCTGGGAAATTCAAAAATGCATATGGTGTAGAAATGTAGTTGCAGCTACCTTTAGTGAAAACGGCATCTCAAAAAAAAAAAATTTGCAGAGCCAAACATAGGCAGCTGAAGTTAAATCCAAATCTCTAATTTTCCAGAAAATGTGTCTGCCCTCTCTTACCTGAATCTCTACTGGTCACATTAAAGGACCAATAGGAGAGCTCTGGAGGTGATGGAAGTGGCCAGCTCAACTTTAACAGGAAAAGCTGAGATTTGCATTGATAAATAAAAATAATTATTATATTGTATATTTTACTAATAGTTAAATGACAATAATAGAGGACATATTATAGAATGTATTTTACTTTGCAGGAAAGTATTATTCTTAAAAAAAAAAAAAAATATATATATATATATATATATATATATATATATATATATATACATATATATATATTTTTTTTTTATAATGCCTTTTGGAAGGTCTTCTTGTACAGTCTTGAACAGACAATTTGTCTTGTAATATTTAAAGTGAGACATTTCAGGTTGTGGGTTGTGGTTGAACTGATAAGATGTTCCAAAAGAAATTGAGGTCTCTTGTAAATATCATGTGTGTGGCTTGTACAAGCTATTAATACATTATCATGAAAAATGTTGAGCCCTCCCTGCCCCCTCCTGGCAGCCCTTTAACTGGATCTTAACACCGGGAGGCAGGGTGGACTTCCCGATCATGTGATCACTGTGATTGGCTCTCACAGTAATCATATGATCGAGAGACCATACCATCGCATTGCCCCCCCCCCCCCCCCCCCCATCAGAATATGCATTATGTGGTTGGCAAGAGGTTACAGGAGGTCTTACATGTCAACTGTCTTAAAATGTTTGTGTTTTTTTTTTTTTTTTGAAGATGCTGGGTTTTGGCACAGTCAACTATGTGAGATTTCCACTGCCATGCTAATCTCTTCCTAAATTATATTTACTCTTCACTTTGACTTTGTAATGCTTCTCTTTCAATCTTTCAAAATTGTTCATTGAGAGCCAAGGTTATTGATTTTCTTTATTAGTATGTAACTTTAGCCATATATATCCACTGATAATTTTGACATCCAGCTTCCACTGAAGTTTAGTAAACTCTGCTTACTGTACATATATTTAAAATTATGCTGTGAATCACCCAGGTTATGACACATTTACTTTAGCCTCTCTAAAGCTGGCAATGCACTGTACAATCTGATTGTACAATCTCCCTTAGCATTACCAAAACGATGTAATATGAAGACAAACCTAAACAACTGTGTTAATTAGAATGAAATTAGGCCGGCCATTATACTACATAGTTGACGGGGGACCTAGAGGAGAATATTTAATTAAACTGTATAGTGCATGGTCAGCTGATGATTAAGTTCACAGTCAAAGAATAGATACAAGGTAACAGGATCTGTGTTGCTTTCAACAATTTGGTGTTTGCAAGAAGGAAAAAATAAAATCTCCTCTCTTGTCATATAAGTTATGCCGCCACTGTAACTGATAGAAAAAAAAATGTCACTTTAATTTTAACATTTAACATGTGTCTAAACAAAAATAATTCTGATACATTTTGAATTCTACATTTCATGCCTAAAGAACAGAAATGTGCAGTAAAACATATTGACCATTTAGAGAGCAGCTTGCAATTAAACTGCTAAACTCCTAAAAGCTGGGTTATAACTGGGCTATCACACACCTCTGCTTTTTGCAGCATTTTATTATATAATAGCAAATAATAATAAAAACTATATAAATGAATTGTGCTAAACATGTTGACTGTGTTTTATTTATTGAACGAGCACATATTACAGGACATTTCGATATAACCATGTGGCAGAGAGGAGATACAAAACGGGCCACCGAGACCCAGTATCTGAACATCACACTATTATGAGGCCACATAAGAAAAAGTTAAGCATGAAAGATGGTGGGGTCATTACACTGTTTGAAGGCAGGAATGTGACAAGCTGTGGTTAGGAGATGCATGCACACACTTCAGGCAAAATCTGCAAACTCACTCGAAACACAAGAGCAAAACGCCGGCCATCTTGTTCAGTGCTCGGCCAGACCAGACAATGAAATGGCAGCAAGCCTCCATCTGCTAAATAGGCAGCAAACATCATGATTGTGCTCTGTCACTAAACAGAAAAAGCTTGCCAAACCCAGTGATCTCATATCTGTAATTTGAACACTGCTCTCTTCCAGCGAAGCAGATAGAACGGATGGAATTGCAGTCTGTGAAATGTTTAACTTTAGGTCTTTCAAAGCTTTTCGTGATCAATCTGGTCATTAGATGAGGCCCACCTCTAATGCATACTGTATTTCCATAAAAAAAAATATACGATTTTTATTAAAAGCTTCCTCATTTATGAGACTCTTCCAACTAAACCATTTTTGTTATGGTTTCATAATAATTGAAGGGCTGGGCACTTGGGGTACTTCAGTGAAATGTTGCAATTTTGGTGAGAATTCACTGTCAATGGGAAAGAGGAAATTAAAGGGACTCTGCCTTGTAAGAATCATGAAGGCTGCCATTGCAGACCTCTTCTTTAAAGAATAGTAATTCCCTGGATGTCATGGAGATGCTTTGACTTCAATGCCTTTTGAGTTGCTTGCCTGGAACAAATATAGAAATAAAGCACTCTGACACTTTTCAGACATTCGCATGGTTGCACTATGGTAGTGCACTCATTAAGACATGTCAGGTAATTCATTTCCAATGGCTACCCAAGGGAATGCATATGCTGTGTTGAAAAAACAAAATGGTGCATATCCAATATTTTAGATGTTTTGGTGCGTTGACAGCACATTTATTTGAACGGGCTACCTAAACGCAATGTATGCAAAAATATGCATTAACTTGCATGCACTAACTCCATACATTTACCAAGGTGTAAATGTGACCTTACAGTATGCTTGTTCTTTGTCTGACCTAAAAGCACTTAAAGACTAATTTCCCCTTTTGGATTCTGTTGCACACTACCCCCATAGTTAGGGTGCAACATGTAACATGGTACTAAGCACCCCAAGAGCCCTAGTGTGACAACGTGTGGGGGATCTTCTCTCCTGCAGCAGCTATCATTTTTTAATTTTGCACAGTGGAGCCCCGTACAGCTGTGTCATTCTTTCACAGAGAACATTATTCTTGCTTGACAACATGGCAGAAGGTCTTTTAGTTCTCAGTGGCACACAAGTGTGGTGACTAATGCACTCATAGTTCATTGACATTACCTCCAGGGTGAAAGCCTGCACCTCAGTACAGGCACAGAGTCAGAGAAAGAGTCTGCAGGAGCCTGTACATTGCACCCACGATCCACTGATCACAGTTGCAATGTTGGTATGTTTGCAAATATGGGTGTATGTATTTATGTATTCATTTATTTTTGTAATAGATGGACTTTTTTTTTTAACAAGAAAAATAGATGGACTTTTAGACCTAAAACTTTAAGTCAGATACATCCAATCATCTACCATTTACTTCAGCAGGCCAGCAATGGCAATCCCTGTACTTCCCCTGTAGAAGTTTCATTAAATGGCTCCTAAGGTTTACGAAAGCTCCATTCAACTGCCCTGCACTTTTGCCCAAAAAAAACACCCCATTATTAGCCTAATTATTTTACTTATTTTCACATACAGAAAAAGAAACAGTAAAAATACTAAATAAAAAATAAAGCAACGATACACAAATAAGGACCACTTATAAAAAGAAAAGAAAACACAAACACAAAGAATACTATATAAAAAGAACTAAACTACCCTAGGTACACTGGAAAAACCACACCCTTAAAAAAATAAATAATTAAATAAATAAAAAAAGAGAGAACAAAAACAGTTTTTCAATTTACCTCAAATTCCATCTGTTTTTAGTTCACAGAGAAAAAGAAAAACTTGTTTTATTTGACCTCATAGTGTTGCACCTGACTTATCTCACACCAATATTACCTCATAGTGTTATACCTAAATTTTACCTCACACCAATATTACCTCATAGTGGTATACCTAACTTTTACCTCACACCAATATTACCTCATAGTGTTATAGCTAACTTTTACCTCACACCAATATTACCTCATAGTGGTATACCTAACTTTTACCTCACACCCATATTACCTCATAGTGTTATACCTAACTTTTACCTCACACTAATATTGCTTTGCACCTAACTTGTACCTAACGCCTATATTACCTAACAGGAGCTAATTCTGTAAAGCTGTTGCCAGTAGCAATCCATCTGATTTCACCATTACTTTATGGAAAAATCTGAATTATTTATATATATATATATATATATATATATATATATATATATATAGGCAATCCTTTTTTCCATTTTGGGTAATGTAAGGAATGGTCAAAACTAGAGATGGGAAAGTCTGGGAAAAAAACGGAAAAATATGTTTTTTTCCAAAGAGTGTGGAATAAGTTCTTTTGTAATGATAAATAATATCTTTGACATGGTATTCATACCATATAACATGAAGAGCTTCATGAAAGATTTATGTAAAGTCTTAAATTATTGCAAGTTCTCTCGGGTGAAGCCAAGCAAATCCTGGAATACAATTCAAATAACACTGTACTTCTCAATGCAGTTCTCAAACAAGAGAAATGTGTATTTCTGCCACTAGGGGGCACTGCAGGGGAAAGGCTCCAGTTTAATTTGCCTACAGTTGGGTGATTGTTGGCATACAGTAGATGATGTTTCTGTCCTCCCAGGCCTTATTTCACAGGTAAGCAGGGACATTTGTATGACAAATTAGTTTATCTTTTTTAACGTTTAAATGATTCCTATTAGGCTAGGTTCACACATGTCCAAGTGCGAATTTCCCCTCAGTTTTCACTGTGAATCTCCAAAGCAGTGGTTCATCTGTGATTTAGATGCGGATCAGATGCAAATTTTTGGAGCCGTCAGCCACTGGCATCTTTGACATTAGCTGGTTAAGGAGCAGGCTGGGAAGCCGGCAGCCGCATTCTTAACAACGGATGACTCATTAGCTATTAGGGGGGTTCCCTGCTGACAGCTTAATGTAAAAAGAAAAAACATTGCAGACCTATAAAAAATTATAAAAAAAAAAAAAAGGGCGTGGGGGTCCCCCCTTTTCAGATCTGGTAAAAACACTGAGTGGGGTCCCCTCTCAAAGGTCTGGTATGGATTTGGGAGGGGAACCACCACGCCAAAATAAAAAAATGGAGTGGGGTCCCCCACAAAATCCATACCAGACTCTTATCCAAGCATGCAGCTTAGCAGGCCAGGAAAGGAGGGGGACGAGAAAGCCCCCCCCCCCTCCGAACCATACCAGCAGGCCACATGTCCTCAGCATGGGGGGGACAAGGGCCTCTTCCCCACAACCCTGGCCAGTGGTTGTGGGGATCTGCAGGCAGGGGGCTTATCGGAATCTGGAAGTCCCCTTAACAAGCCTCCAGATCCCAGCTCCCCCCCCCCCCCCATGTGAGTATACTCTTATTTCAAGCATAATACTTTTATATACACTGCATTTCATGTTCCCAGTGTAATAAAATGACTTTCAATTTGTAAAACTACTCCACACTAAAAAAAAATTTGCTGAAAATGTCAATTTCTTTCAAAAAAATTAAATAAATTCTCGAAATTTTACATCTCTAGTCAAACCCACTCTCTGTGTCCTGTTGGGGAGTTTCCTTGTCATTTTTTATACTGGCGATGAAACGGGAAGTTAGTAGAAATCTTTCCAAATGAGGGGAAATCGCCATGTAGACATTGTGACTCAGAGCAAGTGTCACCATTAAAAGACCTCCTCTCTATTCCTGTTCTTTTTGCAACTATAAATCTATGGATTTCCCTTTACTTCCAATGCCAGTTACACCGGTCATCAAAACAAATAGAGAAGGGTGGTCTCTCTTCACTTCTGTCTCTGATGATTGTCTAATGCCGCGTACACACGTACGGACTTTTGCCAGCGGACCTAAGTCCAGCGGACAATCCGCTGGACTTTCCAGCTGGGTCCGCTGGACTAAAAAGCGAACGGACTTGACCACACACGATCACGCAAAAAGTCCGGCGGTTCACGCGATGACGTACAGCACGTACGACGGGACTAGAAAAAGAAAAATACTAGAAAAATACTTGCTACTGAGCATGCGTCCTTTTTGGTCCGCCGGACCATACTACAGATGGCCGTATTGTCCGCCGGACTGCCAAGTCCAGCGGATAATTTTAAAACAAAACTTAAAACTTTAGTCCACAGGACTTTGGGCAAAAAAAGTCCGCCGGCGCCCACACACGAGGGGATTATCCGCTGGACTGCGGTCCAGCGGATAATCCCGCGGGATAGTCCCTTCGTGTGTACGCGGCATAAGAAAGGATTTTCCCTGTTTTGAAGAGATCTCCGCTAACTTCCTGTTGGGTCTCAAGACAAGGAAGTGAAGGAAAATCTCCCCAATGGGACATTTAAGGTTGCCACCTTTTCTGGGAAAAATACAGACCTTATGATGTATTTCCTATTAATAACCTTGACAACAAGTAACATTGGTAAAATAATGACCAGGTGGCAACCCTAAACACTGAGAGCAAAAAAAATATGCTTGAGAAGAAACAAAATTAACAAAACTATCCTAGAATATAATGTATTTGTTTTCTGTGAAGGCTGATGGCCATTTTGTCTTTACGAGATTGCCACCATTTAGTCAATATTTTACTGTCCTGGCTAGTAACATTTAGACTTGTTGCTGTAAATAGTAAAGAGGTGGCAACGTTAAGCTGGCCATACACAGCTCAGATTTTGTCTGATTCCTGAGAATTGGCTGAAATACAAGCTGTGGGTGATCCTATGAACACCACCAGGCCCAACAAACTTTGATAAGTTGAAAGATCCAGGTGGAAAAGAGTTAACCAAACGGTGACTGCAGAAAGATCATTAGCACATTAGGCTAACGTAGCTGCTCCTCTGAAAGCAATATTTTGACTCCTCACTGCCTGTTTTATCCCTCAAAATGCTGCACCACCACGCCATTGCACATAGCTGCAGGGTGGTTGCGGCGCAGCCCTATTCACTTAAACTGGTTGGGTTTGACGGAAGTTCCACTAAACAAAATCGGCATGCTGTTTAATTTTTGCTGCGTACGTGAAGCAAGGCATCCCAGGCGGCATGTGTACAGCCCTTAGCACCTGCTTGCCTTTGTTCAGGCAGGCAGTCAGGGGCAGTAAAACCATGGCTCAACTGATTTTACCATCCCCTGGCCACTCGTGTGAATGAGTGCTGACAGCCACGAGTGCCGGCTGTCAGAATACAATATCTGGCAGTGGGAGATTCCATCATCCAAGTTTTTTAGCGTGGACCTAAAAATTCTCATTTAACTCATTCGGCTTGCTGAACGTCTGACATCTTTACGTTCATGGCCAGTTTTGCTCCTCATTCCACTCTAAAGCTGGCTACACACTATACGATTTTTATACAATTTTCTTGTACAACTTTCCTTTAGATTTACCAAAACCATATAATACGAGGTTAAATCGAATTACTTTAAATTTGTATGCAATCAGGCAGGCCCTTGCACCACATAGTTAAATCTAAAGGAAACTGAACAACAAAAATTGTATAATGTGATACAGCTTTAGAAACAAACCTGAGATCCTTCACTCTGTTGGAAGTTGGATTTATTTATTTTTTTTAGTTAATGTGACGGCCTCTCTTCCAGCTCTGTAAGGAAGGTTTGGATTTTGAAGTAATAACATGGCTGCCAAAATAGTCATGACGGCCTCCTAGATTACAACAAATAGAATTTATGAGGATGACGTGGCTGCCGGTCAAGGTCTGGAGTGTTCACTCTCACACACAGTGTTAGTAGCAGGAAAGGAACAAGAGGAAGGGACATGAGGACACACAGGGGGAGACTGAGCAAGGCAGGAGGGTGCATCTGGGGCTCCTTAAAATTTCTTTCTGAGTGTTTCAGCCTGTGTATAGTAATCAGAGCACGGTATAGTCTCCAGTGTTCTGTAAGGTAAATTGAGGATAAGCATGTTCAGAACAGATTACAGTAAGCCTGTGGCTATGCAGATCACCAGTTTTATATATTCTAAATCACTATATTATAAAAATAAAGTGTTCATATCACGAAAATGTATTTTTGAATGTATGGTGGCCTCTAAAGTGTATCGCAGTTATTCTAGGAGAAAGATTCATGATTCATTTTCTGTCTGGCTGTGATTAATGCCTGAAAAATGGCTGCCCTAATGCACTCTCACTGCTTGGCGCATCAGCCGCTGCCTGACTACTCACCAGGATCTCATCCTGCACAGGGTAACCATAGCAACAGCAGCAGAGTGGAGAGGAGAGAGAGGAGCAGAAGAAGAGGGATATACATTACTAGCAGTGCGGGTGCAGAACCAAATATGCCTTGCTGCAGATCCCACAGCCCGTGCATGACATCTGGCAGAGTCTCACCTCACACACACACATATATAGGGCACACGTGCCAAGCCTGCAGTCCGCAATGTTGCACGGTACATGACCGGAGATTAATGACATGGACAGCCTGACGCTGCAGCCCGCCATCTAATTCTGTGCCAGCCATGTGATATGATCCAAATGGGCCTTACTGGATTACATAGCAGATGCCAGCAGCAAACGGAAATGTTAAAGCAGGCCTACTGTAGATCACCATAACATTGTTGGTTTTGTGTGCCAAGAGGCTCTTAAAACAGTACAATTTAGTTGCTTTGTCCTGCCTTCCAGCACCCTACTGAATACATTTTCTGTGCTTTTCAGACTGGTAATTGTATCATTAGGCAGATCTGTTTATTTTAGCTGCTCTGAAGCATCAGGCAACTCATGTTTGGCATCCTATTTCCAAAAAAGCAAAGATATAATCTGTCCTATCCACCAAAAAAAAAAAAGACAACACTGAAAAGCACAGAAGGCAGCAGCAATAGTAATTCAGTAAAGCCTGCAAGACAACATGATACAGTTCACAGGTTATACTTGACAGCCTGATAAATAGCTGAAAATACCAAATGGTTAAATTACACATTAACAGCATTTCATAATTAAAGGACAGATGACCCTATGATACACATTTGCTTATAATTAAGAGGATCAAGATATATATTACATATAAGACGTTTATAAGCATATACAAATAAATAGATGGGATGTAGCTGTTCTAAGCTAACCTCCTCTTCTGTATTTACTACAATCAGTTTTACAGCAAATCCCAAAGAATGTTAAAGCCCAACTCCAGTCAAATTTGTTTTAGTTTTGGAAAGACTGCGAACATACTAGACTCTAGTGTTTATGCGATCTGTGACCTCATTGTGGCAGTAGGGCAAGAAGTGGGATGAATGGTTGTCACTGAGAAAGGGTTGGAAACTTTGGTTTTAATTGCCAAACCATTCAAAAACCAAACCAGCACCAAGAATTCAAAACTCACAAGAAAAAGTACCCCTGAAACAAATGTCCGCATCACAAAAAGACTGTATGAAAAAATGGAAAAATACCCAATATATATATATATATATTTTTTACACACAATGTGTGTGTGTGTGTGTGTTATGCCATGTACCCACGGTCTGAATTTGACAAAAAATGTTCGATGGGACCTTGTTGTCGGAAATTACGACCGTGTGTAGGCTCAATCGGACATTTTTCTTCGGAATTCCCGACAAACAAAATATGAGATCTGGATCTCAAATTTTCCGACAACAGAATCCGTTCTCGTAAATTCCGATCGTGTGTACACAATTTCGACGCACAAAGTTCCACGCATGTTCGGAATCAAGCAGAAGAGCTGCACTGGCTATTGAACTTCATTTTTCTCGGCTCGTCGTACGTGTTGTACGTCACTGCATTCTTGATGTTTGGAATTTCCAACAAGATTTGTGTGACCGTGTGTATGCAAGACAAGTTTGAACCAACATCCGTTGGAAAAAAAACATGGATTTTTTTGAGAGAATGTGCGATCGCGTGTACGCAGCATTACAGTTATCAAATTGTATATTTATGTACTTTGTAATATACACACTTATGTGTGTGTGTATGTGATTAATTGTATAGACAGTATGTTTATTTGGTGAATTATAATACATACATTTTTGGGAATTAACAAAGCTTTCCACACAACACAATGGTGCAGGAAACTGACATAAGTGGCATGCCCCACATTATCAAAGTGGACAGACCCCATCCCCACCGCCCATGGTGAAATAGAAAATAGTTAATTAGCTGATTAACAAAATGCTTGGCAGCTTTCAATACAAAAAACTTCCGCAGATCCCCGTCAGATTGGTGTACAGAAAGTGAACCCTCTGTCGGTAATCTGGTAGACAGTTTACTTGCCTTTCGCTTTTCCTTTTCTTGCCTTGCCTATATGCCTGGCTGTTAACTCCAGCAAATAAGCTGGGTTGGGGCTCAAAGGGAAATGGAGCAAGTGACTGAAGCTCTCCTGCACTCTATGCCATGGCTGGTGTGGGCAGGAAATAGAAAACAGAGCGGATCTACTCTGTTTTCTTACTTTACAGTATGTGCCACTCTGTTAATTGCCACCATTATGTATATGCTTTACTTACCCAAGTTGGTGTCATCCACAGCTCTGTTTGAGTTCCTTGATGGATGGTAACTTTATATAGGAACTGGGGTATTGATACTCTTCTTTTTTTGGGGAGTGGTTGTATGGTTTTAATCTTTGAGTTAAATCTGTGGGATGTTGTACATTTCAATAGTGTCAAGGAACTTCTAATAAATGTTATTTATTATTTTTTCATACAATCGTTGTGTAATGGACATCTGTTTCAGGGGAACGTTTTCTTGTGGGTTTTTTACGTTTTTCTTGCTATCTGGGTCCCCACTGAGATTTCTCACCACTTTCTGGCCCACAATCACTACAGATAAAGGGGGAAAATGTCCACAAACTGAGCGGAAATAACACTGAGAACAACCCCCCCCCCCCCCCCCCCCCCCCCCCAAAAAAAAAAAAAACCTTGGTAGAGCTAGGTAAGGTTTATATTTCCACTGGATATTTATTGGTGTGTATGTTTTCCTTTCTCTATATCTGTCCTGGCGTCATGGGACAAAAAGTGTGTGGAATTCCTACTTTTGTGTAGGATATAAAAATAGGAAAAAAGTGTTGCCTGGAGTTGGCCTTTAATGCTAAATAACAATATCATTACAAAATTATACTGAACTTCCAAGACCATCCCAGGACCCAGTGATCAAGGGGAACAGCAAGACAAACATTCAATTTCATACTGTTTTGAACTGTAATTCTTCACCCACCTCCCCAAAGTTATATACACACACATGTCCATTCTCCTGTCTGATTCACACTGTGCGACCTGCAAGGGGTGGCTGCTGCACAGTCTGGATTTGGCAGAAGCATGGACTGGTGAGTTATAAAGCTGTGACGGGGCTGGGAAACCTTAAGATAGCATTAAGCACGGTACAGCTATCCTTTAAGGCATGGGGTTGCATTACAGAATGCTGGCAAATATGTAGCAAGAACAATTTTAATATCAAAAAGGTGCAAATTTTAAAAGCTAGCAAGCTGCGATTACAGCTATTTCACCTCTTTGGGCCCAATCAGAAAAGCAATGAACCCCATTTTGTTAACAACAGAAACCCCCCTTCCCAAATCAGTCTATTTTCGCTATGATCAGTGCAGTAGGACCCCTTCTCTTACACTCTTCCTGTGTAGTACATAGGCAGTGTTTCAATTGAAGGGACTCGCTGCACTAATCATGGTGATAGGAGCTGGATTTATTGTTGAAGCATGGGTCTTCCTCTCATACTTCACCAGAACTGCATAGAAGGAGTTTGAGATAAAGGGTTTTAATGTGATGATTACCGTGAGGGCAGCAGGCTAGGGGGTGATCGTCTGTTGGTAAGCCCGAGGCAGGTGCCCCATTTGTTTAGTGACTGTAAAAGCCTTTCGTAGGGTATCACTCCACAGAATTGTGCTAGCTTCTGGCTGGTAAAATAAGTGATCTCTATGAAGTTTATAATGAGGGAAGCAGGCAATGCTACTTTTAGCGGAGTTAAATGATTAAGGCCTCTTGCACACGGTACTGATTTTTGAGCTTCTTTTTTGGACATCATTTCAGGTGTTTGTGTGCACAATACCTTTCTAGGGAAAATTCATTCATATTTATGTTCATCTGCATATATTTGTGCACATATGTGCATATTTGCATGCACTGGCACAAAATACTGACCGGAACGCAGGTTTTCCTGTTTTTTTTTAACTGAGCAATATGCTTGGCCCTTTTATACATGCCTGTGCCTGTGTGCCCAGGCACAATTTAAATAATGGGCTACATTTTAGCTCAGTAAAAAAAACGCTGTACTGAGTTTTTTCAAGCTGTAGTGTGCAAGAGTCCTAAAAAGAAAAGAATGCAGATTTATTTTTTTTCGGTGCAAAGCCTTTCTTGATTTTAAAAAATATATATTATACTCATGCAATTTTATTGTATATGAAGAAAACATTTTGATGAGATAAATATCATGAGATAAAAAATGATAGTTAAAATAACTTATACAGTGAACTGACCCTACATCTTGGAGTGCTGTGCTGTGCTGCACTGAACACAAGCTAGGGCATGAAAATGGCAGGTCATAGGCAATATCTGTCTCTGCTTTTCTGAATAAGCCCCCTCTGAGGTTTTTAAGTGTTTTATTTTTGTTTTTAAAATAGATTATAAAAGATATGCATCTGTTATAGACTGACAATCTGTGATCATTCATGAACTCTACACAGACAAGTAAACCTCCATCTTGTCTTGTATGCAGCAGACTGATGTCTGTCTGTAGATTTCAAGCTTACTAATCTTATCCTTACAGTATATAGGATGGGAAATCTGCTTTTGTCCACCTTTAGTCTGAGACCACCTTAAATCAGCACTGAACAGACAAAGAAAAATATTATCTGTATCAGCTGTATGTTTTGGTTATCCATATAGGGATGTATACATCGTACCCACCTGGTTTCCAGATGCTTTCTTCTTATTCGTTTGGCTGCTCCTTTGCTGCGCACTATAATAAAGAGCACATTTTCATGTCACATGAGCGAAGTTAAGTTAAGTAACTGACTATATGATGTCATGTTTACCTGATTATATGCGATTGAAATCGATTTTTCAATCGCAAAGCAAAAGGACAAAGGATGTTATAGTTTATAAGGTAAACCTGTACTTTATTTATAAATAACAGTACAGTGTGGCCCACAACCTACCTATAGCCCTATGGGTGAAATAGATAAACTTGATGAGGCATGATGCAAAACATTCTAAAAATTGATTTTGGGTTTACATACACTTTAACCGTACTTCCCTTTTTTCTAGCATTAGTTCAGAAATAAAAAAAATATATCCCTGCCACGAGGATGTGATTTCATAGTGAAGTACTGTAAATATGACTAATATATTGTTGTATTTGTTGTTGGAACAATAGCCTCTTACTTAGCAAAGCCAATGAAATCCTCATGGTTAGTGTTCATGTAAGCCAGTTCTATGTCCATCAGCAGCATAACCTGTAAGAACAAAAGACAATACACTTAATACACTGTACAGTACATGGTGCAGAAAAAAACAAAATATACATGTAGTTTGAGTTTTCTTTGGAAGAGACACTATCACCCACATAAAAATTATATTAACCACTTGCTTACTGGCCACTTTTACCCCTTCCTGCCCAGGCCAATTTTAATCTTTCAGCGCTGTCACTCTCATTCTACACTGTATCCATGTGACAATTTTATCATTTTTTTTCCCCACACAAATAGAGCTTTCATTTTGTGGTATTTAATCATCACTGGGTTTTAAATTTTTTGCTAAACAAACAAAAAAAAATAGTTTTCATAGTTTGTAAAATTTTGCAAACAGGTAATTTTTCTCCTTCATTGATGTGTGCTGATCAGGCTGCACTGATGGGCACTGATAGGCTGCACTGATGGGCACTGATAAGCACTGATAAAACAGCACTGGTGGGCACTGATGAGGCTGCACTGATGGGCACTCATAGGTGGCACTGATGGACACTGAGAAGTGGCACTAATGATGAGGCACTGATGGATACTGATTGGCAGCACTGGTGGGCACTGGTAGGTGGCACTGGTGGGCACTGGTTAGCAGTACTGGTGGGCACTGTGTGAGACCGATGTTCCTTTACAGAAGCCGGTAAACTGCTTTATTTTTTTCTCCTCATGCTATTAAAGTGAGGGGAAAAAAAGCCAATTACTGGCTTCTGTTTACATCAGGTGATCAGCTGTCATTGGCTGACAGCTAATCACGTGGTCAAGGGCCATGATCAGCCCTGTAGGCCCCTTTCACACGGGGCGGATCCGTATTGATCCGCCCCGTGAAGATCCGCTGCTCAGCGGGGATCGCACAGCTGCAGAAACGGACAATTGCGGAGGCGGACGATAGCGGGTGTCAGCGGATGCTCATCCGCTGACACCCGCTATCCCATAGACATGCATGTATGTTCGTCTTTCATCCAAAAACGGATGGATGAAAAACGGACATACGGTCCGCATGTGTGAAAGGGGCCTTACTCCGATCTGTGATCAGCCGAGTCCCAAGGACTTGGTGATCAGTGCACGGCGTGCGGGCAGCGCAAGCACAGGGGGACGTCCATGTACGCCCTCCAGGCAATTTAAGCCTGCAATGTAGCCGTCTTTTGGCTATAGCATGGGCACCAAACTTGTCATTATCTTTTCCTATTGTTGCATATTTATTTTACAAAACATTACTATATAAATTGTAATGCATGGTAGCTGGCTTTCATTAAATCGTTTGTAAACCCTCGCTTTTAAAAAAAATAAAAATAACAAACATGCCTATACTTACTTGCTTTGTGCAATGGTCTTGCTCACAGCAGTCCGATCCTCTTCTTCTGGGGTCCCCCGCCGGCGCTCCAAGCTGCTTTCCATGGGGCACCCATGCCTGCTCGCTCCCGAGTCCCGCCACTTCACAGATTTTGATTGGCAGTAGCTGGAGCCAATGGCTCCTACTGCTATCAATCTGTCCAATGAGGAGAGCGACAGCGGCTGAGGCTGCTGAGCTTGTGCACATCGATGGATCGGATCGGGCTCAGGTAAGAAAAAGGGGGGCAAAACAAAAAAGCAACTAGAACTAATTAAGTACAAAGTACTGTTGAAAACGTATCCACTCATTGTCCAAAGGACATGGGGCTCTACGGCAAACAAAACAGCATAAAAAATTGTAGACTATGCCAGAGAGGGGACAGTCAAAAGAGCCATATGATTGAGCCATATGAGAAAATTCAAAGAACACCATCTAAAATGACAACGTTGTCAAAATCTAAAACCATCTAGACGCCATCCGTGCATACATACTCCCATACTCCACACATCACATCATGATTCAAATCAAATATATTAGGGGTTATTTACGAAAGGCAAATCCACTTTGCACTACAAGTGCAAACTACAAGTGCAAAGTGCACTTGAAATTGCACTAAAAGTGCACTTGGAAGTGCAGTCGCTGTAAATCTGAGGGGTAGATCTGAAATGAGGGGAAGCTCTGCTGATTTTATCCACCAATCATGTGCAAGCTAAAATGCTGTTTTTTATTTTCCTTGCATGTCCCCCTCGGATCTACAGCGACTGCACTTCCAAGTGCGATTTCAGTGCAATTTCAAGTGCACTTTGCACTTGTAGTGCAAAGTGGATTTGCCTTTCGTAAATAACCCCCATAGTATCACTATGAAATGGAGGGGCAAGATGAAGCTATATATAGTTAGCAAAGGTAGCTCTGTCAGTCTCAAAAGTCAATGTATGCCAAATGTTGGCAATGGGAGGCTGGAACGACTGAAGAGCTGCAAACAATGGCAGGATCAAATGAACATCATGCTGACAGTCAGTCAAAAATAGACCATAAATGCTGCAAGGAAATGGCAAGTAACTGTTGTCAACGACTGCATGTTTTAAGCATAAAGTGCGATGATGATAATAAATAGCAAAGTGGCATAAGCCACCTGGGACAACATCAACCGATGTGTGTGGCAAGATTGCATAAACTGGCAAAGTAGGATAATGTCCTATGCATACTAGAGAGACAGGTGACACAACATGATTAGTGCCATATTTACATGTCTAGGGGTCGATTAGAGAGCTGCAAAGATCTGATAGAGACGTGCTGCCAGTGAAGTGAAAAGTCAGCCCTCCTTCCTAACAAACCCTTCATGGCGACCCGCCAATTTTGCTTGAGGAGAAACCACAACAGATGTGTCTATAAGTCGCTCCAGTGCATATGCGGCAGACACTGCTGAGTGTTCCCGGACACTGTCTCCAAACCTCACTCCGGCAATCAGATCCACGCCATCTATATACAGCATCATCTTAACCCTCCATTTCATAGTGACACTATATATATATATATATATATATATATATATATATATATATATATATATATATACACACATATGATTTGAATCATGATGTGATGTGTGGGAGTATGTATGCACGGATGGCGTCTAGTCGGTTTTATGCCTGTACACACGGTCGGACATTCTGACCACAAAATCCGTCAGATTTTGTCTGATGGATTTTGTCCCGAAACTTGTGTTGCACACACGCGGTCGGACAAAGTTGTCGGAAAATCTGATCAATTCCGAACGAGGTGACGTATGAATCCTACGATGGGACTACGTAGCTTTCGTCTACAAATTTCTTCTGAGCATTTTTTTCAAATTTTTCCGACGGAAAAAGCCCGCTAGAGCCCACACACAATCGGATTTTCTGACAACATAATTCGATCAGACTTTTTCCATCGGAATTTCCGACCGTGTGTACGGGGCATTCGATTTTGACAACATTATCATTTTAGATGGTGGGGGGGTGGGAGGAATTGTTTCTGTTTTTTTACATGAATTTTTCACTAATAAAATTATATATTTTTTTATGCCTTTGTTCTTTGAATTTTTCGATTACTATTTCCCAGTGGCTCAATCATCTGGCTCTTTTGACTGTCCCATCTCTCGTTCATTTTTTTCCTCATTATTGTACACACAGCACCCCATATTGACAGAAAAACACAAAATTGTTGACATTTTTGCAGATTTATTACAAAAAGAAAAACTGAAATATCACATGGTCCTAAGTATTCAGACCCTTTGCTGTGACACTCATATATTTAACTCAGGTGTTGTCCATTTCTTCTGATCATCCTTGAGATGGTTCTACACCTTCATTTGAGTCCAGCTGTGTTTGATTATACTGATTAGACTTGATTAGGAAAGCCACACACCTGCTTATATAAGACCTTACAGCTCACAGTGCTGTCACAGTGTCAGAACAAATGAGAATCATGAGGTCAAAGGAACTGCCTGAAGAGCTCAGAGACAGAATTGTGGCAAGGCACAGATCTGGCCAAGGTAACAAAAACATTTCTGCTGCACTTAAGGTTCCTAAGAGCACAGTGGCCTCCATAATCCTTAAATGGAAGACGGTTGGGACGACCAGAACCCTTCCTAGAGCTGGCCGTCCGGCCAAACTGAGTTATCGGGGGAGAAGAGCCTTGGTGAGAGAGGTAAAGAAGAACCCAAAGATCACTGTGGCTGAGCTCCAGAGATGCAGTCGGGAGACGGGAGAAAGTTGTAGAGAGTCAACCATCACTGCAGCCCTCCACCAGTTGGGGCTTTATGGCAGAGTAGCCCGACGGAAGCCTCTCCTCAGTGCAAGACACATGAAAGCCTGCATGGAGTTTGCTAAAAAAACACCTGAAGGACTCCAAGATGGTGAGAAATAAGATTCTCTGGTCTGATGAGACCAAGATAGAACTTTTTGCCCTTAATTCTAAGTAGTATGTGTGGAGAAAACCAGGCACTGCTCATCACCTGTCCAATACAGTCCCAACAGTAAAGCATGGTGGTGGCAGCATCATGCTGTGGGAGTGTATTTCAGCTGCAGGGACAGGACGACTGGTTGCAATCGAGGGATATCAGGGTAAAGGTACAGGGATATCCTGGATGAAAACCTTCTCCAGAGTGCTCAGGACCTCAGACTGGGCCGAAGGTTTACCTTTCAACAAGACAATGACCCTAAGCACACAGCTAAAATAACGAAGGAGTGGCTTCACAACAACTGTGACTGTTCTTGAATGGCCCAGCCAGAGCCCTGACTTAAATCCAATTGAGCATCTCTGGAGAGACCTAAAAATGGCACTGGAGAGGATTTGCAAGGAGGAATGGCAGAGGATCCCCAATCCAGGTGTGAAAAACGTGTTGCATATTTCCCAAAAAGACTCAAGGCTGTATTAGATCAAAAGGGTGCTTCTACTAAATTCCGAGCAAAGGGTCTGAATATTTCAGTCTTTCTTTTTTAATAAATCTGCAAAAATGTCAACAATTCTGTGTTTTTCTGTCAATATGGGGTCTTTTTGGGAAAGATGCAACAAGTTTTTGTCAATATGGTGTGCTGTGTGTACATTAATGAGGGAAAAAAATGAACTTAAATGATTTTAGCAAATGGCTGCAATATAACAAAGAGTGAAAAATGTAAGGGGGTCTGAATACTTTCCGTCCCCACTGTATGTTTGGAATTCTGCCCTGTCGCTTATATAGTGGGGTGTTGTACAGCCTAAACTTCTACTTTAATATTTTATATTTACCATGTATAGCTGACTAAAAGCATCAGCTTTTGGAGGCTGATTTACTATTCATGAAGTGAAAAGGTTCTAAATAGCAGAGAGATCAGATTAAACACGCTGCAAAGACAGGAGAGACACGCCTCCTCCCATTTTTACAAGGGCAGGACCACTGCTGTTCAGTTGTAAAAAGCCTGTCAACAAGTTTTCAGGCATTGCAAACTGAATGTCTTGGAAGCACCCTGTACTAAATGTTTATTTGTATTACAGGGGGTCCCCGACTTACGAACACCCGACCTACGAACAACCCCTACTTACGAACGGGGTGCTGCGGGGACCCTCCGCCATTTTTCGTTCTTTTTCGGCGTCTTTCGGCCGTTCTGCGCATGCGCGGCCATACGGAGCTTCGGAAAATGACGGAAACGTCCGTAATTTGCCGCGCATGCGCAGAACGGCAATAGACGGAACATCGGAAATGTCCGGAAATCTCCGTATTTGTCGGTCTGCGCATGCGCGCCGACTTACGAACATTTCCGACTTCCGTACAGGCGGGCAGTCCCTAACGAGTTCGTAACTCGGGGACCCCCTGTATAGAGGCTTGACATAAATCGTATGAAAGAAACAAAATCAAATAAGTGAAGTTCAAATTATAATTTGCCTTAAAACACAAACAAATAGATGTGGGGTTCAAATACACCTTTTCTGGCTACCCACCTGGTCTTTTGTCCTCCCCTCTCGCTCTCGAATATATGTAGTGACGATCCGTTCCATCTCCTCCCGTAGGTGGGGATACTGGCTGAGCTGCAGGAGACAATTAACATCTGTGTGGGACAAAGCTAGAAACGACTGAATGGCTGAGCATACTGTATACACATTTAATAATCTATCGTGCAAACAAGGCAAGCAACACACATCTTAGAAGATGGGGAATATCCCCGAAAAAAAGGGATTAGGGTTACACATGGTGAAAAGATTGCCTAAATGCAGCATGCAGGGTAGAAGCAGAAAACACAAAAGATGACTTCATATTAAAAAAATGTTTAGTAAGCAGAGGAAACAAATGGTCCCTTGCCATCAGTATGAGTGCCGTGCTTCTTAGACAAAGGGGGAAAGAACCTATCTGGTTGTTAAGGGCAATAGCTCCATATTTTGCCAGGCTTCCTTTGCAAGCTCATAATTTAACCTCAGACTTCCTGCCTGTGTCTGTGGGGAATATTTTGGCATCAAAGATAATAGGCCTCATTTTTAGCATATGTATTGACCCATCTCAATGCTAGCCCAGAGGGAGGAGGAAGTGAACAGACAGCCCAGAAAGTCCAAACTCAGGCTCTCTGCATGTCCCTGCCTGTATGTGACAAGGGGGGCAGTGGTGGAGTATGCAGTGGCAGAGTAGCCAGGTGGCTGATAAATGCAGTGTCCCGGGTGCTGTGTGTCACAAAGGTGCAGAGTCTACAGTGTTGGAGTTCAGCGTCAAGGTTGCAATGGAATGGGTGCTGAATGACAGGGAGGTTCTGAGCCAGAGGAGCAGAGGAGTACAGTGATATGGGTGCTGGGTAGCAGAGAGATGCAATGTCAGGGTGTAAAGCAGGGGTGTAAAACCCGAGGCTTGTGGGATGCATGCAGCCCCAGAGAGTTTAGCATGTGGCCCGGGCCCATCTGGAGGGACACCCACAATGCCGTGCAAGCACAGCAGCCACGGTGGCCAACACAGACAAGCCCGGCCCAATGCACATATGTAGGGACACTGGGGATGCCGTGTAAACATGGCAGCCTACATTGAGGAACTGTAGCAGAGGTTCCTCCTGTGGCTGTTAGCGAGTAGGTATGGCTGATGGCCCTGTTCACTATGACAGTTCGCTGGCAGCTGCACCTATTTGTGGCTCTTGACACAGCCAGCAATTACCTTTGGTGATCACTGCTGGACACACTTTGTCTGCGTCCAGGAGCAATCACTGCAGGTAATAGCTGACTGTGCAGAGAGCCGTGAATAGGTGCGGCCACCAGCGACACTGTCATTATAGTGAACGGGCCTGGCGGCTGCACCTACCCTTTGAGACACAGGAGGAACTGCTCATCAGCTCTCCTTATTGTTAATGTATTTTATGTGCCACTCAAGACAATTCCTCTTCTTCTAATATGGACCAGGAAAGTCAAAGGGTTGGACACTCCTGGTGTAAACTGTCAGAGGTATGGAGTTCTTCATAAGCCTTAATACAAAAGCTGTCTACTTGTAAGCCTGCTGGGAGGCTTCTCTGGCTGAGCACCCTCTGATATGGTGTAGGCTCTTGGACCACAATACCCACTGATCTAAGGTGAGTGGGAATGGGGAGTGGGGTCATTACTATTAAATTATTTAAAAGTATAGTTAACCTTTGGGCCTCCTTCAGATCTATGTGTTGCGGTACATTTTACCATAATGATAACACAAGGCAGTCATTTAGAATGACACCCCAATGCACGTACAGTAGGTGCCAAAAACTCACACTGCAATACACCACAACAAATGTGCCTTGCATTGTGGTCTGCTGCAAAGAAAAAAAAGTCATTCATGTACTGGCAGCCCATTCTTGATAAAATAGCTTATCTTAATGTAACACACAACTTGTATGTAGAGCACCGCAACCTAATGGCATAGTGCAAAGGGGCATTAATATTTTGAGCTGCACTCCTGGCCATGTGATGTGTGGACCTAATAGCAGGCAGGACTCAATGGCAGGAAGTATGTGCTTTTTATTTATATTAGGAATTGTCCAGCTTATTGAATCTTACCTGCTATATTACTGTATATGTTTGAAATCTTAGCAAATTTGTTTTAGAACAGTTTAGAGTTTAATAGGTTGGACAATATTATTGTTAAAAGAATTGTTATGCAATATATTGAAAAACACATATTGTATATAAGTGCCTTATGACCGATTTCAACTTAAAGTGGTTGTAAACCTCAGACATGAAATATTAACAAATCAGCTCTCTCTATAGCTGGCAACCTGTTGATCGCTATCCACCTGTGGACTGCAAGCAGGTGACAGGTAGATCGCCAACAGATCCCCAGATTACCAACGCTGTTTTTCCCAGACAGCTTCAGAGCGCGCAGGCACAAGCTCTACCAATCCCTGCCTGTAGAAACAGCCCCTCCTCTTGCATACTTGAAGCTGTGGGTGGGGAAAGCCTTGGAAATAGCCCAGGAATGTTCGGGCTTGTGACCGAACATGCCCGAGTTCTTCCACTGACTGCAGTGCGCAGTGACCTCTGGACACTGCCCTACATCCTACTGACCTCTGGACACTGCCCCACATCCTACTGACCTCTGGACACTGCCCTACATCCTACTGACCTCTGGACACTGCCCTACATCCTACGGACCTCTGGACACTGCCCTACATCCTACGGACCTCTGGACACTGCCCCACATCCTACGGACCTCTGGACACTGCCCTACATCCTACGGACCTCTGGACACTGCCCTACATCCTACTGACCTCTGGACACTGCCCCACATCCTACTGACCTCTGGACACTGCCCCACATCCTACTGACCTCTGGACACTGCCCTACATCCTGCTGACCTCTGGACACTGCCCTACATCCCACTGACCTCTGGACACTGCCCTACATCCTACGGACCTCTGGACACTGCCCCACATCCTACTGACCTCTGGACACTGCCCCACATCCTATTGACCTCTAGACACTGCCCCACATCCTACGGACCTCTGTACACTGCCCTACATCCTACTGACCTCTGGACACTGCCCCACATCCTACTGACCTCTGTACACTGCCCTACATCCTACTGACCTCTGGACACTGCCCCACATCCTACTGACCTCTGGACACTGCCCCACATCCTACTGACCTCTGTACACTGCCTCACATCCTACTGACCTCTGTACACTGCCCCACATCCTACTGACCTCTGTACACTGCCCCACATCCTACTGACCTCTGTACACTGCCCTACATCCTACTGACCTCTGGACACTGCCCTATATCCTACTGACCTCTGGACACTGCCCTAAATCCGACTGACCTCTGGACACTGCCCTGCATCCTACTGACCTATGGACACTGCCCCGCATCCTACTGACCTATGGACACTGCCCCGCATCCTCCTGACCTATGGACACTGCCCCACATCCTCCTGACCTATGGACACTGCCCCACATCCTCCTGACCTATGGACACTGCCCCACATCCTGCTGACCTATGGACACTGCCCCACATCCTGCTGACCTATGGACACTGCCCCACATCCTGCTGACCTATGGACATTGCCTCACATCCTACTGACCTCTGTACACTGCCCCACATTGTACTGACCTATGGACATTGCCTCACATCCTACTGACCTCTGTACACTGCCCCACATCGTACTGACCTATGGACACTGCCCCACATCCTCCTGACCTATGGACACTGCCCCACATCCTGCTGACCTATGGACACTGCCCCACATCCTACTGACCTATGGACACTGCCCCACATCCTGCTGACCTATGGACACTGCCCCACATCCTACTGACCTATGGACATTGCCCTACATCCTACTAACCTCTGTACACTGCCAAACATCCTACACTGACCTCTCTACACTGCCCTACATACTACTTACACTGGCCAGGAATCAGAGCAGACATCCAGGCCTGAAACTAGTCAAAGAAATCAGCCTTTAGTACCAGATGTTCTGCTTTCATGATGAACTCCAGCATCAGCCTTGTGGGGGTAACCAATTACTCCCCAGGCATTAAAAAAAAAAGAAATTGTGAATGAAAATGAATGACGAGTTTCTCACTAAAGCTCAATTTGAAGGTAGGCTAAGTTTATATGTGTACAGTTACATTTGTATTGTGACACAATACTATGAGATGTGCTAAGGGCAGCCCTGCACAGCTTGGTTTGGGTCAACAGAAGTGGAAAATGGGCCTTGTGTAATTTTTACCAGTCCCTTTTCCATGGTATGGGAATCTTTATGATCCTTGTATGAACTCACCCCTGCTCACAAGCAAGTGGATCATCAAGATTTAACTGTTTCCCAAAACAGTTTAATTCAAGGCATGCCGTGAATGGTATATATTACATATGTTTGTGCTCCCAACCAAAATGTCAAGTCATCAAATGGCTGGTGTCATAACTAATCACATGTGAAACCACAGCATCTGTGGATCAAACAGAGGCTAAGATTGACGCTGCTTTGGCTGTAAAGGATAGGAGGGTTTAGTTCCGCTTTAAGAGCTATCATGAGAAACTATTTCCAACTACAAAAAAAAAATAACTAGGTGTATCTAAACCCCAAAACAAAAATGTATGATATTTCAGCTATAAGAGAGGTGGGCTGTTAACAGTTTCAGTATCATAATTGAGGAATAAATTATGTAGTACCTGTAAAGCAGAATCTCAGGCTGCATTTGTAAATATCTTTGAAGCGTCCAGTTTTTTCCCTGAAAGTAGAATTTTTTTTAAAGCGGGACTGTACCTCAAAATTTTTTTTTAAAAGCCAGCAGCTACAAATACTGCAGCTGCTGACTTTTAAAAAATGGACACTTACCTGTCACAGGTTCCAGCGATGTCGGCAGCTGAGGCCGATCAATCGATCGGCTCTCTGCTGCTGCCGATGCCATTCTCGGTGAGGGAATCAGGAAGTGTTGCCTTAGCGGCTTCACTTCCTGATTCCCTACTGCGCATGCGCGAGTCGCGCAGCGCAATGAGAAACGTGTGTGTCCCGGCAGACAGCGCGCCGGGACAGGAAGTTGCGTAAACTCCCGTGGGAGTTTATGCCCGGAAGAGGGTGCAGATACCTGTCTTAGACAGGTATCTGCACCCCCTTCCCCCTGAAAGGTGCCAAATGTGACACCGAAGGGGGGGAGGGTTCCGAAAAGCGGAAGTTCCACTTTAGGGTGGAATCCCGCTTTAACCCTCATGCACACTGGATGTTTTTAATGCTGCTGTTAGGGGCATCCAGTGTTTTTTTTCTGCCTGCACACACAGGCATTTAGAAGCATTAAAAAACCCACTGCCGGTGTGTCCAGGAGTAGCAGTGTTTTGGCAGGAAAAATGCTTGACGTGTGTAAACCGGTCTAAAAGTGCGTTTAGCACTTGAGTATTGATTGATTTTAATGGCCAGAATAAATTATTATTATAGCCAATTAAATTAATGTCCAAGCACTTGACACGCCTAAACACAATACACATGTTTTATAAGCGTTTAAGGAAAGTCGTCTAGCAGAGATGGCCAAATGTTCAGAGCACAAGGCCTAGACATCACTGCTTTCCTTACAGGTCTAATTGAGGCCAAGTGGCTTACAGGGGCTTTCTACACACATACCCTCATAGGGTTCAGCCCATCTGGCAAATGCCAGTGTTGCCAGCTCTGCCAATGTGCCTATCCTTATCTCAGATTCCCCCTGTGACTGAAAGAGAGTGACATTTATAAACCCTGTGGGCTACCAGTAATTTACACCACAAACAAACTACCCTGAAATGATAACTAAAATATTTGACTATCTCCATCATGGTTCTTCTGTAAGTTCTGGCTTATGCGTCTAAACTCCTGAGTTGTCATGGCAACAAGCCATCCTGTTTCCTCAAGGGGAAGCTAAGACATACAAAACGGGAACAGAGAGCGGTTAGGAATCCCCAACAATTCCCCCTTCAGGGCAAAAAACAAGACGCTTCAAAGATGTTTACAAATTCAGCCACGGCGCTCAGACTCTACTTTACGGGTACTACATAATTACGGTAATTCCTCAATTATGATGCTGAAACTGTCAACAGCTATCAATGTACAGTCCGTCTCTCTTATATAATGAGACAGGTTTTTATCTGAGAAACAAAATATCTCCCTTTTATGTTTTTGATTAAACCAGTGTGGTGATATTATGAGGCTTTATAATCATACAATCATGTTTATTCTATACTTTGCACATTCATGCTTGTGTGAAAACTGGTGGTTTCCATTACAAGTTGCTGCCAATGAAGATCTCAAGGTACAGCAGTGTCTACAGACTACAGTACATAAGGGAACAGCAGTGTCTATAAACTACAGCATATAAGGGAAAGGCAGTGTCTACAGACTACAGAACATAAGGGTACAGCGGTGTCTACAGACTACAGCACATAAGGGAACAGCGGTGTCTACAGACTACAGCACATAAGGGAACAGCGGTGTCTATAGACTACAGCATATAAGGGAACAGCGGTGTCTACAGACTACAGCACATAAGGGAACAGCGGTGTCTACAGACTACAGCACATAAGGGTACAGCAGTGTCTACAGACTACAGCACATAAGGGAACAGCGGTGTCTACAGAGTACAGCACATAAGGGAACAACGGTGTCTACAGACTACAGCACATAAGGGTACAGTGGTGTCTATAGACTACAGCACATAAGGGAACAGCGGTGTCTACAGACTACAGCACATAAGGGAACAACGGTGTCTACAGACTACAGCACATAAGGGTACAGCGGTGTCTATAGACTACAGCACATAAGGGAACAGCGGTGTCTATAGACTACAGCATATAAGGGAACAGCGGTGTCTACAGACTATAGCACATAAGGGAACAACGGTGTCTACAGACTACAGCACATAAGGGAACAGCGGTGTCTATAGACTACAGCATATAAGGGAACAGCGGTGTCTACAGACTACAGCACATAAGGGAACAACGGTGTCTGCAGACTACAGCACATAAGGGTACAGCGGTGTCTACAGACTACAGCACATAAGGGTACAGCGGTGTCTATAAACTACAGCATATAAGGGAACAGCAGTGTCTACAGTCTACAGCACATAAGGCAAAAGCAGTGTCTACAGACTACAGCACATAAGAGAATAGCAATGTCTACAGACTACAGCAGGTAAGAGCTGTCCCTGATGATTTCTGTAGACAAAACTGCAATCCATAGACACTGTTTTTTCTAAAGTTACGCTATCCAATAAACATTAAGGGGTCCTTTACACCAGTGGTAGCCCTCTAAACAATGATCCCTTTTGATAGGTGGTGAAGTGGTAATAACCCCTAAAACCCTGATAAGGCTGGGCCTGAGCTCAGTAAAAGGACTACCCCAAGGGAATTTTGGGCCTTTTTTGTTCTTATGTTAATCGTTGGATTTTTTTGCCTAGGCCTAGAAAACCTGTGCTTTGCCAATAATATCTTTTCCCTGCAGGCAACTGAAATGAGTGACGAGGGGAAAAAGAAGGTAAATATCTTCAGCTGGGGAGGGGAGGGGGGGAATAAAGTGAACCTGGTGACTTTTGTTCTGACTAGGCAATACAGAGATCCACAATAACTGTTACCTAGGGACAAGCTGGATAATAATTTCTGGAAATAAACTTAAAGTGTGCTATAAAAAAAAACTGTTTTGTAGTTTTGGATAAAATGGTGAGGGTTTTAGAACCTTGGTCAGATACTGGTCAAATTGCTGTCTGTGTCCCCGCTGGGAAAATTGGTGCTCCATATTTCTCCTGGTGACCATTGCCACCAGAACTGCAAGGGAGCCGATATGAAAAACTTTGAGTTGTTACTGGGTCAGAAATAGAGAGGAAATCTTCTAATGGGGACACTTTTTCTGGTGACAACTGTCTAAAAGAAGATTTTCCTTTTCATCATCTAGTCTAAACTAAACAATAAAAATATTTTTTTGCTTTAAAGCAGGGGTCTCAAACTGGTGGCCCTCCAGCTGTTGCAAAACTACAAGTCCCATCATGCCTCTGCCTCTGGAAGTCATGCTTGTACCTGTCAGCCTTGCAATGCCTCATGGGACTTGAAGTTTCACAAAAGCTGGAGGGCTGCCAGTTTGAGACCCCTGCTTCAAAGAATATATTGATCTGTTTAATATCAAATGCTGTATGTAAAAAAGTAGAAAACAGTTTTGAGATTATACAATTGACTTCTAACTCCAAAAAACACTAAAGTGGTTCTAAAGGCTGCAGGTTTTTTACCTTCATGCATTCTAAGCATGGAAGTAAAAAACCTTCTGTATGCAGCTCTCTTGAGATCAATCATACATACCTGATGTGCAAGAGAGCTGCTGATGTCCCTGCTCTCTGCCTCCTCTGCCGGTTCAGGTGGCTTCCGTCGGACATGCATGCTGGAAAACCAGCAGCAGAATGACTCCCAATCAGCGCTCTCAGCAAATGGCAGAGAGCGCTGATTGAAGTGTGCTGGCAGGGGGGCCGCCCCCCTGTCAGAACACAACAGCTCTGCAGGGTAAATAGCTGCACTAATGTTGGATCATTAGTACAGCGTCTCCGGCGGGAACTGACAGTTATTTTGTAGTGTGTACCAGGCTTTAGCAGAGTAAAAACATTGGCTGGACTAAAAACAAAAACAAAACTCATAGATAATAACCGCATCAACAAAAGTGATGTTGATGTGGAGATCTCTCCTGTCTTTGTATTGTGACAGTGGGGGCTCTCCCCCATCAGGATACACAGAGCAGCACTGCAGAACCAGCCAGTTCCTGCTGAACCAGACAAAATTCAGTACATGCATATACAGCTTTAGGGCCCTTTCACACTCATCAGTTTTTGATGCACTCTTGGTGTTTACAACAAAAATGCATGAAAAATGTATCCCTTTAAATCCTATGAAATTCTTCACACTAATGCAGTGTGGGTGTGGTGCATTTTTAAAAGTCCTACATGCATATTTAAAAATTGCACGAAAAAACACACATCCTCATTGAATGGAAAAACGCATTAAAAAATTTTTACCTTTCATTTTTTATTTTTACACTGTTCTTTAGAAAAAAATAAATAAAAATGTTGTCAGTTTTATTCCTATTACAAGGAATGTAAATATCCCTTGGAATAGAAAAAAAAAAAAAAAAAAACCATGACAGGACCTCTTGAATATGAGATCTGGCGTCAAAAAGCCCTCAGATCTCATATTTACACTAAAATGCAATAAAAAAAAAAAAAAAAGGTTTGAAAAAAATTTAAATAAAGTCTCTTGAGGAGCTATGGGCGGCAGTGACGTTTTGACGTCGCTTCCGCCTTGCAATGGTATGGAGACGGGTGAGGCCCATCTTCCCCTCACTCATTTCCATACCTAAACAGCTGTTTGATGTCTTCATTAGGCAGGTGATAACTATGTTACCCTTTTGTTTGTAGAGAGCCATATCAGACTGTGTAACCACCTGGTAAGGGGTCCTTGGCATGCTAATGTCGGAACTGGTTATGCTAGGATCAAAAAGAGTTGCTTACTTAACAACCATAAACATGGTAGACAGGAAGGCACCGGAAATTCTAATGCCACGTACACACGATCGAAATTCTCATCGGAAAAAACTCTGATGGTTTTCCCGTCGGAAATTCCGATGGAATTTCGCTCAAACTGTCTTGCCTACACACGGTCACACCAAATTCCGACGGTCAATAACACTGCGATGTACAACACGTTCGACAGCACTATAAAAGGGAAGTTTAATGCTTCCGAGCATGCGTCAGGATTTTGCGTGTCGGAATTGCATACACGTGATCGGAAAATCCGATAGAAAGGTTTTCCCTCGTAAAAATTAAGAACAGGCTCTCAATCCAAAGTCCGTCGGAAATGCCGACAGAAAAAGACAGACGGACATACACATGGTCGGAAAAAAATTCGATGAAAAGCTCCCATCGGACTGTTTCCATCGGAAATTCCGGCCGTGTGTATGCGGCATAACTCTTATATGAGAAGCATGATGACCAACTAGCATTGAATTTCAGCCAATCAGGATTCAATGCCACTTCTGAACCAATGAAATTGTAGTCCAGGGGTGTGTTTGGTGGGGATGGTTAGAGAGGGAACACAAAAATCAAAGCGCCCATTGATATGGTCTCTCTCTTAGCTCTGTGCGGCTTCCGGCAAGCATGGTAACGTAAGATCTGTGTATCCTATTTTCATTATTGTATTATCTTATTTCTCTTTTCTTTCCTGTAACTTTTCCTTTCCTATGATTTGTCCTAATACATTGATAGCATTCGTATGTCGATTGTAACCACATATCCTTTTTGTATTAATTATCTTTGTTCACTGGCAACACTGTATTTGTATCATCTTTGTTATATTTAGTAATATCTGATTATTCTAATGTTTCTTTTCTGTATAAATAGATTAGATTGTTATTCTTTTTGCACGGTTATCATTCGTTTTAATTCTATCCGTAATAGCTGCAACCGCATTGGTTGATTCTTATACAGACAAAAGGTTTTAATTACTTATGTTATGTATCATTAAGCGTATAAGTGAGGTAGGTAGAAATCACCATTACAGCAGCAACGTACAGCGGCTGCCAATCCACAATACAATGCGGACGGGTGGTCGCTAAGTGTTTAAATTGTCATACAAATATATATTTGAAATAAAATCTTTTCTATTTAGTATAAATGACATGGTATGGGCGGATTTCTGCCAGTCACATGCTGTGTCACACCCCTCTAGCCTATGTCTTAGAATAAGAGGGAGGTGAAACCACCATTAATCTACATGTAATATCCCATCCCCATTGTGTTTAGCTGGTTAGTAGGAATGGGGGGGGAGGGAGGGAGTGGGCTGCCATTTACCACTGTGTATACACCCACATGTGTGACTCTATGGTCACATGGGCTGGTCAGATGTGATAGGGAGGAAATGCTGAGCATAGAAACTCGCTAAAAACTGAGCATGTGCAGAGTTGTCACCACAGCTGCAAGATGCCTAGCTGAATTGGGAACATGGACAGAAAGTGGAGATAGAGAACAGCAGGATCAACCAGGTTTTTTTTGTTTTTGCAGAATACAGAAAACTAATCTCATAATGACTGAGTATGAACAGCATGTAATACAACATTTATTGGTAGTTTTTTTATAATTTGGGTTTAGTGACACTAAAAATAAAACCAAAAACTAATATAATTGAATATCAAACAAAAATATGCATCTTTCCTATTCAGATTCATGCTTCCTTCTTGTCCTTCATGATGCTTAAAATCAGATCATTTAAATTTCATTTACTTGAAATGAAGTATGAGAAATACTGAACATTGAGGTACAAAATGCCTACAAAAAGTACACAATAAGCACACACAAACAACACAGCACATGCAAGAAGTAACATGCAAGGGATTCTCTTCATTAATGTGGAACCAAAATAGAGCCATTTAATTTGCTTAAGGGACAGGCACAGCAAAATACCACACACATACTCATATGTTATAATGTACACATCCATTTCCCGACTACAGGCATGAAAACATATGGGTAGGATTTATGGTGGGTGTATCAATATGTCTTATAGTTGTACACTGGGATATGACATTTTTCAGAGCAATATAGATTAGAAAAAAAAACATATATATAACAAATGTTCTCTAGAAATTGATTATGGTACCAAACCATCATGGGGTTGAGTTGAGACATCCTACTTAGAGTGGACCTATACTCCAATATTTAGCAGTGCATTTAAGTCATATTACAGACTATGGTCATTTCTGGAAAGATAAACCACCTGACATCTTATATCGTTTTATATAGTTAGTCAGGTTGAAAAAAGACAAGTCCATGATGTTCAACGATAGTTGATCCAGAGGAAGGTAACAAAAACAAACCCCAAGCTTTATCAAATTTGCTCCAGCGGGGGACACAATATTCCTTCCTGATCCCCCAGGAGCCAATCAGATATTCCCTGGATCCATCTATCCCTGGTGTTATTACCTATAAATGTTAATATCCAGTTATATTTCTCTGGGATTCTCTTGATGGAATGTCTCTACTTGAGATTCTAGGTCTGAACACCCGCTATGGCCACGTGGGACCCCTACTCTCCAAGCTGGATTTTATTTACCGAGATGGGTAGCCCAATCTGGGTAGGGACACCCAAACTCCAAGGTGGGCAGAAATAGAGCCAGGAACTGTGGCAGGAAGGTCTGACCACTAGAATGCCCAAAAGACATAAGATGCCAGCAGATGACTTAAAGTGCTATTAATCCTAAAAGCAAACATTTATTAAATTGCAGTTTACCAATTTTTAGATGTGGTGGCTGCATTCATTTTTTTTATGCTTTCTTTCTTCTATTTTCTTTTGGTGATCCAGCCAGTAAGTCTGTTCTTTTTGCAGTTACAGGGATGAGACAAACCATTTAACACCGGCAGGGGTGCTTACAATGATTAGGTTTTATTTATGTAAAATGTTTTTTCTAAAGGGAAAAAAACTGTAGCTGTAACTGCTTATAAAGTATTAGCTGGAGTTTGGCTTCAACTTGTTAGTGCATTTAAATTTGCTACTGCATCTAACTCTCCCCTACCGCAGACTGTTAATGATTCTGACCAAATCTGTCCACTGTCCTCCTTCATCCAGAGTGAAGGCATTTTAATACAGGTGGTGATGGCCAGATCACCACAGGAAAACTGAAGAGGAAAAAAGACTGAAAAAAGAAAACAAATGCAGCCACCAATATAAGGATTGGTTACCTGCAATATACCGTATATACTTGATGCCCCCCTCGGCTTATACTCAAGTCAAGCACTTTTCTGCAGCAGAGAATTACATTTTCCGACCCAAGTTTGGGGCCCCATATCTCGGGGCCACTTGGGGCTAGGAACCCCCAATTTGGTATGCAAACTCAAAGGAACTAGCACTACAACATATCCAAAGGGGTTCTTAGCACCAAGTGACCCCGAGATACGGGGCCCCAAATTTGGTCAACTGTGTCCATCTGCAGCAATGTCATTTCGGGACCCTTTGGGTCCAGAGACCCCAAATTTTGGCTGCAGCTAGGGGGCATCTAGGAACCCTTAACTACCAAGTTTGAAGTTCAGGGACTTATGGCTGAAAATGGGCACAGTGAGGCATTCAAATGGGCACAGTGAGGCTGCAAATGGGCATTGTTTACCCTCTTTTTCCACTTGCAGTAGGTGCACATTTCTCACCCTAGGCTTATACTCGAGTCAATATGTTTATCCCAGTTTTTTGTGGTAAAATTAGGTGCCTCGGCTTATATTCGGGTCGGCTTATACTTGAGTATATATGGTATTACATTTTTGGTTTTAATACCACTTTAAAAGCCAGTCTACAATAACATAATCTTCAGTACTGGGTGGACTGATACTGATGCTTTAACTTACTTAAAGGGGTTGTAAACCCTCAGGGTTTTTCACCTTAATGCCTTCTATGCATTAAGGTGAAAAACCTCCTGTGATGCAGCTACCCCCAGAGCCCCCCTTTTACTTACCTGAACCCGGCCTTTCCAGGGACGAGCACAGTAGCTCCAGCCGGTGTCTTGGGTCCTGATTGGATAGATTGATAGCCATTGGCTCCCGCTGCTGTTAATCAAATCCAATGACGCGGGGGGCTGTCTGTGTCAATAAACGCAGCAGCAGGACACAGGAGCGTGCCCGCAACGAGTGCCCCCATGGAAAGCGGCTCTTCAATGGGCACTTGAGAAGAGGAGGAGCCAGGAACGCCGCTGAGGGAACCCAGAAGATGAGGATCGGGGACACTCTGTGCAAAACCAACTGCACAGAGAAGGTAAGTATGACATGTTTGTCATCTTCTTTTTTTTTTAAACTAGCCTTTAGATATCCTTTAATGGTAACTCTACCTTGAATTAAAAATGCAGGATAGGCTTTTCCTTGTCCTCCTCATCAAAGAACTTAAAGCGGTGTTCCGCCCCCCCCCCCCCCCCCAACAAAAAAATTAAAAGCTAGCAGCTACACACACTGCAGCTGCTGGCTTTTAACAATAGGGCACTTACCTGCCCCAGAGTCCCGCAATGTCGGCACCGCAGCTGATGTTTCCATCAGTTGTCGAGTGCTGCCGCCACCATTGCGGGTAAGGGAACCTGGCAGTGCAGCCTCATGACTTCAGGACAGGAAACCTACTGCGCATGTGCGAGGCCCCGCTCCTCTCTCCTACTAGCCTGGTGACAGGGAGAAGAGGAGGAGGAGCCCCGGGGTCATGTCATGGGCCGCGGCCCAGATTCCCAGAAGTGGGAACAGGATGCCTGAACAAAGACAGGTATCCTGCCCCCCCCCCCCCCCCCCAAAGGTGCCAATTGTGGCATCGGAGGGGGAGTGGAGACAAATGAGCGGAAGTTCCACTTTTGGGTGGAACGCCGTTTTAATAGCATTACATGTCTCAGATAAAGACATTCCCCGATTGCACTGCCTGGTAATGTAGATTCAAGGTAAATTTGGAGTATAGGACAACTTTAGAGGGTCATGTACAAAAAAAAGGGCTCCCACTGCAGATGCTCAAAAGTGTACTAGATATTGGTAATCTCACCATACTTTTCAAGTTTTCCCAGTTTTCGTGGGACTGTACCAATTTCAAGTCCAAAAAGGTATGTCTTGGCTTGGTCTAATTCAACCTAGACAAACACAGCTCATTATTTTGCTTTTACAGTGTTGGCTGTTTTGGTATCAATACAAAGAGTGTTATATTACTGTACAAGATGTATCTTTGTAGATTATATATGGATACTGCAGCACTGCCTGTGCCGGTCCCTCTGTATTTTAAAACAGTGGAGAGCCACCTTGATTTTGAACCAGATCTGGAAGCTTGCACACATCAATTTCACACCACCTTCCTCTCTCACAATCACCACTATCTGCCTAATTTTCATTAACACAGGAAATACGGAATCATCTTACTGTGTCCTTGTTTAGAATTTCACCTTGTTTGGAACCAGAGAAGTCTGCAACACATTTTGCTATTAGAACATGCCAAGGGAGGGGTCCCAGGCAGAAGCCATCCTCTACAATGCTAGTTACCTTGCTACAAAAAACTGGGTGACGATTCTCCTTGTTGCATTCTTTTATTTATTCATCAAAATAAAGCCCGGATTTAGGAATAGTCACATAGGCCCTCTTGAATCTTGTGAATTTCAAAGTGATATATTAAACCTTTAATTTTCTAAGCACTTTCAGCAACTTCTTTATTTACTTACGGAATAAGCAGATTTTTTATCTTTTAATCTTGGCCTACGTTCTTGTTTAAGCTGATGCCATGACTGCTGCACCAGGTTTTGTGTTTCTCTTGCAGCATCCTATAGAGCCACCCTTTCATCCAGTTACTGGAGTTGTGTCTGATTACACTGTGTGGATCAACAGAAACACACAGCCCCATAGCCTAAAATGACAAGGCACTCCCCTGCCCTTCCTTCCTCCCTTCTCTTTGTTCAGAGACTGAATCAAGACTGCACTGTCCAATGTTAATGGATAAGATCACCTTTGGAACACGTTACATGTTCCACCCATTTTTAGGATGGAACATGCAACATGTTCCAGCTCCTGCTTCTTCTCCACCTGATCCCTCCTCCTTGTAACAGCAAGGATCTTCTCACCGCCAGTGTTAATTTTGGCAGCAAATTTCGATTTATTTTTAGTCTTAGACTTAGGACTAAAATGGCATTTTAGTTTTAGTCCCATTTTAGTCTTCTGCAATTAATTTAATTTTAGTTGTATTTAGTCGACTAAATCTCCAGTACATTTTAGTCGACTAAAAAATCCTACCTTTTAGTCAACTAAAATCTTTTTAGTCGTCTAAAATCTAATGGGTGTAAATAAATTGTAATGCATTAGTTAACATATCTCTACAATTTCCAAACTCATTATATACTGCTGGAGTGAAAAATCTCCTATGTTATTATTTAAGGTATTGAGGTATGAACATTTACTACAGACCAGTGTTCATTTTGAAGTCAAATTTCAATTTAGTTTTAGTCTTAGTCTTTTGACTAAAATGCCATTTTAGTTTTAGTCGTACAGTGGAACCTTGGTTTACAAGTAACATGGTTAAGGAGCGTTTTGAAAGAGGAGTAACTTTTTTTTTTTTATTCTAAATCGGTTTGCGAGCAGAATTCAAGCTAATAGGGTGTGCAGTACCGCATTTGGAATGAATGCGGAAAAAATTATCTTTGTTTATCTTCGTTTCCATTGACTTCTATGGGGAAACTCGCATTGTTATGGGAGTGCTTTGGATTACAAGCATTCTCCTGGAACAGATTATGCTCGTAATCCAAGGTTCCTCTGTATTTTAGTCATCTCAATTGTTTTAGTCATATTTTAGTCGACTAAAATAATATTAATTTAGTCGACTAAAATGTTTTAGTCGACAAAATTAACACCGCTCCCTGTACCTGCTGTCACAAAAAAAAAAAAAAAAAAAAGTTACTCCTCTTTCAAAACTGTCTATGGGTAGACAGTTGGCTGAGTGTCTGCAGGATCCTGGCATTGAACCTCCAATCTGCTGATCGTGGGTGCAATGCTTTATAGGCTGCACATTTTTTTTACCTGCAAAATGATGTGCATTTATTTAGTTATTTTTACAAAAGGTGAACTTATCCTTTAGTGAATTCCTGTGAAGACTGGAAGTTCAGTGAAGCAGCCCTGACAAAGCAGGAGCCAGCAGCATTGAAAGTTGTAAACAGCTAGTCCTGGGGTGAGAATTTATACAAATAGTTTACTGGAGAATGTTTATTTTACTGTGCTCAAGGTGTTTAACATACACAATTTTTATGAATGCTTCAGATTTTTTTTACAGTCAAGTTTTTGAGTAAAAGTGTAAATATATTGCATATACACTTTACTTAAAAAAAAAATATATATATATAAATATAATATATATATATATATATATATATATATATATATACATACACACATACAGATACTATATATTTTTTTAACAATAACATATTGAAAAGATCATTGACATTTATCTTTTAAATGATCACGATCAGCCACAGAAGCTCAATAGTGGTCGGGGTTGGGGATATAGCATGCCAACGAGGGCCCCTAGGGCTCCATTGCAGTCATATGGATAACTGTGGCACTAGCAGCGCCACAGCTTAGAACCACTGAAATTCTCCATCATTCAATAAACCTCTTGGAAGAAAGGGGTTAATCTGAGATGGGAAACTCAGAGAACATTAGCAAATGAATCCCGCCTGCTGGGATTATGAGATTCTCTTCTGACCTTTTGTTATGATTGCCTGTCTGCTGCCTTCTTATAATGTGCATGCATAGCCTCCAATAATGTTTTCTTTTTATGCTAGGCCTTTAATATCCTGGTGTATTATAAGTGGTGGCAATTTCCATATCTCAGCAAGGACCACAGTAAATTAGACTAATAATGATCCTTATGTTTTGCTGTTTATTTTATGAGGCCTATGTGTGCTTTCAAAGCACCATAAGGATTAATAACCAACGTCTCCAGCTCTATTGATGCACATCATGAAGGCGAGCCTAATCAGGGCTTACATGTCACTAGCGGTCTCATTTCCAGAGGCACAACTTACATTTGCTCTGATTTGAGAGGCAAAATGGCCCAAAAAGACACTGACTTCATAATATATGTGGCAGTGCCTGTATCAGCACAGTCACTGCTACAGGACCAGCTGAATGGTCTTAGCTGGTTAGAGCTACTGTGGGCCCTTCATTACTCTCTGAACCCATTTAACTTGGGTAAAAGGACTGATGTGACCATTCTAAACCCTTTTGCTGTATTTGTGAAGAGTGGCACAAAGTATCTGCAAACAAAAAACAAAACAAAAAACAGGCCGTTTCCCTTAAACCCCATTGAGTAAACTAAAAAATAATTCCTCTGTCTGTATGCCCATTTAGGATATGTTTCATTACTTTGTCAGGCAGGCAGGAAATAAGAGGAAATGGGGAGATTTCCTGTCCAGATGACAGGTGTCAGAATAGGAAATGAAGGGACATGGTCTCAACAGGAAGTAGGGGAGAAATTGAAATGTAACAAAGGCCGTTAACCCTTATCAACCAAAAACGTACAACATTTTTGTCTCGAGTTTGGCCTTAATCTAATCAGTCCCTTCGAATTTATCAGTTTAGTTCCACTGAGAGGGATAGTCAGCAATCCAGTTACAATTACAGACACTTAGGCCCCTTTCACACTGGGGCGGGGAGCCACGGGGGCGGTAAAGCAGCGCTATATTTAGCGCTGCTTTACCGTCGTTTTAGCAGCGGTATTCGGCCGTTTGCGGTGCGGTTTTACCCCCCGCGAGCGGCCGAAAAAGGGTTAAAGACCCCCGCAGAGCGCCGCCGTAGCGGCGCTTTGCCGCGGTATTGCCGCGGTTTTACCGCGGTGTCCCATTCAAATCAATGGGAAGGAGCGGTATAGGAGCGGTGAATACATCGCTCCAAAGATGCTGCTAGCAAGACTTTTTTTACCGTCCTGCTAGCGCACCGCTCCAGTGTGAAAGCCCCCGGCTTTCACACTGGAGTGAATGGGGCCGGATTTTTTCAGGCGGTATAAAGGCGCTATTTATAGCACTGTACCGTCTGAAAAACGCCCCAGCCTTAGGCCCCTTTCACACTGGGGCGGGGAGCCGCGGTGACGGTAAAGCAGCGCTATATTTAGCGCTGCTTTACCGCCGCTCCAGTGTGAAAGCCCCCGGCTTTCACACTGGAGTGAATGGGGCCGGATTTTTTCAGGGGGTATACAAGCGCTAATTATAGCGCTGTACCACCTGAAAAACGCCCCAGTGTGAAAGGGGCCTTATCTGTCCAACTGAATCTTCACAGACTCTGTCAAATTTCCTCTGTCATTCAGATCTGGTGATTAATCAGGTTAGCATTATGTTGTTTGCAGTATTTAAACAAAATAAATATTAGGCTAGATGGACAAGGGACACTTACAAGAATTTGGCTGCACTTAAAGCAAAGAGGTGGTTTCATTAATTGTTTTACAAATTTCCAATCCCTAAAATCATCAAAACAGCACTGCGCTGCAGACCTCTCTGGTCAAGGCAAACTCTACAATAATCTCCTGACCTCATACAGAAATCTGTATATATGGTAAGTGTTGCTGAACTGCAGAGTGGATTTACCTTTTCACTACACTTTCGGATGGTGGAGGTCAGCTCATTTACTACCATATCCACACACTTCAGACTCGGCTCCTTCAACTTCTGCACCTGCTTTTTCACAATGGCTTCAAAAGCGAGGTCAGGCGTGAAGAGTCCAGTCCTGTGCAAGTCAAACATGGACCCCGAAGGGAACAGGACAAACATGAAGACAAAAGGTAGGGGGGAGGGCAGAATGGTGGACATTTTTGATAAGGAAAAAAATAGAAGTGAAATAAGAGACAGCCATGAGCAGAGAACAGGAAGATAGGTGGGATAGACAGAAGAAGAGCCAGATGGGAAGAAAAGTCAAGGACAGAGGAGGTAAACGAGTCAGGTTACAGAATGACACAAGAGGGAAGAGGTAAAGAGAAACATAGAGAAAAAAATGAAAGACTGGACTCTGCTTGGGCATGGTTTTGGGAAATGCAGCTGGGAACATCAATATAAAAAAGAGTATTGTAGGAAAGAGAGCATATAACTCTCTGCTGAATTAACCCTTCTCCAGGAGTCATAGGGCCAAACACTGGGGGGATAAGGCAGATCTGTCCCTGGTTAAGGGCTTAGGGACGACAATAAGACTGATGAAAAGCAGATGCTAAGCAACTACTTCCTATCAAAATGGTTACTTTAAAACTGAACTAACATTCATTTTTTATTAAGACTCTCTTGTGATTTTACATTGTACAGGGATGGGGACAATTGTAGACACTCGCTCAGGTTGAACTGGATGGACTGATGTCTTTATTCGACCTTACTAACTATGAAACTATGAAACTATGATTTTCTTTTTTTCAGCGTTAAACGTTCTCTGGCAACTAATCACGAATTAGTAATAAAAAAGGTCATCATAATTTATACATTTTGGGCATGTGTTTTCTTAGGTAAGCAATGTACATCATTGGAGAAGGAAAGAGAAAAAGAAGAGAAAGCAATGATGTGGGGGAGGAAGATGCCATTGTTTTGGAGAGATCTGAGGAGAAGATAGTGGCTACATAATGCATGCCTATGTTTAGCTTCTACCTAGTGTTGAACTTCAATAAGGACATTGAGTAAGTCTGCTGTCCACAAAGTCATCTCACCTACCTATTGCAATGTAGTTATGTTAAAAATAGTTTAGGTGTACTATAATGTAAATCACTGACTACAGAAAATACTTCTCAATGCTCACATATTCTCACACACTCACGCAATCTTGGTGGCTTTGTGATCCTGTTTTGTCCTATTGAGTCCATGCACTACTCAAATAAGATTTTACTGTAAACAGCAGGCTCAGATGGAAGTGGCTCAGCCAATCAGAGGGCTTAAAGACCCACTAGGTTCCCAGCTTTCTGATTGGCTGTGTTCCCAGTTCATGCCGAGTCTGGGATGTCACATATGTTGTAGCTAGTGCATAATCCAGGTCTTTATCCAGAAGGGTTACCTTCTTGGTGCATTGTCTAACGGTACTGATAAGCTCGGAAATGACCATGTCCACACATTTCAAGCACGGCTCTTTGATCTTCTTCACTTGCTTCTTGACGATGGTTTCAAAGGCCATATCAGGTGTGAAGAGCCCAGTTCTAAACACCCGACAGAGGGAAGCAGGTGATAAGGAGAATATAAAGCATTACTCTCCAGTGATGGCAATGTCATAAGCTAAAAGGGTTAAAGGTTTGGCTAATAAGGCAATGCCACTGGTAGTCACAAGGCAGTTTGACTACATTAAGGGTTCTGATCCAGTAAACACCCTTTTCAACTAGTATATATATAAGTAGCTTAGAATCTGAACTTCAAAGATAATCTATTGGCTAAATAAACAGAGGAAGACTAAATTTAGGACCCGTGTCAATGGGAAAATGCATTGTGCTTTCAGGTGCATCACACTTGCATCTGACATAAGTTTAAAACATTTTTGAGATCATTCACAGTTCACTAACAGGTACATTTGACCTGCAGATGATCTCCCTCTGATCTGCAATTGAACTCCTCCTAAACTCCATGACCCTGCTTTTGTATTCCCAGATATCACAGCTTTAAAAACTCAACAATGGTAACCTCCCTATTTTTAATCAGACTAGTTCCCATTCAAAAATTAAACAATTAAAAGTGGAACCTTTAATACGGGTATCCTATTTCCACAGCCACCACTCCACAGGTGAATTCACACATATTCGCCATTGAACTAATATGTCTTGCAGCTGCTTATCAAGAGATATAAGAGAGGATAGACTCCTTGTGTTACTATTTAATTTAACCAGAAATCAACTTTTCAATTAAAAGCAATTTCCTCAAAACAGATATTTCTGTTAAAGTATGACACAGGTGTACTGAATTAAATCCCAATTGTAGCTTTTTTTTTTTAACTGAGCAAGTAGCATTAGCATTGTGACTGTGCAGGGAGTGAGTCGGACCCCTGGTGATAAGTCACTGATCTTACACAGGTCTCAGCAGACCTGATCTTTAGCATGTGGCTGGGGAAGGTGAGATTGGGATAGGTCTTGATCCTTATTAAAAGGATAAAAAATGGATATTTGAATACCTTTTTACACAGCTTGACTTTAGATAACAAATAAAAAAGAAAAACTACAGTTAGGTTTTAAGAGCTCTTTCACACTGACAGCGTGGCCGGGTTAGCAGTAAAGCGCCACTAGTTTTAGCCGAATAAAGGGTTAAAAGCACCCGCAAAGTGCTGCTGCTGAGGCATACACTGCTCCTAAAGCGCCCCAAAGATGCTGCTTGCAGAACTTTTTTTGATGTCCTGCCAGCACAGCGCCCCAGTGTGAAAGCACTCAGGCTTTCACACTGGGACTGCAGATGCGACATTTTTCAGGCGCTTTACAGGCGCTATTTTTAAAGCGCCTGAAAAACGCCTCCAGTGTGAAATAGGTATAACAACAGGATTCTTATTTCCCTGGCTGACTGGAGTGGCAACACTTCATCACTGTTGTTTCCATCTTTGCTCTACAACTTTTTCTATCTCATTCTGGCATGGGAAAATGAGCAGCGCTAGAAACTCGGGTGCACAGTTCTTTCCACTGAAGTCAACAGAAATAAGAATCTAGTGGGTAATTGGAACAGCTTTGTTGACCCACTTAGCTTAACTGCTTATGACTGACTTCAAAGACCACATTAACTTTGTTACAAGGATCTTCAAATGTACCTTTAGTATAACATTTTTAAATGCAAAGCAAGGTACCTATTGTAAAAGTGTGGGGCCTGCTGTGGATGGATGTCAAACAGCTGCCTTATTCTCCCAGTGGCGGCGCCTATGGTTCTTACAAGGGTGAGGCATCACAAGCAAAAGTATCTTAAAAAAGCATCTAGTTGTTTAATGATTATAGTGTGGGGGCCTACAGCGAGAAGTACTATACAGGAGCAAAATGCTACAGCTCTAATGCATAGACCACTTTAAGCAATTGCACATGCTATACGTGCCTGATGCCATGGATGTTCTTAATAGCATAGCTGATCTCTCTACGCAATTCCTTTTCATCAAATTCCATCTGTAAGTACAAAAAGCTTGATGTTGACAACTGTAAAACATGCAACAACACCTGAGAAAATGATTTAATAAAAAAAGGAATTTAAACTTACCTGCAAATTCCTTATCTTGGAGTACAGTACAGGACACCACACTGGTATTCTTGTACCATATATGCAAATACCTTCAGGTGATTGGATACTGGCAAAAAACTTGCTGAGGCTGCCTCCAGAGCATACCATATAACCTTGCCCTGAACATCCACCTGGTAGAACTTGTGAAAAATTAAAACTTGTGAAAATTTGTGAACAGAGGTTCAGATGGGAGCCTTGCAAATCTGGGAAGCAGATGCTTGATGTTGAAAAGCTCACAAGACACTAACAGTCCTGGTGGAATGGTCCATGAATGAAAGAAGAAGGAGGAACTCTATTCCTAAGGATGTATGGTTGCTTGATCCACCTAGCAACAGTGGAATGGGAAGCAAGATGCCCTCTACAAGGGCTCACAGGTAGGACAAAGTGAGATTCAGTCTTGAGAATAGAGGCGTAGCTTTCAGGTAGACCCTGACAACCTGTACCACATCCAGGCAATGTAAGGCAATTTCCATGTCATGTTTTGGGCTGTGATAAAGGGAAGGAAGAACAATTTTCTCATTGAGGTGGAAAGAAAAGGTCTCAAAACTACCTTATACACCTGTGAAAAACAAGAAATGGCTCTTTCATGAAAGATAAGCCCATTCAGAAACATACCTAACAGATGTAATGGCAAGGCTACCAGGAAGACAACCTTACAAGTGAGGTTTCCATTGGAATATCACTAATTTGTTTAAAGGGACTCAGCTTCCTGTCCTCGCACCAGGCAAAATTAGCTTTTAGCTTTCCATGTGTGATGGTAACTAGCCTCTACGTAGTCCCGTCGTAGGCAACAAACGTCACCACGTTCAGAAAGATCGGATTTTCCGACAACTTTGTCCGACCGTGTGTACGCAAAACCAACATCGGACAAAGTATGACGGACATGGTCCGACGGACCTGGTCCGCGGATTGTCCGACCGTGTGTATGGGGCTTTAGAGGAGTTCTATTTTTCTCTCTGAGTACAATGTGAATAACAGAGTCAAAAATACCCCTATCATTAAGGACTTGTGTTTCAACAGCCATGCCATTAAAGCCAGTGACTAAGAAGCAGGATGGAATAAGGGGCCTTTGGTCAGTATGCCTGGTCTGTTTGGAAGAGGCTAAGGCTCTTCCACCAGAAGTCTGAATATGTCTGTGTACTACATTTTTCTGGGTTAATTTGGTGTAATGAGAATCACTGAAAACCTGTTCTCCCCTATCTTGTTCAGCTGTCGAGCAAGGATCTTCATAAGAGAGAAGATATAAACCTGCTTGAATTGAGTCCAAGGAATCACCAAAGCATCCACTGCAAAAACTAGACCTTGAACAAGGAAGGTTCAGAGTTGTACAGGCAAGCTGATGGCTCTCAGTTCCAGGATATTGAAGTTTTGACTCCTGTGGAGACCAGGTACCCTGGGCAATCCTGGAGTTGTAAACTCTGTCCCAACCTATAAGACTGGCATCTTTTGTCACCACCTTTCAAGGTATGTGGAGGGATTACTTTCCCAATTGCAGGGCAGGATTGGCGATCCACCCTGTCAGGGAGAGCTTTGTCTGGCTGGAAAAAAGCACTGGGCAATTCATTGATTGGATTTTCTTTTTCCACTTCATGAGTATATTGGTTTGATGAGGTCTGGAGTAAACTGGGCAAAGGGAACTTCCTCAAAGGAATCTACCAGCCAGCTCAGAATTCTCATGCAAAAGAGAGCTGAGGGGTGCCATTTTAACCTAAGTGTATGTGTGGGGGACCTTAGGGAAGCAACCTCCTCTTTTTTTTTTTTTTATTCATTATTTGGTGGTCAAGGAATTCAGCAATACAAACAGAGCAGGATATGTTCACAACAGCACTGAAAAAGATTGTCCAGAATAACAGACAGATGACAGTAGGTACTGTATATATAATACAACCAGCAGTGCAACATACTGAGATAGAGAGAGGAGAGAATAGGTCATAGCACTAAACATAGGATGCGTCCTATATCAGCAAGTTATCGATTGTTAGCAGAGGATAACTTCAGTCAAATTCCAAGGTGTTTTATATATATTTATATTTAATAAGAGAAAGGCTCTTTACAGTAGACAAACGGTGGTGCATAGCGCACGAAGATTAGTAGTAGTAAAAGAAGATGAGAACCATAAGAAAGGAGGTGAGGGGCAAAAGGGTAAAATTGTATCTCCCTCTTAGATAACTCCATTCATAAGACATTGTAACCCGGAAATTTGCATAAAGAACAGGTTAGGACCCAGAGACAAAATGGATTCTGGTCTCTATAAAAGAAGTAAGGAGTCCAGATCTTGTAATACTTGTCTTCCTGTTCCTTCAGTATCATGGTAAGGGTTTCCATTTCCTGGATTTCTGCAATCCTCACCTGCCAATGAACTGTTGTTGGGGGCTTGTACTTTTCCACAATGCCAGAATACAGGCCTCAGCTGCTGTGAGCAAGGGTTTGAGTAAGGAATTTTTTTTGGATAATGGAGTGTCATTCAAAAAGTATGCAGCTGGATTCTTGTTGAGGGATACTCCCGTTGGGGTCTTAATAGTATTCTCAACTTCACCCCAGAAGGTGTTTAATCTATTTCCAAAAGATAAGAAGAGGGGTTCCCTCAGACTCCCAACAGCGCCAACAGGTGTTAGAAACTTGGGGAAACAAGTGGTGTAGAATTGCTTGTGTTCTGTACCACCGTGTGAGGAGCTTGTAACCTCCTTCCTGATATCTACTTTCTAAGGAGGCCTTGTGGGCGAAGTGAAGGATTCTTTCAATCTGGGGTTGTGAAAAGGTAGTATGGAGGTCCCAATGTTGTGGAAAGGTGAGTTATGGCATCTCACCCAGCAATTTTCTTGGGGAAGGAAAATGTTGTCTTGGGCTGTGTCCAAGATAGGATCCAAGTACTCCAAATGGTGTGAGGGCTGGAAACCAAAATTTGGAAAATTGATTATCCAGCCAAATGTTTGAAGAAACGAAATCGTCCTTTGGATGTTGGCAGACAAGGCTGTGGCTGAGGAGTCCTTTAGTAGGAGGTCGTCCAGGTAACCTGCGACATAAATGCTCTGGGCTTATAGAAGATCCAGAAATGGGGAAAGCATGTTTGTGATCACATAAAGAAGAGAAGACAGATCTTGTTGATTCCATCCAAAATTTTGGTTCACAAAAAAATCTGTTTAGAGATTTTAATTCCAATATTTATTGGACACCTCCATTAGATTTTGGGGCAGTGACCAGGTTTTTTTTTTTTAAACTTTCTGCTATTAAGTTTATTAAGTAAAAAGAGTTACAAAACTGAACTTTCGGGGCATACCCTGACTCAACGTGTACAATTGGTGAAAAACACAACATTCACAAAAACAAGCAACACCACAGCTTAACTATCGCCCATATGGTGCTAAAACCTGATCAGAGTTAGCAAGAGCCAAGATAAGACACTAGCACAGGAGTATATCTGTCCATCTCAGCCAAATCTGGGGAACACCCGAAACATTATAGGATATTGCATCTTACACCCAGCACGACAAGTGGACCAAGGCCTCTATTGATGGGAAGGTAACAAATGAAATCAAGTGTAGGTGGAATATACCACAAATGAACATATCAAGCAGTGGTAGTGAGTGAGTGGCAAAGTTATCCCATACTCCTGAGATTAGATAGAAGATGAAAAAACACCACATTAAAATTGCTCATGAAGAGAAACGTCAGAGATGAATGGCAGGGGTTACCCAAAATAAATTGAATAACGTCAAAATCCTCTGCCCGAAAAAACACATAACTTGCTATGCACTGCAGATTGGGTTAGTAAAAGCCAAGAATTGGTGTAAATACACAGAGAAACCCTGTTTCAACTTATCCACAATGCTTGACCTATTAGAGGTTTAGGCCAGTGGACATACCCCTCAAAAGGGGTCTTCAGGGTCTGGGAATCACAGAACTGGACCACAGTCCTGGAGCTATTATATAGCATACTGCGGCTAACTACACATAATTCACTACATACCAAGGTGAGTGTCTAATGCAGGATCCAGGGCCATTCCAGAGTGGGGTTTGGGTACAGTCCCCAAGATACACACCAAATTTACCTGATCCTTAAAACTGCTAGATAGTCCAGAGTAGTGAGTAATTAGGTCTTGATAGAAGTTTCAGATAAAAAATATATTATTTAAAAAAAATATATATTTCTCCAGAGGAGGTCCAGAGGTCCGTCACCTAAAGAGATGTGGATGGGGTTATATGGTGTGCTCTGGGGGCAACCCCAGTAAGTTTTCATATGAAGGTACAGTAGCTGCATAAAACCCATGGTCTAAAAAAGACCTGTGTCCTGTACCATATGATTAGAAAATTATTTATTTTACTACGTTATTTTTGTAGCTAGTTTAGGCCCAGTAAACAGAGACATATATTTAAATCTAATAAACATTAGTCTGAAGAGCACCAGGTTCAGCAAAAGTGTACAAAGGATTACAAGTATCAATACTGTACAGTATAGGTAAGTATTAAAATAGCAGTGATGCCAAAGAGTCTGCAGCATAAGGTTCCTTTTCCTATTTTGACATGGTCACCTGCCTCCGTAATGTGCCACTGGAGCCTCCAAAAAATCCTATGCAAATACCAACTTTATGAAAGTTGATACTTGCGTAAGGCTAGACACATCCACACACACACTACCAATGCCACCACTGTGACAGCGCTTACCTTGGCTCATGTTCCACGCTTTGCAGTGTGGCAGGTGTGAAAGGAGTGAGTTCAGGTTTTCCACATGAGTGCAGAGGTGGATTGAGGATGGGGAGGTGGATTGGGGATGGGGAGGTGGACTGGGGATGGGGAGGTAGGGTCAGGCTTTGCTATCAAAACACCTGTTACACAGCATCACTGTTACTTAGGTATAAAAAGATAACAGGTTTCAATAAAAAAAGCATCAAGCAGCTTTCTCAAAGACTACAAAGCACCCTCAGTTCTAGCAAGGATTACTGAACGTAGATCTTACTGGGAGTGTTTTAGCAATGCTAAAACCTGCTAAATGCCCACCAATGCCTAATAATTGGTTTGTTGAAAGCTACTGGCAGGATTTCTAATAAAGTAACCTTGCGAATCACTTAAGAAGATTGAAAGACCAGTTCCCTGCAATAGAAGTAATAAGCTCACCTGTCCAGTGTCATGTGTATCCTACTTTCCCTCCATTCCAGTGCTGCAGCCTCCATTAGAACTTGCAGCATTAGATACTTGTAGAAATGTCAAATGCCTGTGTCCCCCACCACAAACTGTGAAACCACCCTCCAACCCCACAGGATACAGCAGTGAAGGAAAGCATAAGAGTATAACAGATCTCCAATTTCAGGGATCTGGCCTTTATAATTTTTTAAGCATCTATCTGGGTGGCTTTAGGATCTGTATTTATCACATCCAGACTAAAACTAAAGGAAGGTGTAAAGCTTCAAAGTAAGCTGCTGAAGACATTCTAAATGCTTGATCAGTCATGACTGGCATTGGTAACGATAAACAGAATGTCTTTAAAAGGACATTGGAACCATAGATGAAAAATATTCAACTTAGAAGCTGAGGGGCCCCTGATGAATGGAACAGCTTTTCTCTGGTGGTCCATCAGTTCAGGGGAATGAGGGAGTCGGGTCGCTTTCTCTTCTTATTTTCCCCTTTTGTTACTTTGTAGATTTGTTAGAAGTGGGTGCAGCTAGAGAGATGCTGGTTTTCTAATATCAACCACCTCCATTATCTCTACACTTGGTCATCCTATTCTCGGTTTATGTTTAACTTTGAGTGGGATTTAACTCACTTTTATGATTGATGTATGGTACTGTAATTTGGGAACACTTTATTGATTGACATGCAGTGATTATTTATTTATTTATTTTATTGTTATTATTATTATTTTTTCACTTCATGTCAATCTTCTGTGTACATGGTCTCTCATTCCTTTCCTTTTACAATTAAGGAACGTCCGTTTTTTTCGTATTGAGTAGTGTGTAACCTTTTTTAGATCAAAAGGGAAACATTCTTTTTCCCTTTTTTCTTTGAGGTTGGCATATTGAATAGAATCTTTTCTGTGTTTTTGTCTTTTGTTTTTATAAGCATCTTTTCTTAAACAGGAGATTTTATTGGTTTGTGTTTGCAATAGCTGAGTTCAATCTGATGATTTGCACCTGTGCTGTCATGTCATCTATGTGTTATAAGAGAAGACTATGGCTTTTGCAATCTTTTGGTTTTGTCAAAGCACTTCTACAGCGTGAAACGCGTCAATCTACCTGCATTTTTCCTGCCTGTACCCATCCATTGCTTTTATTATATTTATGCTTCAATACTGTTTACTTTACTTCCTGTGTGGGTGTGCTGCCGATCTGAAGTTTTCATGTTACATGATTTCTGCTGCAGTGGCAGGGAGTGCACCCCACCTCACAGAAGCAACCTTGGAGTGTTACCGATTATATCACCTGTGAGCAGCGGTCTCTTTCCTCTAAAGAAACAGTCCAGGAAAATAAGGTCACAGCTTAAACATTATCTATATTGTAAATATGCCGAGGTTCCCAATGTTCTGGCCTAATGCAAGTAAACTGAGCTCAAAAGAGATGCTCCTGGCTATCTCGTCTAATATTGCACAGAAACCGAGAATAAGATGACCAAGAGTAGAGATAATGGAGGTGGTCCGGGGTAAGAAACCAGCATCTCCCTAGCTGCTCCTACTTCTAACAAATCTACAAAGTAACAAAAGGGGAAAATAAGAAGACAAAGCGACCCGACTCCCTCAATCCCCTGAACTGATGGACCACCAGAGGAAAGATGTTCCATTCACCAGAGGCCCCTAAATTGTTAATATTTTTAATTCTACCTGCATTTCCCCTGCCTGTACCCATCAATTGCTTTTATTATATTTATGCTTCAATGAAGACTTTTTACTTTACTTCCTGTGAGGGCGTGCTGCCGATCCGAAGTTTTCCTGTTCCATGTTACAAAACTTTATTGATGGACAGAGATGTCATGGGGATTGATATAATTTGTGCATCCTTTATCCCTAAATATGGTATAGTACTATTATGTTGACTGGAATATTGCTGGTCTGATGATGTGATGCTTTGGACGGCTATGAAATATAACCTGTAATGTGTTTGTCCTTGAAAGCCAATAATTATTGGAAAGCAATGCTTGCTCAGTGATGCTCCTGAGGGTACTGTGTATGAGCTAAGATTAAAAAAATTCCCTTGTGTATGCAGCCTAAATATGTAGTACAAACAACGATGTGCTATAAAGCATAGCAGCTAGGGGACAACGTTTATCTGTATCCCCATTCTAAGCTAAACCTGAAGTAGAACTGGCTTTGTAGTTACTGCACAGAAGTCTCCATTGCTTTGTATCACTAAACAGGACATGTAGAAGGTTCAGGCTTAGATTTTTCAAGGCGAAATTAAGTGATTTATTTTAATGTTTGGAGAAGTGCATAAAAAAGTGGCAAGTTTTACCTTCACCAACTCAAAGGGGAAGCGTTCATGAAATATTCGATTAATCCGAGCACCCCCAGACAGCTCGTAAGTGTCAATCTGGTCCCCAGAACCTTCAATACGTTTTTCAAAGTCAACAGCAAACTGCTGCACCATTCTGTAGAGGAGAAGGGATAGAAAATATTGGACTCATATTACAGCTGAACCCCTAGTGCAACATTTTTCATTTATATTTATTCTTAAATAATCACAAAAAATATGAATCCACTCATGTACCAAATGCCTTTGCAAACCCAAGTAATACCTTTTATAAGTAGCCCTGACATCACCACTGTGCTACATATAGACTGTGCAGAATGCAGAGCTGTAGGAGGGACTTGGCAGGTCCACCAAGTACAGGCTGCCTGCAGAAAACTACATAGGGGGAAATACAAGACCAGTCACCCTGCAAATGGAGAGAGAGAGCAGCTGCGACTGGTCATTAATATAGAAGGCTCCTGCACAGAGGCAAAGCTTCATGCTTATTTGACTGCACAGATCTGGAAGAAATACACAAGACACTTCTTCAGTAAGAAAACACATGCCTCTTATATTTAGACAATAACTGTTCATCCCAGAGTTATGGTTATTGTTACAAAAAGGACTAGTGTTAGGTTTGAGGTTACAGGGAAGGTTAGTGACAGGGATACAGGTTCAGTTCCAAGTCAGTTTAGTGTAAGAATTATATGAATGTTAGGGTTACAAGATGAAGGCTGGTGTTGGGGTTACATGGACAATTAGTGTTAGGGTTATAGAGAGGGATAGTATTTAAGTATAACTAAAGGCAAAACTTGTTTTTTTGTGTTGGATAGAGTGGAGAAGGATTAGAACACCTGTCAGGTTTTTATTGCTGTCTGAGACCCTGTCAGGGAGATTTACCCTCTTTTGTGTTATCCCCACTATCCCTATTCTGGGGACTTTTTCCAATGGAGATGCTAGTTCTGGTGATCCTGGTGACAACTAGGGATTCCCACACTTTAGAGGGACTTTTTCTCACTTGTTGTTTTAGTTATGGGGCAGGGAATGAAGGGAATCCTGCCCAGTGGGACACAGATGGCAAAAATAAACCTTGCAAGGGTTATCATTACCCTTATTCTATCCAAAATAAAAAAACAGTTTTGTCTTTGGTTCTACTTTAACCACTTCCCGACCCGCACACACAGATGTACATCGGCAGAATAGCACGGACAGGCAAATCGGCGTACAGGTACGTCCCTTTAAATTTGCCGGCCTGGCATCGCGTGCGTGCCGCCGGTCGGGACCTCTGTGAGTGCGATCGTGGGTCCCGCGGACTCGATCGTCACGGGGATACCCGCGATCGTATCATGGGGAGGAAGAACGGGGAGATGCTAAAGTCAGTTAAAGCGATGCAGTGCCGAGTCGCAAAAAGTGGTCTGGTCTTTGGCCAGCAAAATGGTCCGGTCTGAAAGTGGTTAAGGTTGCTAAAAGGGTTAGTGGCCTTAGTGTTGGTCATTGCATTCTGCCTTTGAAGCTCTGTGCTGAAAAATAGCAATGCCAGACTTCCAGCCCTAAGCCCCTGTTCACACCTATGCGAATTAGATGCGGCTTACACCGCATACAATTCGCAGGACATTTTAAAATACATTCAAATGAATGTATCTTGTTCACATATGTGCGTTGCATTCGCACTGCGCATTGCACAAAAAACGTGTGCGTTTTCTGGGCATTGAGGTGCGAATTACAAGCACATTAAACTCTATGGGAATGCATCGGATTCGCAGATGCATTCCGTTCTGAACAAGGAATCTCTCCTTGTTCTCACTACACCTCCCACTCCTCTCCCCCCTCTCCCTGCTCAGCTGATGCGCTGATAGAACTGAGCGGCACCGCTGATCAGCTACATTTTCTCTTCACAGAGAAAATGTAGCTGGAATTCGCACCGCACTGGTGTGAACCCAGGCTCAAAGTTAATATGTCTGCCTTCACACCTAAATTGGTAAAATGACAGCAGAGATCTGATTGGTTGCAACAATATTTTATTTCACAAGTGTATTAGGAATAAGCAAGCAGATATAGTACTTCAATACAACTATATATATCTGCTGATCGGCCAACTGAAAAACAGCTAAGTTTGCATCCATCATGGGAGATTAAGCTGACCGGATTGTGAAAAGGATGGATCATCCTGTGAGTAGCAATATTAACACAGCAAAACTCTACAGCTGGACCATTTTTTTTGCTAGCGTTGCCTATACAAGTAATCAAACCATGTACTGGACATGGCACAAGGCTGCCGACAGAGGTTTTCTAGTAGGTTGGAAAATCACTATGACTAATTGTAAGTTTTTATTCCCACAGGAAAATATTCTTTTATTAGACATACATTCAGTAAATGTGCCACAGACAGTTCTGCACTGGACTTAGACAATCTCTGTTCAATTGTATAAAAGTTTGTGCAGTGCAAATGCTCCATAGGACTGAATGGAGACCCATTATGGGTAAATTTTGCCTTTACTTCTGCCTTAACCTCCCTGGCGGTATGGCTATTTCAGATTTTTGATGCTCAAAGCGGTACAATTGTTTTGCATGGAAATTTGGTGTTTTTTATTGTAGGCCTGTAATTCTTAGGAATAACACACTTAAATCTGTCCAAACAAGAGTCTAGTAGACATCCTGGGCATGATAAAGTTTGAAACACAAAATCATAAATTATAATATAATAAATAACTATAAATAATAACAAATAATAATATAATAATAATAAAAATGATTCAATAATGTAAGTAAAAAAACACAAAAATTTGCTCAGTTGCAGAATTGTCGCTGTCATTACTTTCAGTGTTTGATGACGAATTTCCCCACAAATCACTATCGCTCAATTCTGCAAGTGATTCTAATTTATTATCGCTGTTTTCTAGCTGGTCTAAAACCGCTTTTGATGTAAAGGGATGGTTTTGGTTGCTATGGACAATCTCCAGTTTCCAGGCAGAAAGAACAGTATTTATAATATAAAACTGCATGCAGGGCACTGGACAAACCACTAGGGACAAAAGGGATGTGAAATTATTTGATACAGTAATGTAATCTGTAAGATTACAGTGTACTGTATGTATAGTGTGTGTTTCACTTTTTGAATTTGGCGCCGTTCTTCGTCCCCAAGCGTCGCAACGCTCGCAGGGAACGGACCCCGACGCTGTGATACATCGAGCGCAGACACAGCCCGCGGACACAGCGGGAGGACATTGCAGGACCCTGGGGACAAGGTAAGTAACTGTACCAGGATACTGTGATCCGATCCCGAGTGTGGCTCAGGGTTACCGCTTTTGGTACTGAAAATCCACCCCGAGCCACACTCAGGAATACCGCCAGGGAGGTTAAAAGAAAACTACCAAATATCACTGAAAGCAATGATTTTCCAGAAAACATACAGCTTATTATATATCAGACAGAGCGCTACTCACTGGAGCAAGGCCTTGGTTTTACGAGTTGGATCATCGGGACGGAAATTCTTGTACTCGTCCACTTCCTTCTCGATGGACAAGAGCTGGCTCTGCAGCTTGTTCCGCAGGCCTGGAAGTGTGTCTCGAATATGATTGGTCAGTTGCTGCAAAAGGAAAAATACAATGGTGAGAGTCATTCATGCTGGGAGGTGAATCAGACCAGGTGCGTTATTATGGTCCACAATTCATTTAACAGCTTTCCTAATAAAGACTAGAACTGTGTGCACTTTCCATGAATAGATTATTTGGAGTGGCGAGTTGTATTTAAAGCAGAGTTCCACCCAAAAGTTGAACTTCCGCTTATCTGATTCCCCCCCCCCCCCCCCCTCCAGTGCCACATTTGGCACCTTTCGGGGGGGAGCGGGTACCTGTTTATTTCAGGCACCCTGTCCCCACTTCCAGGAGACCGGGCCGCGGCAAATTATGTCAGCAGCTCGGCCCCCCTCCTCCCTCCCCTTCTGCCGTGCCAGTGAGAGAGCACAGCACGCTTCGCACATGCGCAGTTGGGACCCCGCCGTAAAGCCGAAAGGCTACACTGCCAGAGTTCCTCTACCCACAATGGCGGTGGAAGCACCCGACCAGCCAATGTAAACCTAGGCTGCGGTGCCGACATCGCCAGGCTCCAGGACAGGTAAATGTCCTAACGTTAAAAGTCAGCAGCTGTAGTATGTGTAACTGCTGATTTTTAATTTTTAAAGGGGCGTGTGAAACCCAGCTTTAAGTTTAAATGTTACTCGTGATTGGGCTTAAATGGTGTTCTATAATATTTCAGTGTAAACAGTGTAGTAAAGCTGGCCATACACTGGTAGCTTTTTCAAATGAATGTTCATACGTAAAATCTTGTCCGAACATTTATTAAAACCATCAGACACTTGAGAAATGTTGTACTTACAAATTTATTGCTGGGTTTACATCTGTGCAGTGCACTTTAGGAGCGTTTTAAATATGCTTCAGGTGCATTGCCACTGGACTATATAATGTGCGTTTTGACGAAAGTGCATCAAAAATGCAGCAAGCAAGGTTTTAATAAAAAAAAAAATATGTGTGAACAGACCTTAGTTTGCTTCTGACATTCGATTTCAGATGAATGAGATATCCTGAATGAAAACCACATTCACTTCCTGCTCCTTCAACTTTTGTCTTTATGGCTTTAAATGATCATTGATTTGACTCCACTATTAGAACATCAAATGACTGTTCCAAATACAAAAATCTCTGAATGCGATTCTACTGGCATATGGCCAGCTTTAGTCAGAAACCTGGAGGTAACAGTATACATTGTGGCTACACCAGACACGCCGCTCTATGCTTTGGTTCTGAATAGATTCACAACCATAAAATGTAATTCCTCATGCTCAAATACTGTAGTGTAGGAAAACCATAACAATTACATTCCCTTACATAGGTGTGCACAGCCTATTGCATTAGGGTGTGCAAACTAAAGCTCAAACAGGTGTGTGTGTGTCTACATATATATGACCCGGGCACAGTGACCTGCCCTTCACCACAGTGAAAGAGAAGAGCGTAAACACTTCTCTTATGACATAACCGGCAAGAGGGGGATCTTTCCCATCTTCCTGCCAGCACATACAGTGATAATACTAACACACATGGAGTGATTAGGGTTTGCCTAGGCACATCCAGCACACCCTGTGTGCACGCCTATGTTGCCTTATTTGCTACCTTTTGGTCTGTTTATTATGCCATCTTCAGAACTTCAGAGCGTTTTTTTTTCAAAGAGCCCTCCTAGTTATTATCTTGAACTATGGAATATTTCATTTTTATGTTGTTGAGATCTGAGAGTGGGGGTGGTTGAGTAATTTAGCAGGGCCGACACCACTCAGTCCACAAAAAAACACTGTGTTTTGTCAGCACACAACAGGGCTCAAGTGCGGAGTGCATTTCTGGCAGATCAATAGGTACTTTTTCTGTACTTGCAGGATCTTCTAAGGGATAAAACACAGAAAATGCACATGTACTGAAGAGATGTACTCTTTTTTGCCTTGACATATGCTTTAACATGGCCATCTGGCTGTGATGTATAAGCTCCAGTAATATGGAGATGTTTGCATATGGAAACGTTATATTCTGCATATTTACAAAGCCTCATATCTCTATATACCATGTTAATGCGTTGTGTAATCTGAGATAAAGTCCGTGTTTAGGAGGAATACATGTCAGCAATTTGCTAAAGACTTCTCATATGATCCATATATGCTGATGATTAAGGCTGCCGCAGTTTTGGAGTGATTCCTTATTAGACACCTACTCTGTGCAAATTATTTAAGGACTGATTTCCATCATGTCCATTCAGCTGTGTTGATCTGCATAGATCAGGCATGTCCAAAGTCCGGCCCGCGGGCCATTTGCGGCCCACGTTCCGGTCTGATGTGGCCCCCACTTGAAATTTCCATATATATATATACACATCTGTGGCCCCCAAAGCTAAGTGTTATGTTTGTTATGCTGTTACTATATCTATCTTCTTTAGCCTGACAAATCCTGAGCGCCGTGGCAGGGCGTTGCGGGGCGTGTGGCTGGGCGTGTTCACAAGTCTATGTGCCTAATCGCTATGAAGCTGACAGCGCGAAGAGCCAATCACAGGCACTGTGACTATTCCCGATCTCTGCATCTGCGGACTGCAGATGCAGAGATCGGGGAAATGTCACAGTGCCTATGATTGGGGAGAGGGAGAGAGAGAGAGAGAGAGAGAGAGAGATCATCATATATTGTCATCAATGTTATGAAATGAATAGTATGCATTTGCATAAAATATTTAATGTCCTTTTAATTTTAATGGTTCAAAAAATGTCAGGCAAAATGGTCGGCCCTCACGCATGTTCACTTCATGAAATCTGGCCCTCTTTGAAAAAAGTTTGGACACCCCTGGCATAGATCAAAGAAGGCTCAATGCAAGGTCACATATAAAACAAATGTGCCCTGTTCACATAATAATACAGTATGCAGTGTTGCATACTGCATAAAGATGCAGTATGTATGCACTGCAGTGTGTCAAAACGTGCCAGGGTGAATAGAGTTGCAGATATAAAGTATTTACATGGTTTATAAGGTTCAAGGTCCATCTAGTTCAACCTATGTGTGTGCTTTTTATTCTCTAACAATCCCATAGCTGTGTATATTCTTCTTCTAAAAGCTTTGTGAAGTCGTCAACACTCTCATTTAGTACCACTTAATGGGATTGGGAATTCCACTTTATTAAAGTGTTACAAAACCCAGGACCCTTCATTCACTATATCTGGTCTCCCACCGTACACAGAACATGGAAATGCAATTATTTTATTAAATATAAACTGCTAAATATATTTTCTCATCAGCAGTATATATCAGTCTTGTGACTTCTATCAGTGCCTGGTTATATGTTTTTTCTGACATTTACTCATTATTGACGTCCGTATATTTACGAGATTCCGCCCACATTTGACGTTAGAGCCATATATATTTTTAAGGTACGTTTTTATTCTTATATTTAATTTCTATTTTTATATTATTTTGTAAAATTAGCAGGTGGCCATTATTATTATGTACAGTAGATGGAAGCCATAGGGCCATAGGGCCGCCTGACCACTTTTTTCTGCTTTATGTATACAATATGGGCTAGATATATTACTCAATATATTACACAAACCAAGAAAATGGCCGCTATGTCATTGAAGACAAATGCCCATCAATCAACTTCCTGTTACCGCATATAAATATGATCATTTGAGATCCAATCCGGTTCCTCTGAACTCATGTGACGTGACGTAACGCGTAGGGCTTGGCTGGAAGTACAGAGCGGACCGGAAGTGAAAAGGCATCTGGAACGCCGTTGTTGCACTTTACATGTGCTTTTAAAAAAAAATCTATGTAAGATTCCATTTGGCTTTTTAACCACTTCAATACAGGGCATTTTCACTCCCTTCCTGCCCAGGCCAATTTTCATTTTTCACCGCTGTCGTACTTTGAATGACAATTGCGGGGTCATGCAACCCTGTACCCAAATTACATTTTTATAATTTTTTCCCCACAAATAGAGCTTTTTTTTGGTGGTATTTGACCATCTCTGCTTTTTATTTTTTGTTCTATAAGCAAAAGAAGAGCGTCAAGTTTGAAAAAAAAAAACTATATTTTTTACTTTTTGCTATAATAAATATCCCAATTATTTTTTTAAAAAAAACACATTTTTTCCTCAGTATAGGCCGATATGTATTCTTCTACATATTTCTGGTAAAAAAAAAGTTTTATGTAATTTTTATAATTTTTTTTTTTTTACTAGTAATGGCAGCGATCTGCAATTTTTATCGTGACTGTGACATTGCGGCGGACATATCGGACACTTTTGACACCACTTTTGGACCATTCCCATTTATACAGCAATCAGTGCTATAAAAATGCACTGATTACTGTATAAATGTCACTGGCAGGGAAGGGGTTAACACTAGGGGGTGATCAAGGGGTTAAATATGTTCCCTAGGAAGGGACTCTAACTGTAGGGGGAGGGGACTCACAAGGGGAGGAGACCGATCAGTGTTCCTCTGTACTGGGAACACACCATTGGTCTCCTCTCACTTGACAGGACATGGATCTGTGTGTTTACACACACAGATCCACAGTCCTGCTCTGTTATCGGGCAATCGCTGGTGCCTGGCGGAGATCACAGCCGCTGAGCAGGCGTACCGGCTCCCGAATGACGCAGCGGCGCACGACCCCAGACGGCCGGGAAGCCCAGGACGTCATATGACGCCCGCCCAGGATGGCAGATCCCTCCTGCGGACGTCATATGAATATGGGCAGGATGTGAAGTGGTTAATAAATCTTTGGTTGTTTAACCACTTGCCTACCAGGCACCAACACCCCCCTCCCATCCAGACCAATTTTCAGCTTTCGGTGCTCTCACGCTTTGACTGACAATTACTCAGTCATGCAACACTGTACCCAAATGAATTTTTTGTCCTTTTTTTCCTACAAATAGAGCTTTCTTTTGGTGGTATTTGATCACCTCTGGGTTTTTTATTTTTTGCGCTATAATTGAAAAAAGACCGAAAATTTTGAAAAAAAATGCATTTTTCTTTGTTTCTGTGATACAATTTAGGAAATTATTAATTTTTCTTCATAAATTTTGGCCACAATTTATACTGCCACATATCTTTGGTAAAAATAACCCAAATTAGTGGAAATTATTTGGCCTTTGTGAAAGTTACAGACTCTACAATCTGTGGTGCGAATTATACAAAATTGATCACACCTGATGCACTGGTGGCCTATCTCATTTCTTGTGACCAGAACAAGCCAGGAAAGAACAAATGCCCCCCAAATGACCCCTTTTTTGAAAGTAGACATTCCAAGGTATTTAGTAAGAGGCATGGTGAGCTTTTTGATGTTGTCATTTTTTCCCACAATTCTTTGCAAAATGAATTATTTTTTTATTTTTTATTTTTTTTTCTACAAAATTGTCATCGTAATAGGTTATTTCTCTCACATGGAATGTGTATACCACAAATGACACCCCAAAATAAATTCTGCTACTCCTCCTGATTATTACGATACCACATATGTGGGACTTTTCCACAGCCTGACCACATAGAGAGGCCCAACATGCAGGGAGCGCCATCACGTGTTCTAGGAGCATAAATTACACATCTAAATTGTTGACTACCTATTACACTTTTGAAGGCCCTGGAGCACCAGGACAATGACACGTGACACTGACGTGGCACTGATGACACGTGACACTGACGTGGCACTGATGACACGTGACACTGACGTGGCACTGATTACAGATGGTACTAATACGGGGCACTGATGACACGTGACACTGATGAAAGATGGCACTAATATGTGGCACTGATGAGAGATGGCACTCATATCACGTGGCACTAATATGTGGCACTGATGAGAGATGGCACTAATACGTGGCACTGATGACAGATGGCACTAATATGTGGCACTGATGACACATGACACTGATGACAGATGGCACTGATACGTGGCATTGATGACAGGTGACACTGATAACAGATGGCACGTGACACTGACAGGTGGCACTGATGACAGATGGCACTAATATGTGGCACTGATGACAGATGGCACTATGTGGCACTGATGACAGATGGCACTGACTACAGGTGGCACTGACTACAGATGGCACTGGCAGATGGCACTGGCAGATGGCACTGGGGATGGCACTGCAGATGGCACTGGGGATGGCACTGGCAGATGGCACTGGGGATGGCACTGGCAGATGGCACTGGGGATGGCACTGGCGATGTCATTGGGCACAGATGGCATTGGGGACAGATTGCAGTGGTGGCAGTGGGCACAGATGGCATTTGATTTTTATTTATTTTTTTTTTTTTAAACTTACGGCGCTGCAGCCGTTCATCTCCCCCTCCTCACACGCTGTCTCTGTGTGAGGAGGAGGAGCGGCGCTGAGAGATGATCTCATATGTTTACATATGAGATCATCTCTCATTGGCCAGGGCGATCGCGCTGTAAACGGCCGCTGTTATTGGCCGTTTACAGCGATCTGTGATTGGCCGTGTCCGAGGGACACGGCCAACACAGAATTTCCCTGCTGCGCGCTCGTGAGCGCGCACAGGGAACGAGGAAAGGGGAGGCCGTCATATGCCTCCCGGGATTTGGCATCCGCGCTGTGGCCGTCATTCGGCTACGGCCGGATGCGAAGTGGTTAAAATAGGGCTGTGGAAATTAAAGATTAATTCCTCGATTAATCGATAAATTTCTTTTGATCAGAATTTTGAAAAAGAATTTTGATCGGTACTCACCTCTCCGCCGGCTTCCGGGTCTTCATGGAGTTCCGTCGGAGATCCGGTGACGTCACGGACATCGACGTACGGGGGAGGCGCTATGCATGACGTCACCCGCTGCTGCCCTACAGAACTAACACGATTGTCGGCTTTACATGCTGTGTTTTTATCATCTTTATGTGAGTAGTTTGTGTTTGAACACAAAAATGTAATCTTATACTTAAGCGGTGAGCACTTAGATCTTTTCTTTCTACCCATGACCTGGCGTCCTTGCTAAGATCTAAGAAGACGTGAGAGAAGTTTATGGTCCGTGTTAACCCTTTTGAGACCCGCTTGCATGACCACATGTTTGCACAGGGGTCCATGCCATAAGGTGAGAGTGATTAGTTAGACCGGAGGTGGAGGGATTGTCACACTACTGTGGAAAAAAAAAATTACTTACGTCAGTGCTACAGTATGAATTTAAAACGTATTTGTGTGAACTGTGAAGTTAAGTCATGGATTGTGGAAACTAACTAGTGTTGAGTGTTTGTATATAGTGTATACCACATTTACCACTGACTAATGCAGAGTTGCAATGCAAGGAGCTCAGCTAAAAGTAGTTGGATCTGTATGTGCGTTATAATTAATCGAAATTATTCGATTAAAAAAAAACGATTAATTGAACACGAAAATTTTAATCAGTAACAGCCCTAGTTTAAAAGTTTTTACACTGTGGGAGGCATTTATTTTATTCTCACATGACACCCAGAACTTTGAGTGACCTGGTAATCGGGAGTCTGGAAGTGGAAGCCTGCCACCACCATAGATACCTATAAGGCTGACTCAACATTACACAGAGGTGAGAGTTCTGTGAGCACTAAGCAATTGTGTGAAGTCACGGGAACATTGTTTGCAGGAAAATTTTATTGGAATGTTATTGTTAGTGTTCTGAATTTTATTTGTTGGGCAATGGGAAGCCAGTGGAGAGATTGGCAGAGAGAAGTGGCGGACACTGAACGGTTGGTAAGGTGGATGAGTCTGGCCGCCGGCATTCATGATAGACTAAAGAGAGGATAGCTTGTGGAGAAGTAGGCCAATGAGGAGGGAGTTACAATAGTCAAGGCGAGAAATAACAAGGGAGTGAATAAGTTGCTTAGTGGTGTCAACGGTTAGAAAGGGGCGTATTTTGCATATGTTTCGGAGGTGAATTTTGCAAAATTTGGACAGTGATTGGATTTGGGGCTGAAAGGACAGGTCAGAGTCTAGGATTACACCTAGCACCCTGGCATGCGGGGAGGGACTGATGGTTGTATTATTGATCTTGATGGAAAATTCGGGGGGGGGGGGGAACGGGTTGGAGGAAAAATTATGAGCTCTAGAAAGATTGGGTTGAGGGAAGTGGTGTGACATCCATGCTGATATGTCAGTTAGTAAGGCGAGATGAGACTGAAAGGGTGAGGAGTGGAGAGATAGATTTGTGTGTTGTCAGCATAGAGGTGGTACTTGAAATCATGGGAGTTTATTAACTGACCAAGGGAGGAGATGTAAATGGAGAAAAGAAGGGTCTGAGGACAGAACCTTGCGGGACCCCTAAAGAAAGAGGAAGTGGAGAGGAGGAAACAGAGTTATAGGTCACACTGAAGAAGCACTGTGATAAGTAGGAGAAGAACCAGGAGAGAGCAAAGCCTTGAAGGCCAAGAGAGTGGAGTTTTTTGAGGAGGAGGAGATGGTCAACAGTATCAAAGGCTGCAGAGAGGACGAGTAGTATGAGCATGGAGCAGTGGCCATTGGTTTTAGCAGTTAGTAGGTCATTAGTGAGTTTCAGTAGGGCAATTTGAGTGGAGTGTAGAAAGCGAAAGCTGGACTGTAGGGGGTCAAGAAGGTTGATGTCAGTGAGGTAGGAGCTAATGAATGACAGAATACATGAAAAGTGGAGGCTCCTCAAGAACAGATTTAAAGAATTATGTGGCAAGTTGAAGTGAAGGACCTCCAAGGTGATATTCTCTGAAATATTGCCTGTGACTTGCGCAACACAATGGTGGGATGTGTAGTCCAAAGGCAACTGAAACATTTTGAGGGTGTCCCTTCTTCTTCAGAGCCCCAAAGAAGAGGGACACCCTCGAAACACGTCAGTGCTTTTGGACTACACATCCCACAATTGTAACTGGCCAGCTGATCTTGCTGGATGATGCAATTGGACTGTATATTGTTTGATTGACTCAATATTTGTTTGTGAGTATGTATTTTATATCCTTTATACATTAAAGTGTTGTAAAGGTAATGCACAAGGCTGGTGCACCCTCTGTCTTTTTTCCCTTTTTAGAGCAACACAAGAAAGACATAGAGAGATTAGAGAACTGAATGCATGGCTAAAGACCTAGTGTAAGAAGGAGGGATTTGGGTTTCTAGAGCACTGGGCTGACCTTTCATTGAGTTACAACCTATATGCTAAAGCTGGTTTGCACCTAAATAGAAGGGGTCTGTTGTGCTGGGGAAGAGGTTTAATGTGAAGGCTGGAGGAGTATTTAACCTCTTGCCAACCGCCCCACGTACATTTACTGTGGGGTGGCAGCTCCTGTGTGCAGAATTATGTACAGGTACATTATGCTGCACTTCCAGGTCTGCGGCGACCCACTCCCGCTGTGATCGTTCCCGACAGAGGCAGAACGGTGGTCTACCTATGTAAACAAGGCAGATCGCCATTCTGTTAGTAGGGAAGACAGAGATCCTGTGTTTCTGCTAAGCTTAAAAATTCCATAAAAATATCCTATAGTTTGTAGACGCTATAACCTTCGAGCAAACCAATCAATATGCGCTTATTGTGATTTTTTTTAAACAAAAACAAGTATCAGAATACATATTGGCCCAAATTGATGAAGAAATTCAATTTTTTACATTTTTTTTATTAGGTGTATTTTATAGCAGAAAGTAAAAAAAAAAATATTTTTTCAAAATTTACTTTTTTTTTTGTTTATAGCGCAAAAAATAAAAACTGCAGAGGTGATCAAATACCACCAAAAGAAAGCTCTATTTATGGTTAACAAAATGACACATTTTATTTGGCTACAGTCTCGCAATTGTCAGTTAAAGTAACGCAGTGCTGTATCGCAAAAAATGGCCTGGTCATGAAGGGGGTTAAACCTCCGTTGCTGAAGTGGTTAAACTAAGATTGATTGCGGCTAGAGAATTTAATTATAATGGAGCAGGTGATAAGAAGGTTCCCATGTTACAAACAACCATTGCTAATGGTAATATTTGTACTAAAATAAAAAATATGCAAAATACTTGTGCAAAATGTGACAATGAATTAAAGTGTTCACCAATGTCAGAAGTCTGACAAACAAATTAGTTGAGTTGGAAGCTTTGGTGCAGAGACCTATGATTTAATTGGTATTGCTGAATCTTGGCTTCATTCTTCACATGACTGGGCTATTAATATTCCTGGCAAGGCTCTCTTTCAGAGAGACAGGGTAAAAAGGAAATGTTGTGGTGTCTGTCTCTATCTAAGAAGTAATCTCAAAGCGAGTGTAAAAGAGGACGTATTTGATGGAGCGTGTGATGAGGCCGAAGCATTATGGGTGGAACTGCACACGGGTGTGTATGACAAAGGTAATCATTGGAGTTTGTTATAGGCCACCCAATTTTAAAGAGGAGGTGGAGACTCGGCTCTTTGCACAGATAGAAAGGGCTGAAACAGCTGGGACAGTAATAATAAAAGGTGGAATTTTCTTCTTGGGGGGACCTGTTCTCACTTCCTGTTGTGTCTAAGGCACTCAAATAAGGAAAATTAGGATACAGACAAAAATTTAAGCCTGACAGAGGTTGTAATCCCTCCCCACTGTGTACAAATCTAGAAACAGAGATGTCTGAAATTTAGTGCAACTAGTCATAATATTCTACAACTGACCAAAACACAACATGTGTCTTCAGAGATTTCCAAAAATGTTCACCCTCTTGCTCATGATTATGGCCATCAGCAACATAGTCCTGTATTAGGAGGTTTGTCATTTACGAAGACTGCTGTACATCCAGAGGCATGCTCCGAGTTTCAGTGTTTCCTTTTACAACACTAAGAATGATCAAGTGAATGAAGTAGACTGTCCCTCTCAATCAGCATTATTGTTCACCAAGTAAAATGGTATGGCTGGGGGGCGTGGCCTGGCACCGGAGCAGGATGGCAGCATAGAGAGAGAGCTCCGTCATCCAGCGTTCTAACAATTAGCTTTAAAAGTGAATAATCCACAAAACAAAGCTGTGGAGATGACCGGGAGAAGCCAATCGGGATCCCGGTCCCAGCAACAGCAAACCACGCAGCTCAGCATGAACATCCCGGCGATGTTCCGCTCCAAGCCACAGTATGGGCCTCACCGCGGACACAGAGCACTCGGACACCCTCGCCTCAGGTACGAGCCCTTCACACAACTCACCTCTCCTGTGCCTGCAGACATAAAAAACTCCCTCTGTGTGGCAGTCTCAGACCTGAAGACAGAGATCAGGGCAGTAGCCAGCAGACTAGAACATGTGGAAAAGGCCGCCATGACACAGGGGGCGGCCATCCAGCAGAAACAGCACACCTCCACTGTGCATGCCCAACACCTCATAGACATGCACAGACACTTGGAGGACCTTGATAACAGGGGCCGCAGGCACAGCCTCTGGATCAGAGGAATACCGGAGACGGTGGAGGGGCCCCAGTTACAAGCAGCAGTCTGGGCAATCTTCAACCCTTTTCTGGGCAGACCACCAGATGCCCCCGTGGAGATGGAGAGATGTCACAGAGCGCTCAGACCCAGAGGCAGAGACACAGACCCGCCGAGAGATGCAGTGTGCGGTCTGGTCAACTTTATCCAAAAAGAAGAAATACTAAGACTTGCACGCAACCACGCAAGCATGGAACATGAGGGGGCACGCATTTAGATCTTTCAAGACCTTTCCACCATCACCCTCCAACACTGAAGGGATCTTCGCCCTCTTATCCAAGTCCTTAGAGAACGCTGCATCCCTTATCGCTGGAAGTTTCCCTTTTGCCTACAAGCCACAGCCGGGAATCGCACGGCAATGCTCAGAACACCAGCAGACCTTTAACAATTCTGCAACACCCTCAATATTCCAGTAATAGATGTACTTGACTGGTATGGGACATTCCTTCAACCAGATCCTTGGATCCCAACTCTTGAAAATGACACCCCCAGAACCCAACGAAGCAGACAAAGATGTTGCAGACTCTCAGCAACTACCCCGCCAAGAAGACATGGAGACATGGAGACAGATAAAAGCCCGCAAATTTCACCATCTTCAGTACGTCGCAGGACCGATCAGCCCTAGCATCGAGTTTGGTATGGTAAGCAGACCCCTTGACTGATGACTGAGCCAACATTCATGATAGACACCTTGTGCTATCCCTGCCCATTGAAAGTGGATGCAGATCTAGCCATCTATTCTTGATGTGAGTGATAGCGCTTAGCCCTGGGATGACCTTTGACCTTCCCTACTATAGGGCCATGGGAGCCACTCCATTGTATCTATGCCTTGGGGATATAAGGAGGGGGAGCACCCTAGCAGGCACTAAACCTGGGGTATACAGCTGACTGATGGGGGCCTCTGCAACAGGACCCTGTACCTCTTAATAATAGGAAGTAAGCTTTCATTTCACATGCTCCCATGCCTCACAAGGTGCGGAACTAAATCTGGAGCAGAACATTCTGAGAAAACCTTATGCAGGGTTGCTATTGCATGAACTAGAGGAGAGCGTTACTCCCCACAGAACTAACATATGTGGGCCTCCTAACCTGCATGGAAGTAAAATGACCTACATGGGCAAAAAGACTACCCCCCTCTTCCTTATCCTTACCCATCTCCTATGGCTCAGGCCGAAGAACATTGGAAACACAGGATCTTCCCCTACTGGGAGTATAGCCCTCTCGGTATCGGGCAATCAAAATTTAAGAACAGTCCGGGAAACCCCCCTATGTTTTTTTCTTTTTTTTTTTTCTATCTCTTTTTTCTATCTCAGCCCCCCCACTTTCTGGGGCTCCAGGACATGTGGTGGTACAGGGTGAACTCAAAAAGGGCGATACATACACGCCCACACAGCCATGTGGGCAAGGCGCTCTGTTAATGATGGCTCATATTATGCAGACTGTTAGTCACAAGGGGTCCTAGTCTGTAGAAGGCCGGTGAGGTTATAGAATTCTTGGAGGTGATACCCATATGCCTCTGGGACTCCAGGAGGACAACCTCACAGATATTGCAGAGAGGAAGTCGGAGGCCAGGAGGCATATCTGTACTAATCCATGTTACTGTTGCACCTGTGTTAGTAATTGTTTAAATGTTCCACAAATGACCCGGAAGGAATACTAACCTAAATAACAGACAACTATTATCGGGCCAAAGGGGTAGTGAGCCATGGGACTGGCATATAGTTATGGAAGGAACACCCCAGGTATAGTCTTCCTTAGGTTGTAAAATAACTTTCTTCCACCAAGTGCATTATTTAACGGTTTCTGTGTTGTTATAAATGTTAGCTTGTGTATATCTTATGTTCCAGATATGCAGCTTGGAGTGAAAGGTGGCAGGCCGGGTCTCCCCTGTCTCCTGGCCCCCCCATGAGGTATGGCGAGCCGGGACAAAGGGACTCAGATGAACCTGTGTATCGAATCACAAAGAGAGACACCCACATGGTTATTGAGATGGGCCCCGGTGTAAAGTATCAGGCTGTACACAGTGCGCAAAGCAGGCACTAAGGGGCTGAGAGGCTGAGGGGGAACGTACCCGGATTGGGGGTGGATCAGAGTGGTTCTCCCTTTGTCCTCTCACCTGCCCCCTGCAGAAGATTATTCTTTAATGTTTAATGTTTAATGTGTATACATAATATTTGGTACGACTGGATGGTCGGCAGGATTCAACAGTTTTGGTGCCAGACACTTTCCCCACACCAAAGAGGCAGGTTTCCCCTTTGGAAATTCCGGTGCAGGACTTACAATACCTAAGTCCTTCAGGTTACCCCTGTTCAGGTAGTGTAGCAGGCCTAACCTACCTCCGGTACTCATATCGCTAACCCGACAAAGGGGGCACTTATACGGTCAAAGAAACAGCATATACCTTAATCAACAGGCCGTAGTACCCCAATAGAGTGGGACAAAACTTTTGTCCTTCTCCTAAGCCCACGCTTAATCTTACTCTCCCCTTCCCCCCTTAACCTCACCCTTTCCTCTCTCCCTCCTTCCCACCTCCTCCCTCTCTCCTCATTACCCACCCTCTTCCCCTCCCCTTACCACAGTGGACCCCCTCCATCAATAGCTCAGAAGCGCCACAAACCTAGAAACACCAGTTGCTGAAAATGCCCCCTAAGATGCAGAACTCAGCTCCTCTGTCCCTCAAAGTTTACTCTCTGAATACAAAGGGACTCAATATCCCAGAAAAACGCAGTAGCCTACTAACTGAAGCTCATAGGCAGAGAGCCCAAATTATTTTCGTGCAAGAAACGCACTTTAAAACAAATTCCATACCCCGACTATCCAATCACCAATTCCCGGTGGTATACCATGCAACCTGTGCGGATTCAAAGACTAAAGTGGTAGCAATATTGCTGGCAAAGTCGTTTGCAATTAACTTAACTGACCAAATGGTGGACCCTGAGGGCAGGTTCCTTTTTCTAAAAAGGTATCTAGAGAGACAAGCCGGTGACCCTGGCAAATATCTATTGTCCAAACTCTAAACAAGTACCCTTTTTGAAGGATATCCTTTTAAAACTAACCTCTTTCAGGACAGGTCTACTGATCCTCGGAGGTGACTTCAACTTGGCCCTAAATCCGCTCCTAGACACTTCTTCAGGCACCTCATCTCTCCCTTTCTCAGCCTTGCGTCAGGTTAAACTCCAACTGGCCGCACTCACGCTTCACGACTCCTGGCGCACTTTAAACCCACGAGGGAAGGACTTCACTTTTTAATTAGCCCCACGAAGCCGACATTCTCGGCTAGATTACTTGTTGATCCACAGAGTCCCCAGAGAGACTTGGCATACCTTCACAACGCAATGATAGAACACATGGCGATTTCAGATCACCATCCGATCACTATGACCCTGAGGTTCCCCCAGAGAGAGACGTTTACTAAAATCTGGAGACTTGACTCCTCCCTCCTCTCCAATATTGGAGACTTGGCCTCCATTAAGCAGACCATTAGCGAATACTTCCAACATAATGACACACCCGACACTTCCCTTATGGTGCAATGGGAAGCACATAAATGCGTAGTACGCGGGCACCTGATGGCGTTAGCGGCGAAGAAAAAGAAACAACACCAGGCTCTGATTTTGGAATTTACAGCCAAAATCCTCAAATTAGAAGCACAACACAAATGTTCGCTCGCTACTAACGTAGCAAATGAACTGGCAGATACCAGAGCACTTCTGCGGGAAGAACTGTTCAAAAGGGCACGGAAACAGCAGTTGTTGTCACAGAAATTTTTCTATAAAAACAGCAACAAGCCCGGGAGACTTTTGGCAAAATGTACACAAAAACGTACTCTTGCCCACACTGTTAATCACTTAGTAGAAAACGCAGGGGTTATGCACACCAAAAATGAGGAGATAGCTTGCCAGTTTCATAATTACTATAGAAGACTGTATGACCTACAGACGACTGAACAAAATCCAATGCCAGCAGAGCATAGGCTAAACCTAATAAGAGACTTTCTGCGCCAGTACAGCCCGGAGACGATTTCACCTGAATACCAACAGGCTCTTGAAGCTCCGTTGTCCTCAGAGGAATGGGTAGAAGCTCTAAAATCTACAAAGCCAGGCAAGAGCCCTGGGCCAGATGGCTACACCTCTCAATATTACAAGAGCTTCCCAGATCTCTTAGGCCCCAGCTTCTTAAAAGCCTTTAACTCTCTGACAGGTACAGAAAACGCTCCCCGCAGCCTACTAGAGGCATACATCACAGTGATACCAAAAGAGAATAAGGATCCGACGAATGTGGAGAATTATCAACCAATATCGCTCTTAAATGTAGATGTTAAACTTTTCGCCAAAATAATTGCGAACAGGCTTTCTTATCATATACCAGCATGGGTGGGCTTGGACCAGGTTGGTTTTGTTCCTGGCAGAGAGGTCAGGGACAACACCATCAAAGCTCTTAACCTACACCACTGGATGACTTCCACTCGAAGCAATGGGTTTTTCCTATCCATGGATGCGGAGAAGGCCTTTGACCGAGTGGCCTGGGACTACATGGATGCAGTCTTGGAGACCATAGGCTTGGGTAACGGCATCCGAGCGTCTATAAAAGCTTTGTACACTAACCCAAGTGCGAGAGTCCGGGTCAATGGTCACTTGTCAGAGGCCTTCTCCATCCAAAATGGAACCAGACAGGGCTGTCCGTTACTCTATATTCTCACTCTGGAGCCCCTCCTACGATGCATCAGAGCAAACCCAAATATAAAAGGCATAGAAGTACGTGACCGGGAATACAAAATTGCAGATTTTGCGGACGATGTCCTGCTTTTCCTCTCATCCCCAATGACATCTATACCAAATCTAATGCAGGTATTGAAACAGTTCCGACTAATTTCCAATTTGAAAATTAATTTCCCTAAACATCACCTTCTCAAACAGTGAAACAATGCCAGAGGAATTTCCCCTTCACCTGGAAGACAGATGCTATCACCTATTTGGGTATTCAGGTACTCAGTAGGCTAACAGACTTATTTCACATAAATTTTGGAACAGAACTGTAAAAGCTGCAACAAGACCTTGATAGATGGAACATGCCCACCATATCATGGTTTGGACGTGCTTCCATCCTAAAGATGACGGTGCTCCCGCGCATTTTATATAAAATGCAGACTATACCCATCTGCCTACCACCCTCTTTCTTTACAGCATACAAAAAAACGTGTAGAGCCTTCCTCTGGGGATCCAGGGGAGTGAGAATTAGGTGGGCAAAGTTAGTGTTACCAAAATCTGAAGGGGGTATTGGGCTTCCTGACCTTCAGAGATACTATTGGGCCACGTAGCTAGCTAGGATAGTGGACTGGAAAGTACACAACCGGTGCAAGGGCTGGGTACTCTTGGAGCAACTGATTACTGACACAGACCTCAGTTCACTTCCTTGGTGGGCCAAAAAGCATGTACCCGTGGCCGCACGTACCCATCCTCTCATCAACGCTACCCTAGAGGCTTTTGATAGAGCATGTAAAGCCCACGCAATCTCAGCCAAAAATTGTCCCCTTACGCCTGTCAGAGGAAACCCAGACTTCGCACCTGGGCTAGCCAAGTCCTATCTGTCTGCGGAATGGCCGCATACAGAGATGCAGGCCAAACACTTTTTCTCTAGAGGCAGGTTCCTAAGTCAGACAGCATTAGCTACCCTCTCTCTGACAAAATATTTTCCCTTCTGGTCATACATGCAAATCAAGCATTTTCTAGACGACCCGGTGTCCAGGGGAAAATTCACGAAGGCCCTAACGGCCTTCGAGTCACTATGTTCAGGTCCCTCACCTCAGCGGCACGTGATTTCCACACTTTATGCCTCCATGTTTCAGGATGCTCACAACATATTACAAACAGAACATGACTTTTGGGAGAAGCAACTAAATATAGAAATATCACAGACAAATTGGGAACGCATTCACTTATACATCCACAAAGGATCACTTAAAGTGGTTGTAAAGTTAAAAATATAACTTTTACCTACAGGTAAGCCTATAATAAGGCTTACCTGTAGGTAAAGAAAATATCTCCTAAACCTGTATGGTTTAGGAGATATTCCCTGTGCAATGCGCCGCTGACTGCAGCGGCGCATGCGCACGGGGGATTCTCGGCTGAAAGGCCGGCAGAATCCGAACCCACGCCGAGAAGAAGTCTCCCGTGCGCATGCGCGGGAGTGACGACATCGCGGCTCCAGCCACTCACAGCGCTGGAGTCGCGATACCCGGAAGACACGCCGAGGCAACATGTCAGCGACCTCGGCGTGGACCAGGTGAGTTACCGACGCTTCGTTCTAAGGTAAGTATTTCATAATGAGCTAGTATGCGGTGCATACTAGCTCATTATGCCTTTTCCCTTACAGGTGTTTAAAAAAAAAAAAAAAGGTTCAGCGGCTTTACTACCGCTATAAAACACCAGAGATACTCCATAAATTTATACCCACAGTTTCTGATCGCTGCTGGAGATGTGGCACTGGGCAAGGCTCTTTCTTGCACGTTTGGTGGGACTGCCCTCAGATTCAAACATATTGGCGGAAAGTACATGATGCAATGACTATGGTCTCCTCGCTCCCCCTAGAATTCACGCCAGCACAGTACCTCCTCCACCACTCAAAAATATCCAAGAAAAGATACTTTAAATTAGCTGCAATGCATATGATAAACGCTGCCAAACTATGCCTACCGGTCCATTGGAAGTCCACTTCGACTCCATCAATGAAAGAATGGGCGACACGAGTCAACCACATTGCAGGGATAGAGGAGCTGATATCTTCCACCCAAGACAGAATTGCCAACTACACTTTGATTTGGGATTCCTGGTTTAAGTTTTGTAAGTCCCAAGAATACCAAAATCTGATAAACAACACAGGTTAGTAAAACAACAACAAAGAAGCTTTGACATGTTTACGAGCCATTGGTCCGGGAAACAATAACAAACAACAGGGGAACTGTGAGAGATTGATGGGGGGGTAGCTGGTGGTCATCTCACCCCCTCCCCAAGCCCTTCTGCGCTCACGTCCGCTCCCCTCCCCAGCTTTCCCTAACCCCTGCCTCTCCTCCCCTCTCTTCCCCCTCTTATTCCCCCTCCCCTTTTATCCATCTCCTAACGAACCCTCTATTCGGAGAGGGTGTGGAGCGTGAGACCAACTTAAAGTTGGGTAGCCGGTCCACACCCCTCTGAAGATACCAGGTACCAGGTAAACTCCCTAATAGCCCTAAGTTAATAAGTCAGGGAACAGGTAGATAATCAGATCTCTGTGACCAAGTGTACCTAACGAATCGAACACCTACTATGGATACACATGTATAGTTATATAGAGTTTAAGTTTGTACATCTAGAAGTTGTGCTAAGAAACAAGCAAGTGATTGATTGTGTATTTGTGCCTACTTCTGTTCAGTTATACCAAATGTCAAAGGGTGCCTTAAGTACTTGTACTGTTATATCTGTTATGTCTTACATTATCTTCAATAAAGAAAATCTTTAAAAAAAACTACAGAACTATAGCAAGTAAAAATCAACAATATTGTATGCAAAGCTTCTCTGAATGTGTTTATTTTTCTCAACATAATTATGATGCTTTAAACTGAATTGACCAAGTTCAAACTATAGTTGCTTGATCTTAATGAATGCTTTTTGTATTGGGTACCTGATTGAGAATTATTTGCAAATAAGGGGTACCCATGCGGTCAGCGAACTGTCGATATGCAGGATGTGACAAGAAAAACTTCCTCTCAGCTGCCAATGCGGCTTGGATATCTTTCTTACCATCGATGTCCTTCTGGCTTCTGTTTACAACTCCAACATAACCTGTAGAAGATAAGGTCAAGGGTCATGGCAAGTCTCCCCATTACAAATATATTTTACAATTGTTGGACAGGCTACAGGAAAGACTTTGGCATATAGACCAAAACTCTATTCCTACTACCACCCCCAAAACACATGAATGTAGGTTTTAGGCTAAGAAATTGCTGCTTCGTACAAAGGGGTCAGGTGATACCAATGCTCATCATAATACCCTGCTTCATTATTAAAAAATTAAAAAGGTGCTGAGGGGGTTACCTCTTTAGGGTCTCCAAGTCCTCCTGATCTTAACTACCCATCTCTACTTCCCCTCAACTACTTAACCCTTTCATTACTGGGGTCACTGATGCCTGGATGTTCAGGTCATATTTAACAAGGTCGAAAATCATTTTTACATACATAGCTTTTATTTGATACACTGTTTTAATAAATGCCCAACTCAGATTTTTTTATTACAAGCTGAGAATGGACAAATGTGAGAAAAAACAATTGAAAAATGTAAATTTTTTTGGAAAACTTTTTTTTATGTATGTTTTTTTATACAGACTGCTATTCTCTTTAACAGCTGTAGCCTGAAAATTGCTTCTGCCACAATGCCTTGCTATGATTGGCTGATTGTTTCTGGAACCAATATCACGAAACTAGCAGCTGGCACAGGTATCATCTGCTAACCCGGGGGACATTTTTAAAAATATTCTAGACCTCCAGAAGTCTAAAGCCTCGTACACACGATCGGATTGTTGGCGTTGGCCCAAACTTGTCTTGCATACACATGGTCACACAATCGTTGGCCAACAATTACGAACGTAGTGACGTACTACGTATTTTTTCAGCTCTTAAGCGCCACCCTTTGGGCTCCTGCGGCTAATTTTGTGTTAGTAGAAGTTGGGTGAGTGTTGGTTTGCGCTTTTCAGTTCGCGCTTTTCAGTTCATGCTTTTCAGTTAGTTTCTGAACGGCCGTTCGTCAACCAGACATGTTGCGGAATCGAAGGAGATAACATGTTATTTATTATTGGCCTTGGAGTTATTGCTTTGACATTATTATTTTGGTTGAATAATGATTTGATTTGGTATATTTTCTATATTTTTGGATGCATAGAATGCACTTTTTGGTTAAGTTCTATCGGTAGACAGCATGTCTAATTTTATTTGTTTTATTTTTTTAATGCACAATAAAAAAAATTGTGGAGAATAATACTTGGTTATGTGTTTTACTTCAAATGACAGTTTGTGAGTAGGCAGTTACATTTTAAAAAATACAATGTAAAATTGACTAGGGACACCAACATAGTTGTAGCTTTGATCTTAAAAACTAGGGGATAATGGTGTTGTGGTAACTTGCCCAAATAAATAAAAAAAAAAGCATAATAATATTATTCTTGATATCAGTAGAAAAAAAAAGCCTTTGAAAATTTGATTGAAATAACTCCATCAGTATCACCAGCATAGCAGCTTCATTATTATCCCATTAAAGAAGAAGAGAATTGTGTGCTGCATTTGGAGATTTCATAATTTGCCACGTCACGAATGTTAATTCTCCATCATGAACGCGAGTTTACAAGACTGACCGCTTCTGGCTCGTCCTTGCTTCCGAGCATGCGTGTTTGTACTTTGGACATTTGTCCGACGGACTTGTGTACACACACTCGGAAAATCCGCCAACAGACATTTGTCCGCGAAAAATTTTAAAACCTGCTAGCCAACATTTGTTGGCGGAAAGTCTGACAACAATTGTCCAATGAAGCATACACATAGTCGGATTTACCGACAACAGCCTGTCATCGAACATTTCCCGTCGGAAAGTCAGATCGCGTGTACAAGGCTTAAGAGAGATCACATTGCAGTGCAATGCACTTTACAGCATTAATTTTTGAAAGTGTATAATTGTTAGGCTGGGTTCACACCTAATACGGATGCGGCTCACAGGTGTCCAGTGCGTCCCTGTTCTCTGTTCGGGGATGAATCAGGCACAAATTCGGACCTGAGGGCACCAAAGACGCACAGGACCCCTGTGCAATCCGCTCCGCAGCCACCATGGAAATGTGTGAACCGGCACCGTTGAGAGTCGGACACACTCTCCTGCCATGCAAATCGAATGCAGGGAAACCTGCATCCAATTCATACTAGTGTGAACCCAGCGACATCTATTTAAAACTAAAAAATGGCAGCCCTCCACTTAAACACCTAAATACAAAGCTCAAAGAAATACAGCTACTACTGTTGAACTGTGTTGAACTTTGGGATTCATCCAATCTCACCTGAAATTTTGTATCTATAGAATTGTAAAACCCTGGAAGATTCCTTTAAAATAGATAATTATACAGTTTGCCTAAATAGAACATGGAATTAGGAATCAAAACAATCCCATACATCATTGAAAATGATTTGGAGAAATACAGACAGGTTCTCCATCTACAGTGCCTTGAAAAATTATTAATACTCATTTAACTTGTCCACATTTTGGCATGTTACAACCAAAAACGTAAATGTATTTTATTGTGATTTTATGTGTTAGACCAACACAAAGTGGCACATAATTGTGAAGTGGAAAATTTTTGACAAATAAATATCTGAAAAGTGTGGCGTTCATTTGTATTCAGCCCCCCCCCCCCCAACTAAAATCTAGTGGCATCAATTGCCTTCAGAAGTCACCTAATTATTAAATAGAGTCCACCTGTGTGTAATTAATCTCACTATAAATACAGCTATTCTGTGAAGCCCTCAGAGGTTTGTTAGAGAACCTTAGTTAACAAACAGCATCAGAAAGGCCAAGGAACACACCAGAAAGGTCAGGGATAAAGTTGTGGAAAAGTTTAAAGCAGGGTTAGGTTTAAAGAAATATCCCAAACTTTGAACATTTCACGGAGCACTGTTAAATTCATCATCCGAAAATGGAAAGAGTATGGCACAACTGCAAACCTACCAAGACATGGCTGTCCACCTAAACTCACAGGCAAGAAGAGCATTAATCAGAGAAGCAGCCAAGCGGCCCATGGTAAATCTGGAGGAGCTGCAGAGATCCACAGCTCAGGTGGGAGAATCTGTCCACAGAACAACTATTAGTCATGCATGCCACAAATCTGGCCTTTATGGAAGAGAGACAAGAAGAAAGCCATTGTTGAAAGAAAGCCATAAGAAGTCCCGTTTGCAATTTACAAGAAGCCGTGTGAGGAACACAGGAAACATATGGAAGAAGGTGCTCTGGTCAGATGAGACCAAAATTGAACTTTTTGGCCTAAACGCAAAACGCTATGTGTGGTGGAAAACTAACACTGCATATCAACCTGAACACACCATCCACACCGTGAAATATGGTGGTGGCAGCATCATGTTGTGTGGCTACTTTTCTTCAGCAGGGACAGGAAAGCTGGTTAGAATTGATGGGAAGATGGGTGGAGCCAAAAACTGGGTAATCTTAAAAGAAAACCTGTTAGAGTCTGCAAAAGACTTGAGAATGGTGCAGAGGTTCACCTTCCAGCAGGACAACAACCCTTTTTATTTGTCAAAAATTGTATGTTTAATACAGCCCGAGCTACATTGGAATGGTTTAGATCAAAGCATATTCATGTGTTAGAATGGCCCAGTCAAAGTCCAGACCTAAATGCAATTGAGAATCTGTGGCAAGACTTGAAATAGTTTTTTCACAGATGCTGTGAATCTGACAGAGCTTGAGCTATTTTGAAAAGAAGAATGGGCAAAACTTTCACTCTCAAGATGTGCAAAGCTAGTAGAGACATGCCCAAAAAGACCTACAGCTGTAATTGCAGCAAAAGGTGGTTCTACAAAGTATTGACTCGGGAGGGGATAAATACAAATGTACGCCACACTTTTCAGATATTTATTTGAAAAAAAATTTGAAAAGAATTTATCATTTTCCTTCCACTTCACAATTATGTGCCACTTTGTGTTGGTCCATCACATAAAATCCCAATAAAATACATTTATGCTTTTGGTTGTAACATGACAAAATGTGGAAAATTTCAAGGGATATGAATACCCTTTCAAGGCACTATATAATACACATACTCTCGCATTTCTGGCACAGAATTCCGAAGCCTTGTAATGCTATTAATCCAATTCTGCCAAGCTGAACCTTCATTGGAGGAGGGTGGACTGCATTTGTGAGGTCTTCTTTTTCCATGACCTAGGCTGTGGACCACAATTTTCACTTAGGCCTACACATCTGACCATTGTCAGATTGTCTGGCCTGACTATTTGAGGAGAATGAAGGCCACCAATATTTTAAAGGCTTGATATCACTAAGTTGCAGGTTGAAGAGGGCTCATTCAATGGAAGATCTAATGGCAGGTATACTAGAGGAGTTTTGGATGAAGGACCTGGCAGCAAGAACTAAAGACCATACAAAATTAGATCATCAGGTCTAGTTACTATGGGATACATCTATTCCTGGGTCACAGTGCCTCCCCCCTTTCTGTATCAGTTACACCACAATGTAATAGTAATTTTTTTTTCAAAAATCTAGACCTATTTCTAAACTTTATTTTTTTTTGCTTTAATTATTTATACATGATACATTCTAAGGATGTCTAGTACAAATGTACACTTAAAGCGGAAATAAACCCATCCATTTACCAGTTTCAAAAAACTGTTTAATTTCTGGCACGTGCTGGAATTGTAACACTCCCATTGGTTGTGCTCTCAACCAAACTGTCAAACCATCCAATGGCTGGTGTCATAACTGATCACATGTGCAGCATCATGGCAGTTGTAGATTAAACAGAGGCAAAGATGGCAGCTTCCTTGGCTAAAAACGATAGGGGGGTTTACTTACACTTTAAGTCAACAGCTATATATGCATCTCATTGACTTGTGGGCCATGCCTGATCTTGATGTATTGATGTTTTACCCTCCTGTTTATTTCGTAATACAAAAACTCCATAAAATGCAGTTAAAATCTATAACAAATAAATACATTATAACTCATCTTAAATGCTAAAAGATTTGTAAATATATGTGTAGCTAGTCTTGAGAGCCAGGCCTTGCTGTACCACATAGCTAGTTTTGTGACCTCAGTTTTAAACTGCAGTCAAGCAATACAGTTTGGCGACCAACCCAACCCCAATTTGCTGACTGGATTGTGAATGAGCTCCCCTACAATTAGGAGGGCAACAGTCTTTTTTTTTTACTATGAAATGCAAAAGAGCCACAATATCTCACTGATCTACCTCTCATTCTTTTAGGCTCAGTTCTGTTGCAAGAAGGTAACAGTAAGCTAACATAAAGGCAGATTTTGGTAATTAAGCTAGCCGCATTTCAGAATATATTTACTGATTTTTTAAGGTAACTGAATACAAGGTGACAAGGTTTAGTTCGACTGTAAGAATTTTAGAATTACCCTCTAAGTGAACACATATCATTTTGTACAAAATTCTTATGAAATAATTCTTCTCAAGTGCAGTGGGTTTAGAAGTAGTACACTATCATTATGAAAAATGTGTCCTCACCTCTTCGCAAAGGTAATAGCTTATTTTCCAAGACATCTCGAGCATCTGTCCCTTCATCCATCAGGTCAAGTTTGGTTATGACACCAATTGTGCGTTGCCCTGCATAAAAGATGTGATAAAAGAGTTGTCTTGTTATTCCTTTATTTATTAAATGTATATTTTAGAAGAGCTATACATATCACAAATTATCTCTGAATAAGACCCTCTATGGTCTCTAAATGAATCTGTCCATGGTTGGTAAATAAATGACTAACTTTGCTACGCTCTACCTGAAAGAGCTATGAGTCACTTTGTTTAATAGTTATTATACACAAGTTAAAAAAAAATGGGGTTGATGTACTAAGGGCAAATAAACTGTGTACTTTGCAAGTGAAATTGCACTCTGCAAATGCATTTGCTCTGGAGCTTAGCAAATGAGGTAAAGCTTCACTTTACAAAGAATTATCAACCAAATGCAAGGAAAATGGAAAGAAATTTCTAGCACATGATTGGATGATGGAAGTCAGTAGAGATTTACCACATTTACTAAGCTCTGAAGCAACTGCACTTGCAATTGTCTATTTGCCTTTAGTAAATAAATCACAATGTCTACCATGTTCAACCTCTCTCATAATCTGAAGCTCTGAACCAAAATAAGGCAACTGTTGTCAATTTAGCCATATGGTATACAAAACGAATTCTTTCATTACACCCCAAGGCCAGTTGACCTAATTGCCTGGATCAGAATCTTTTATTTTTGTATAATATATACGGTTGTCATATCAAATAAGGCACAACTGGAAGAATGGTTCACTGTCCTAAGGGATCTTTTGTTTTTACCATAGTATTACAAATTATTGCTAATTTTAGGCACCATTAAAGCAGAGTTCCAGTCCCCCAAACACTTTTTTTTTTAAAGACTGCTCTGTATTTGTCCAAACAGGTACATTAACATTTACAACATGTCATATGTGTTGCACTTTTACTTTATTTAAAAATCGTTTTTTACTTACTGATCTCGGAAGCAGGCAGGTTAAATTTTAACTGTGGGCATCTGAAGCCCTTCTGTCTTAATTTACGGGATTTCCGTTCCACTAGCTACCCAGCATGCACCTCTCGTTCTCACGCATTCGCAGTAATGCCACTGTGCAGCTCTCCTTCTGCCTGACTGCAAATAACGCAAGATTTTGTCAGTAAGCGATACTCAAGGACTCCTGGATTACATGACACCGCTATCCCAGGAACCTTTGCGAATCACCTAGTGACGTTATCGCCTAGGCGGGGATGGCAGGAAGTACAGGAGAAATAACGGAAAATTTATATTGAATACTTACCATAATTTTCCTTTCCTTATAGGCTCTTATACGTGTGGGTTAGCCCCACCTCCATAACTACCCAATAGGACCCCTCTCCCATAAATCTTTGCTCTAGGCTGCTATCCGTGTTCCGTAACTAGCCAACTCCAGACATTTGGGAGGGAAGTCCTGCTGCCATGGAGCCTATCAGGAAGTAAAATTACAGTAAGTATTTGATATAAATTTTCCGTTTTCCTGACAGGCTCCATGGCAGCATACGTGTGGGAAATAACTCGCCAAACACACCCGGGTGGACAAAATGTTGAGCAAAGAAACCAAAATGTATTTAACATTGTCAACCGACAATACTTGTAAACCAAAATTAATGGATGACAAAGCAGCTGGTTCAACACAATAGTGAGAAACAAATGTGTTAATAGAAGACCAAGAAGCCGCCGTACAAATAATTTCAGGCGCGACATGCCGAGACGCTGCCCACGAGGTCGAGATACTCCGGGTCGAATGAGCCGTCACTGCCTCAGGAGGAGCTAAGCCCTTTATGTCCTCTGAATGGTCTGTACAATCCAGGAAAAAATTGATCTGACCGAGGCTCGCATTCCCTTATTTTTTCCATGGACGAAGAGAAACTCTGTTTGTCTGAAAGGAGCCGTAACCTCCAGGTATTGCTTTAGAGTGTGACCTACACCAAGAGGATGAACATCTTGATTCTCTGTTGTTTTAAAAGTAGGAAGCACAATCTCTTGATTTTCATGAAAGACTGAGGTCACTTTAGGGTTTGACCCTAACATGGGAATCATCACTGCTCTGTCTGGGAAAAAGGTCAGAAAAGATTTTGCTGAACCTAGATTTCTAATTTCTGAAACACTTATGGCAGAAGTTATAGCCACCAGGAAAGTAGTCTTGAGCTTGAGGTCTCTTATGGATAAAGGATTATCATAATCTAATGCGAGATTTGAAAAAAATCCAGAACAAGAGGGAGGTCTTATTTGGGGAACCTAGGTCTCCTTTGAGGTCTAAGCCTGTCGTACCAGAGCATGATTTGCCCAGGAGACTCCCGTGAAGGCCGAGGTGGCTGATACTTGCACTCTTAGTGAGCTGACTGCCAGAGATAGATCAAGTCCTGACTGAAGAAAACTCAGTATGTCTTGGACTGCTGGAGAGTTACACAAATTCCACCTGGAAGACATGTGATCAGTAAATCTGGACCAAATGCGTTCATATACCCTATTAGTACTCTTCCGTCTGGCACTGAGAAGGGTTGGAATAGCTTCTTCCGGACAACCAAGAGCTTCTAGCCTTCCCCTCTCAAGAACCACACCGGACGGACAGGGGTGTAACATCATGCCTTGGGACAGTAGATACGGTCTGAGAGACTGGGCCTTGATAGCTGAGAAGTAATAACAGAGGGAACCAAGGCCTGTTGGGCCAGAACGAAATTACCGATATGATTTCGACCTTCTCTGTTTTGAGCCTCCGAAGGAATTGAAGAATCACCGACACCGGAGGTAAGGCATATGCCCCGTACACACGAAGGGACAATCCCGCGGGATTATCCTCTGGACTCAAGTCCAGCGGATAATCCCCTCGTGTGTGGGCGCCGGCGGACTTTTTGGCGCCAAAGTCCGGCGGACCAAAGTTTTAAGTTTGGTTTTAAAATTATCCGCTGGACTTGGCAGTCCAGCGGACAATCCCGCCGTTAGTAGGCTAGTCCGCCGGACTTTTGAAAATGAACGGACTTGCCGCTCATCGGCAAGTCCGTTCATTTAGCACGTGACTTCAGGTACGTAGCTAGCGTAGGCAGTAAATGCCGCCGCGCTAGCTCCGTGACCTGGCATGGATTTAAAGGGAATCCCCACGCCGAAAAACGGCGTGGGGGTCCCCCCCAAATCCATCTCAGACCCTTATCCGAGCACCCAGCCTGGCAGGCCAGGAAAGGGGTGGGGACAAACGAGCGCCCCCCCTCCTGAGCCGTACCAGGCCGCGTGCCCTCAACATGGGGGGTGCCCTGGGGAAAGGGGGGCCGTGCGGCCCCCCCACCCCAAAGCACCTTGTCCCCATGTTGATGAGGACAAGGGCCTCTTCCCGACAACCCTGGCCGTTGGTTGTCGGGGTCTGCGGGCGGGGGCTTATCGGAATCTGGGAGCCCCCTTTAATAAGGGGGCCCCCAGATACCAGGCCCCCCACCCTATGTGAATGAGTATGGGGTACGATGTACCCCTACCCATTCACCTAAGGTGTAAAATGTAAAGTACAAAAACACACACACTTTTGAAAAAATATTTTATTGCACTGCTCCGGGGGTCTTCTTCCGTCTTGGGGGTCTTCTCACCGGACTCCTCCGCTCTCTTCTGCTCTTTTACCTAGCTCTTTCACGAGCGGAGAAGTCCGGCTACCTTCTTCGTCGTCGCCGCCGTCGTCTGGGGGTCTCGATTCGCCTTCGGGGGTCTTCCAGGGTCTTCCGGGGGTCTCTTCTTCTTGTTCTTCTTCTTGTTCTTCTTCTTCTTCCGATGTTGACCCGTCGCTGTCTCTGCCCGGAATGGCAGAGGCGCGCTGTGCTGGGACTTATATAGGGACATGGGGACAGGGTCACATGCTCATGTCACATGGTGACCCCGCCCCCCTGTGATGTCACAGTCCCGGAGGATGCTGGGACTGTGACATCACAAGGGGGCGGGGTCACCATGTGACATGAGCATGTGACCCTGTCCCCATGTCCCTATATAAGTCCCAGCACAGCGCGCCTCTGCCATTCCGGGCAGAGACAGCGACTGGTCAACATCGGAAGAAGAAGAAGAACAAGAAGAAGAACAAGAAGAAGAACAAGAAGAAGAAGAAGGCGCCGGCGGCACGGAAGACGACGACCGCCGCAAGAACAGAAGAGACCCCCGGAAGACCCCCGAAGGCGGATCGAGACCCCCAGACGACGGCGGCGACGACGAAGAAGGTAGCCGTACTTCTCCGCTCGTGAAAGAGCTAGGTAAAAGAGCAGAAGAGAGCGGAGGAGTCCGGCGAGAAGACCCCCAAGACGGAAGAAGACCCCCGGAGCAGTGCAATAAAATATTTTTTCAAAAGTGTGTGTGTTTTTGTACTTTACATTTTACACCTTAGGGACATGGGTGAATGGGTGAATGGGTAGGGGTACATCGTACCCCATACTCACTCACATAGGGTGGGGGGCCGGTATCTGGGGGCCCCCTTATTAAAGGGGGCTCCCAGATTCCGATAAGCCCCCGCCCGCAGACCCCGACAACCAACGGCCAGGGTTGTCGGGAAGAGGCCCTTGTCCTCATCAACATGGGGACAAGGTGCTTTGGGGTGGGGGGGCCGCACGGCCCCCCTTTCCCCAGGGCACCCCCCATGTTGAGGGCACGCGGCCTGGTACGGCTCAGGAGGGGGGGGGCGCTCGTTCGTCCATGTGACATGAGCATGTGACCCTGTCCCCATGTCCCTATATAAGTCCCAGCACAGCGCGCCTCTGCCATTCCGGGCAGAGACAGCGACTGGTCAACATCGGAAGAAGAAGAAGAACAAGAAGAAGAACAAGAAGAAGAAGAAGGCGCCGGCGGCGCGGAAGACGACGACCGCCGCAAGAACAGAAGAGACCCCCGGAAGTCCCCCGAAGGCGGATCGAGACCCCCAGACGACGGCGGCGACGACGAAGAAGGTAGCCGTACTTCTCCGCTCGTGAAAGAGCTAGGTAAAAGAGCAGAAGAGAGCGGAGGAGTCCGGCGAGAAGACCCCCAAGACGGAAGAAGACCCCCGGAGCAGTGCAATAAAATATTTTTTCAAAAGTGTGTGTGTTTTTGTACTTTACATTTTACACCTTAGGGACATGGGTGAATGGGTGAATGGGTAGGGGTACATCGTACCCCATACTCACTCACATAGGGTGGGGGGCCGGTATCTGGGGGCCCCCTTATTAAAGGGGGCTCCCAGATTCCGATAAGCCCCCGCCCGCAGACCCCGACAACCAACGGCCAGGGTTGTCGGGAAGAGGCCCTTGTCCTCATCAACATGGGGACAAGGTGCTTTGGGGTGGGGGGGCCGCACGGCCCCCCTTTCCCCAGGGCACCCCCCATGTTGAGGGCACGCGGCCTGGTACGGCTCAGGAGGGGGGGGGGGGCGCTCGTTCGTCCCCACCCCTTTCCTGGCCTGCCGGCTGCGTGCTCGGATAAGGGTCTGAGATGGATTTGGGGGGAACCCCCACGCTGTTTTTTCGGCGTGGGGGATTCCCTTTAAATCCATGCCAGGTGACGGAGCTAGCGCGCCGGCATTTACTGCCTACGCTAGCTACGTACCTGAAGTTAAGTTCGAAATGAACGGACTGCTCCGTGTGTGGGCAAGTCCGTTAATTTTCAAAAGTCCCGCGGACTTTGTCCAGCGGACTGTCCGCCGGAGAAGTCCGGTCGTGTGTGGGTAAGTCCACACGCTCGGAAAGTCCGGCAAAGCCAGCTGGAAAGTCCAGCGGATTGTCCGCTGGACTAAGTCCGCCGGGAAAAGTCCTGCACGTGTGTACGCCGCATTAGGCTTTCCGAAACCTCCACTGATCCGTGAGAGCATCTTTCCCATATGCCTGAGGGTCTCTGAACCTCGAATAATATTTGGGCATTTTGTGATTGCATGGAGAAGCAAATAGATCGACCTCTGGAGACACTCCCAGGGTCAGAAGCCAATCGAATACCTCTCTGTGGAGAGACCACTCGTTGTTGTCATAGTTTCATAGTTAGTAAGGTTGAATAAAGACATCAGTCCATCCAGTTCAACCTGAGTGAGTGTCTACAATTGTCCCTATCCCTGTACATTGCACACTCACATCAGTCCCTACCCTCAAGCAGCCCACAATCCAAGGTCCCCATTCATATACTAGGGCCAATTTTTTGGACAGAAGCCAATTAACCTACCTGCATGTCATTTGGACACGCGATAGGAAGTCCGCCTGAACATTCTGAATCCCTGGAATGTAAACCGCAGAGATGTTGGACAAGTTCTTCTGAGCCCAGCTCATTATTGGCTCCACTTCCTGTAATAGGGAACAGCTGCGAGTTCCACCTTGCTTCCTTATGTAAGCCCCCGCGGTTGTATTGTGTAACCTTAACATTACTGATGAATTCATCACTAGATGGCGAAACGACAGGAGTGCCTGAAAAGCTGCCCTCCAGAATGTTGGAGACAATCCTCTGAGAAGGGAATTTCCACCTGCCCTGAGCCATTTCCGAAAGGCAATGAGCGCCCCATCCTTGGTTGCTGGCATCCAAAGTTATCGTGACCCATGAAATGGGAACGATTGAATGAAGATTGCGCAGATTTTTTCCTTGAAGCCACCAAAGGAGAGACGTCCTCATGGTTGGAGTAAGGTGTATGCGCTGGGTTTGGCTGGAAGAATCCCATTGTTGCAGAAACCCTTTCTGGAAGGGCCATGTATTCCATTGGGCCCACTTCACCATGGGAATGGTGGCTGTCATTGTGCCAATTACTTTCAGGCATTGGAGAGCGGAAAGGTGAGATGATGTGAGGGCTGCGTGTATTCTGTCTCGGATCACTCCAATCTTCTCTTCTGGAAGGGAAATAGTGCCTTCTACTGTGTTGAAGTGAGCCCCTAGAAAACACAAGGGATTGTGTTGGTTCTAGATGGCTCTTCTCTAAATTCAGGAGCCAACCAAATTCTTGCAGGGTGGAAATGACTAAGCTCCTGTGCTCTAAGAGCTGATCTCTGCTCTGGGATAGGAGAAGCAAGTCATCCAGATAGTGGTGGAGACGAACCCCTTTGACCCGAAGAAGAGCCACGACGGCTAATAGAAACTTGGAAAAGACCCGAGGTGACGTTGTTAACCCGAAGGGGAAATGTGTGGACTGCAGATGCTGGTCGCCTACTGCACTGCAGATGCTGGTCGCCACTGGCATGTGAAAGTAGGCATCCTTTAGATCGATCAAAATCAACCAGTCTCCCAGATGTACTGACTGTTGAATTGTAAGTAGGGATTCCATTTTGAATGTTTCCTTCTGAATAAAGGAATTAAGATGGGTTAAGTCTATGACTGGCCTCCATTTTCCGTTTTTCTTCTGTATCATGAACAGAGGAGAATACATGCCTTTGCCACGTTCGTCTTCTGGAACAGGGATGGCTGCGCCTTGATCCAATTAACAGTTCATGTAAGTCAACAGGACCTGCTTTTTCTCTTCTGAACCAGGAAGCGTTGTAGGAACAAATCTTAGTCTTGGGGTGTTGATGAAGACCCACTTGTGACCGGTCTTGACGGTCCAATAATCCCAAATTGAGGCCGCCCAAACATGCTGGAAGTGGAGAAGGCGAGCCCCCACCTGACATGTTTGAGCAGGCCCGATTTCAAAAGTATTTAGTGGAATCCTGGTTGCCAGAGGAACCACCTTTTGTAGATTTTTTGAAAGATTGTCTGGACTTCCAAGATCTTGAAAACTCCCGACCGGGCCTATAGCTGCACGCTTCCCTAGCGCATTTAGAATTTTGTCTCCTTGGAAATGAACGTTTCTGATTCTGTAGGCGTCTGTCTTGAGGGAGGAAACCAGATTCACCACCTGTGGCCCGGGTTATGGCACTATCATGTTTATTGCCAAATAAAGATGTTCCCTCAAAAGGAAATTCGGCACCAAGCCTGTTTTGACGCTGGATCCGCCAACCATGGACAGAGCCATAACACACATCGTGCTGAAACCCCCCGCCAACATAGTCCGGGACATCAGGCGGATGACATCAATAGAGGCCTTCCCAAGAAAAGCAGACGCCAGCCTGATTTCCTGGATAGAAGAATCTTTAGCTGTTTCACTGGAAATACCTCTTAGGAAGTCATCAATATTGTCAGCCCAGGATTCTATGGCCTTGGATACTGCCGCCATCGCAAGTACTGGCTTGCATGCCATTCCAGATGTCAGATAAATCCTTTTTAAATCTGAATCTATCTGTCTTTCCAGAGGATCTTTAAATGATACAGTGTCTTCTAAGGGAAGGGTAACTTATCTTACCAATCTCATAAGCGCTGCATCCACTAACGGCGCTGACTCAAGGTGTTTTACTTCCTCTTCCTTAAAAGGATACAGTTTCAAGATTTTTGACTGCATGGAACTCTTTTTGTCCATCTTGCTCCATTCGTCAGAAATGTCACCTAACTCATAGAGAAAAGGAAAATATTGTCGCTCCTTATTGAGCTGCTTCAAAAATGTCCTCTCTTTTGGGGGGAAAGTAACAGGGTCTTCCCATTTCAGAGCCTCTCTTACTGCCTTGACCAAGGAAGGAACCAACGCATATTCAAATCCCATTCCTGGATCTTGCAGATCCGATTCACTGTCCGAGACAGGAGCAGAGTGGCAACTTGGTTGGGAAGATTCCCATGTCTTTTGCAACAAACCTTCTCCCACTGGAGGGCATAATGGGTCTGATGGGGAATCACGGGGCTGTTGAGCTTTTCTTTCCTGTAGAGACTCCTTCACAACCCGTCTCACCATAGATTCTAAACGCTGGTCTGCACCATCCCTCTCATCTGCGGCTTTAGAGAAGCAGTGATGACAGAGAGATTTGTCTGTTGGAACAGGCAACCTACACCCCCAGCATGACTTTTCTGGCCTCTTGCTAGAGTGGGAAGAAGCAGGGGCGAGGAACATCTTTACTGCGCTGTTCCGATCTGGAAGAAGACCTATGATGGCTAGACCTGGAGGAGGATTGCCGGTGGTGTAATTTTGACAATCCACTACGTCTATGAGAACTATGCTGTGGATCAGACCTAGAAGGGCTGTGAAAAAGAAATAAACAGAAAGGGATAGATAGAAAATAAGCTAGTATGCTATGCCAAACTCTCTCCTTAAAAATAGACAGAAACCAGGCTATGGACATACCTGCTACAAGCGGGCTGGCCACTAGGGGGCAGTGAGGAATCCATAGTGTCACAATCAATAAGAAACTGCAGAGAAAAAAAACCCCATGAGCTGTCTGCCACAAGAAACAAATCTCTAGCATTAGAGATTGTTCTTACCTTGATTCACCATGATAATAGCTCCAGGAAGTCGCTGTATTACCCAAGATCGTTCCCGAGACTCTGTACGCTTCCTACAGTTTTTAAAAGTGGCGCCTGTGACGTCATCTATCACGTCAGACGTGAGACGCTTGCACGCATGCGCGAAACTAAGCCTCGCTTTCAAATCGGGTCCACGCATGCGCAGAACGCACCGCGATACCCGGAAATAGGAGAGAGCGACTGCTGGAACGCAGAAGCGTCAGCACCAGCACAGACACCAGCGAAAATCAACAGGAAAAGCAAGGTAACCAAAACCAACACTGCTGCCATCAAATTATAGAGACTCACCTCTCCACCAACGATCATCTGGCCAAGATAATTTGACACACACACTGGGAATTCTGGCAGATAGTGGTTGCCTAATAGCAATAGGCAAACAGGCCGTGCACACTTAGATGAACAGGATCCATTCCTTCAGCGCTACTCTGCAATACACTCCATACCCTGCTTAACAGTCAGGGCCTATTGGAGGAACATAACTTGTCACTCGGCCGACTTTGATCGTAGTGAAGTCATCTTCAGGTAGGAGAACCAACCTGGTCCTACGGAGGAGGACAAAAAAGGAACATGGATAGCAGCCTAGAGCAAAGATTTATGGGAGAGGGGTCCTATTGGGTAGTTATGGAGGCGGGGCTAACCCACACATATGCTGCCATGGAGCCTGTCAGGAAAACACTATTAAAGGTATTTCCAATTAGAAAATGAAAAAAAAAAATTGCCTTGGGAAAAGGATGAGCTAGGGGGATAAGGGGAAAAGTGCAGAAAGTGGGTGGAACTCCGCTTTACGATGTTTTCAGTTGTGTGATAAAAGTAGATCATCCTCACAAATCCCATACAAACAGGTAAAGGACATACAAAGTCTACACAGAGAAGGTTCAAGCAAAAAGCAGGACCACAGTGCCACAAGGAAACAATGCAAACAAATGTTCTAATTTGCTGCTTTATGCATTGTGTGCTCAAATGGCATTTGAACTTTGACCTCTCAGCACTTCACTCATACCCAGCTTGGGTTCCACCAACTTTGTCCAGTCAGCAGGAAGCGAACCCAGGCAGTACATGGATTCTTGCGGTCTTCTGGTGTCTGAATTACTAGAGGTAATTTAGATACCCGATTAAAACACGCTTGTTGCCTTATGAATGTATAGTGTTTCTGTAGCTATTGTAGCAGGGTGAGACTGTGCCACTGGATAATATGGTGGTTTATGAACTGTATCCAGGATCACCTGCAGTCCTCGTATCATATAGTGGAAACTGCTCTTTAAAGATTGCTCAAAACACAAGAGACAATCATAGTGCAATATTGCTTAAAGATGTGCATTTTAATTAAATATAAAATTGCACACTCACATTTGAAACATTTTATACAATAGCTTGTATTAAGAGGACATCAAGAGCTCGCCTCTTCACCGCTTACTTCCTGGCCAACAAGACACTGGAAGTGACGTCACTGGTTCCACCCGACACGTTGCATCACTGGTCACATGACTTTCTCGAGGGAATCTCTCTCAAGGGATTTCCCTTGCGAAAGTCACGTAACCAGTGACGCAACACGTCGGGAGGAGCCGGTGGTGTCGCTTACGGTGTCTCGTAGGCCGGGAAGTAAGGGCGAGGAGGCGAGCTCTTGATGGCCCTTTAATACAAGCTATTGTATTTGCATATATTTATTGTACAAGATGCTTCAAATGTGAGTGGGCTATTTTACATTTAATAAAATTGCAAATTTTTAAGCAATATTGCACTATCATTGTCTCTTGTGTTCTTAGCAATCTTTAAGGAGCAGTTTCAACTAGATTCTACGAGGACTGCAGGAGATCCTGGATACAGTTCATTTTATCTTATGATCTTTGAAGACCTATATACCTAAGACGTAACTTGACCCGTGGGGTCTCTCCCTGAGGTGAGCAGGCAATTCACCTAGAGGTGGTGGTGCACATATCACTGGATCTGGGCTGCAAGGCACATATTGGAATCAGTTTTCTCAACGGAGTGGATCCTTGCCTCATTTATTAATATTTGTTTGGGACTTTTTCACATCAATCTTTTATATTATTGTTATTATTTTTATCACGCTCATGAGGTTTATACTTTATTACAATATTGTATATAGCTATTCATGAGCACCAGGTAACATAGTGATCGATACAAACTAGTAGTGCTGTATTTATTAATATTTTTTCTCCACAGATATATTTTTCAGTTTCACAGGTTGGATTAGCGCACCTTTATTTATTTTTATATTACAGGTGTGTGCTGGCTTCATATGAGAGCCAGCAATAAAGCTCAGAGCCCCACCTTCCCGAAGAGGTCAGAGCGTGAGAGGTGCTGGTGTGCACCAAGGTGTAGAGCGTGAGAGGTGCTGGTGTGCACCAAGGTGTCTGGGTTGGGAAAGAGCAAGGCCTGAGAGAGAATCCGTGAGGGACAGAACAGCTAGGAAGCTGTAAAGAAGACACAGAGCTGAAGTGCAGCGTCTATGCATAAACACTGGGACGTATTTCATGGTCAGTAGGACCAAAAAGGTACTAATGTTCAGGAAGACCCTAAAGAGGTACTTGGAGCATCTAGCATTTACTGCACCCCACATTGCTTTTATATACCATTTTTTATATCTTTGTGATCACTTTTCATCATGTCATTTGTCATATATAACATATTCCAATAAACCTCCCGGTTTGACCTGAACTATTTGGAGTCCTCCTTCCCTCTTCTCTTTTTTGTCTATACGCTTGCTTGGAGCCTATGAGGAGCTGTCTGCAGTGATAACATCCCACCTTGGATACATCCGTGGAGCCTTAAGGACTGAGTGTCGGGGATCCCATGCCGGATTGGACTGACCGTCTCCTAGGTACAATATTAGCTCCAGACCCCATAGGACCCTAAGCCTTTTTGACGCACTGTCATATGACATGTGTGTCCACCCGATTTGGTAAGAGTATTTATTTACTTACCTTAGAAGTATCTTGAGAGTAAATTCAGACAAGCTGTTTTCTACCCCCATTCTGCTTTGGTGTCACGACATTAAGAAGAATATCACTTGCATACTTATGCTTGTGGACCTCTTTCTCTGCATTTGATTTGTGCACCATTTGTGGTTCAACACTTTATCCTCACCATTTATATGTAATGAGTAATTTTTTACATTGAGATAATACACATATACACGTACTTCACTGTACACATTAGCGCTACACTTTTTTATTTACCATTTATGTTCAACTTTGTTTGAGTATTGGCAGCTTTTTCACTTTTATTTTATTCATTTGTGTCTTCAGCGCAGTCCTTCCCTTGCACCACCACTTGGAGCAGTAAAGCTGAGAGATTTACTGCTCCAAGTACCTATTGGAGCAGAGCCCGGAGGCTGAATGCTATGTTTCTGCAGTGATGGAGATAACCCCCTTTATGGGAAGACATACCTGTATAAAGTTTTGATGTTCTTTTAAATAAAAGTCATCAAGAAAGCCCTGAAAACTATATTTGACGTGGAGTAAAGTCACTGTTTTGCCACTACCATTGAGCTAAGAAACACCTGACGTGTAACAATATTTTATTTATGTTAAAAAAAAAATTAGAAATATTTTTATTTATTTCTATTTCAGATTTAGTATTTGCAGCCAACAGGCAGTCCAACCAAATAAATTCTCTATAGGTATTTTACTGAAAACAAGCTTCAATTGGATCTGCTATTTAGAACAAACATTGCTGCATTGGTAAGAGCAGAAGAAAAACTTCCTATTACCTTTTACTACATATGGCTCTGTGTGAAGCTTCAATGAAAAATTGTCAAAAAGTAAGTCATCATTGCTAGTTTGTCTTAATAGTTATCCTAGTAAACGCTGAAAAGGCTGTACCATGATGGCAACTACATTAAATGTTTACTAAAATAACTAATGCAAATGTGCCTGTTCATTGAATGGGTGACATTCTGAATTGGTGAGTTAAAGTGACATTAAAGCCAAGTATTTTAAAAAAAAAATTTAAATAACAAACATGTTATACTAACCTGCTCTGTGCAGTGGTTTTGCACAGAGCAGACCTGATCCTCTTCTTATCAGGTCCCCCCAACCGACACTCCTGGTCCCTTTCTCCTGCCAAGTGCCCCCAGAGCAAACAGCTTGTTATGGCGGTACCCGAGCAGGCTCGCTCCCGAACTGCTGCTCTGTGTGTCCATTCACACACAGAGCCGTGGCTTGACCACGCCCCCTCTCTCTCCTCATTTTCTCACTGGCTGCGATTGACAATGGCTACTGCTGCTGTTTCAGCCAATAAGGAGGGAGAGTCCCCGGAGAGACTGGGCTCTCGTGCACATCGCTTGATGGCGATGGGACTCAGGTAAGTATTGGGGGGATTGCTGCAAACAGAAGGTTTTTTACCTTCATGCATAGAACACATTAAGGTAAAAAATTCTTGCGCTTTTAGAACCGCTTCAAATCTCTGCAAGTTGCATTCTCCTAAAATAAACATAACCAAAAACCATTATGGTTTACTTTGTGAGGAAGGAATAAGTGATTGCAAAGGGGTGTCACACACCCCTTTATAGGACCTGAACTGAGTATTGAGGGACTGGAATGTTAATGCGGGCAAATGCAGTACACATATCTACAATGAGTTACAAATATTGAAATAAACTGACTTAATTTAAAATTTGTTAAGCCACTGTTACTGAATATACTTCAGATCTGAATCGAAACCAATATTATGGCGTCACTGAATAATATTTTACATGGGTAATATAAGATATGCAACGTAAACCCATTCAAAGCCAGAAAACTATTTGAATGTAAAGGCTAAGTTCACACTAGTGCGATCCGATGTTCACTGTGATAATGTATTGTGATTTGGTTGCATTTTGGATGTGGTTTTCATATTTTATGGAGCCAAAATCACACTGGAATCACACCAAAATAGTAAAAGACCCTTTTTTTTTAAAAGCACCAAGCTGAGTTGCATTGAAGTGAATGGGCACCATTGAAAACAAATTAATTTACACTGTCATGCGATTCTGTGCGACTCAAATTGCATCTGAAATCACTCTAGTGTCAACCAGGCCCAACAGAAAATCATTTCTGGATTGTTTTCTATACAAACCTTGAGGATCCACTTCTTTGGCGATTTTCAAGGCATCAGAGTTTGCCAGATCTGAATTAGCTGGAGACACAGCTAGAAGAAGGCAATTCTCCTTGGTAACAAACTGCATTAACATGTCGCGGATCTGAAACTCAATGTCCGCTGGCTGGTCACCAACTGGGACTTTGGTCATACCCGGAAGATCAACCAGAGTCAGGTTAAGCACTGAAAACAAAGCATAAAAGATCTAATATTATTATACGGACATAAATTAGGCTACTTTGACACATCATATGCAGGTGATAGTAATTTTGCATGCTTGGCAACTGATGTTTCTCTTTCTCACAGGTGCACAGTAATAGAGCTAATTTAGGTAGGAAACACTGAAAGACAAAATTCCTGTTTTTGAGGCTCACCAATGGTTTACATCTTGTGGTGAACCCTCTGTATTCCCTCTGGTAAAGTCTTCTCTTGATTGTTGACTTTGACACACATACACCTACCTCCTGGAGAGTGTTCTTGATCTGGCCAACTATTGTGAAGGGTGTTTTCTTCACCAGGGAAAGAATTCTTCGGTCATCCACCACAGTTGTTTTCCGTGGTCTTCTGGGTGTTTTGGTGTTGCTGAGCTCACCGGTGCGTTCTTTCTTTTTAAGGATGTTCCAAACTGTTGATTTGGCCACACCTAATGTTTTTGCTATCTCTCTGATGGGTTTGTTTTGTTTTTTCAGCCTAATGATGGCTTGCTTCACTGATAGTGACAGCTCTTTGGATAACAGACACTATAGGTATCTGCGGCTGCGTTTTGCATGCAGATTTAACCCCTTTTCGGCCGCTAGCGGGGGTTAAAACCGCCCCGTTAGCGGCCGACGCCCCCACTGCCCCAGTGTGAAAGAGGCCTTACCGTCCTGCAAGCGCACCGCTCCAGTGTGAAAGCCCGAGGGCTTTCACACTGGAGTGACAGGAGAGGCAGTTTACAGGAGCTATGCAGGCGCTATTTTTAGCACTGTAGCGCCTGTAAAGCGCCTCAGTGTGAAAGGGGTCTAAATGGTAAAGACGCTAACCAGATAGTGATAGGCAACCCAGGATTATAGTTACAGATGCACCTGTTTTTAATAAAATAATTAAAATCACAATGTCGTAAAACACAGACTGGTTGACACACCATTTGGAGAGTAGATACGAAGGTTTATTGGCACAGCGGAAATGCCCTTGTTTGTTCCGGTGATCCGATCAGTTTCAGCCTCGATTTCCATTCTGATTTCTTCAAAGTCTGTAAACTTCTTTCCCTTGCAGTGCAGAAACTCCCCATGTTCTACAAAATAATGATATGACATCAATCACAGGCCTCACATATAGGTAACCATAACAATCACATTCAGTTAGAGAATATTAGGAGAGGTTATTTATGAAATGGAATGCATTAATCAATAGATACGCCCCCTATTTAGTAAAGGAGTATATTCAAAAAGTAAATGCAACATGTAGGCATAACATTTTATATATTACAGAGTAAGCTCTGCCTCTACACAATAAATGGAAGGACTACTCATTAATGGTACACTTAGAAGCAGAACTCAATGCCAATAAACATCTGTAAAAGCAAGGAAAATCATGGGAATTACAAACTGGGAGATTCATCTCCATCTTAAAAAAAAAATTATCAGAAGGGATCACTTTTCGGAGACAGTAGAGCAGTGGTTTGCAAGTGTTCAGGAGGAGATACTGCTGCCTCCTGAATGCCTGTTTTTTTTCAATTCCATTGGGGATTTTTCATTGCAAAACCACTCCACAACCATATGCCAAACAGATGACATGCTGTTACCACACTTGTAGTCCATTGACACTTCCTCCAGCACTCCAACTGAAAGCCTGAACCCTGGTATGGGCAGAGAGCTGGAGGAAGTGTCTGCAGAGGCCTGGCATTGCACTGGTGAAACGGTCACGGGTGAAATGTTTGGCAGGGTTCTATTGATAAAAAAAAAAATTTTAATTTTCCTTGCAAATTTATGTGCATTTATTTTAAACAGTGGACTTAACCTTTAATGCTATTGACAGACTACATCATATATCATTTTTATTTTACCCATAGTTCCACTTCAGTTTTAACTGATTTAAGCAGGAGATGGGAACCAAGCTTCACGTAAGAGAAGAAAAATTCTATGCATGGAAATACTGTGCCATCTCTCACCAGGAAATCTCAGGATTTGTTGCTCCCCAGCGGTTTCCCTGGGAGGACTGGCTTTCTTGGGCTTTTCATGTTTTCTTTGTGATGTTAGGGGTCCTATTTATAATGGCTTTGCAATACAGCTGCATGATGGCTCTATTTCCCTCAGTCTTTATTCCTTTGTTATTTTCTTTTATAGTACCTTTGTTATATTTTTAGCTCTTCATTCTAACACCATCACTTTACAGACTTTCTAACGTCAATGTTACTGTCTTTTTTGTAATGTTATGTATATATGTGAAATGCTCAGCCTACTATGGGCTTGAAAACTTGTCATATAATTAAAAAATGCTGACAGCTAAATACAATGCCTTGAAAAAGTATGTGATAGACCAACACAAAGTGGCATAAAATTGTGAAGTGGAAGGAAAATGATAAATGGTTTTCAATTTTTTTTACAAATAAATATGTGAAAAGTGTGGCGTGCATTTGTATTCAGCCCCCCCCGAGTCAACTCTTTGTATTTAACCACCCTGAGTACTTTGCAGAACCACCTTTCACTGCAATTACAGCTGCAAGTCTTTTTGGGGATGTCTTTACCAACTTCGCACATCTAGATAGTGACATTTTTGCCCATTCTTCTTTGTAAAATAGCTCAAGCTCTGTCAGATTGGATGATGAGCGTCTTTGAAAGGCAATTTTCAAGTCTTGCCACAGATTCTCAATTGGATTTAGGTCGGGACTTTGGCTGGGCCATTCTAACACATGAATATGCTTTGATCTAAACCAATTCATTGTAGCTCTGGCTGTACGTTTAGGGTTGTTGTCCTGCTGGTGAACCTCCCCCCCAGTCTCAAGTCTTTTGCATACTCTTATGCCGCGTACACACGATCAGAATTCTCGTTGGAAAAAGCTCTGGCGGTTTTCCCGACGGAATTCTGACGGAATTCCGCTCAAACTGTCTTGCCTACACACGGTCACACCAAATTCTGACCGTCAAGAACGCGGTGACGTACAACACTACAACGATCCGAGTTCAATGCTTCCGAGCATGCGTCAAATTTTTTCCGAGCATGCGTAGGAATTTTGCGCGTCAGAATTACTACAGTTGATCAGAATTTCTGATAGAAACCTTTTCCATTGGAAAAATTGAGAACATGCTCTCAATTCTTTGCTGTCGGAAATTCGGCCAGCAAAATTCCGATGGAGCCTACACACGGTCACATTTTCCGATGAAAAGCTCTCATCTGTCTTTTTCTGGCTGGAATTCCGATCGTGAGTACGCGGCATAATAGATTTTCTTCTAAGATTGCCAAGTTTTTGACTCAATCCATCTTCCCATCAACTATGACCAGCTCCATCTTCCCATCCCTGTCCCTGCTGAAGTAAAGCATCCTTATTACAAGATGCTGCCACCACCATGTTTCACGGTGGGGATGGTGTGTTCAAGGGGATGTGCAGTGTTAGTTTTCCATCACACATAACGTTTTGCTGTTTGGCCAAAAAGCATCTTCTTCCACATGTATGTTGTGTCCCCCCCCCACATGGTTTCTCACAAACTGCAAACGGGAATTCCAATGGCTTTCTTCTTGCCACTATTCCATAAAGATTTAGGGCACTTTCACACTGAGGTGTCAGCGGTAAGTTAGGGGTATCAGAGTAAAGGGGGCTTAATACAAATGCACGCCACACTTTTCAGATGTTTATTTGTCAAAAAGTTCAAAAACCAGTTATCATTTTCCATCCACTTCACAATTATGTGCCACTTTGTGTTGGTTCATCACATAAAATCCCAATAAAATACATTTACGTTTTTGGTTGTCATGACCAAATGTGCAAAATTCCAAGGGGTATAAAAAAATTCTGTTGGAAGAGACACCAAATTACAATATTTAAACACATTAAGCAACACCAGGCTGTGTTTACATTTCCCAAGAGACTAAAGATACATGAATTGCACTTTGGCTGGTTCAGCGGGGTCCGGCCGAATTTTGATCCAAGTATGGGCAGGTTGGTTGTGAACAAGTCGATCTATTGATGTATGTAGCGAAATATAAAGATCTAGTCCCCGTTACACTGCAACGTTGATGGCCAGGAACTCTGGCTCCTAGAATGGGCATTCCAGGAGAGGTGGAGACAGAATGTAGTAAATTGGGTTAAGTAGGGTCTGAGGCAGCTTTCCATTCACCTATTGTTCAGTGTGTTAATGAATCCACCTATTATCTGCTACGGGATGTAAATACACTCCTAGTCATGTGTAGGGCACGGTTTTATTGTTAGGGGAATGCCCCTGGAAAATGAGTTAAGAAACCCCTTGCATGGGGAAGCATATAAAAAGCCAGCTGTGGCTAAATAAAGTGGATGATTGACTCCCCGAACTGTGTGTCATCCAGTTACTGGGGGGGGGGGGGGGTAAAAGATGGCTGTAGATAAGTTAGCACTTACTTAGCTTCAAGGATTTCCCAGCGGACTTGAGGATCCGCTACAGTGGTGGCAGCAGTGGGACTAAAGCCTTGCAGCAAGAGAAGGCAGCGTTCGTGCAAATTCGGTTACACGAATGGAAGTGTGAATGGAGACAAACTAAATCGCAAGCTATAGCCGGGTAAAGGAAGTTATTTTGACAAGATATGCCATCACCCCAGAAGCATACCGAAAGAAACAGGAGAAGGACTCCCACACCGAATGGGCTTGCCGAATGCAGAGGGCAGCCCTAGCTTGGCTACAAGCCAGTCAGGCAACCACAGCCGACACAATCACCCAGCTGTTTTTACTGGAGCAATTCTTTAATGGACTAAACCCTGAGGTACAGGAGTGGGTAACGGACCGCAAACCTACCACTCTCTCGGAAGTGGCCAGGCAAGCTGATGAATATCAAGATGCCCACAGGCCATCACAGACTAACTTCTGACCAAACACCAAACCGCTGAACAATAACCCAGGGCCACCAGGTACACAACGACCCGGGCTAATCCCTAGCCCCCCTGCAAATCGATACCTCGGACGCAAGGGAGTGCAGTGCCATTCGTGCAAGCGAATGGCACTGTCTGAAAGGCTGAGATCTGCTGGTGCTGGATGGAGCACTGAGCAGTACTGAACCCAGTTTCAAACATCTGATGCAAAGAATACCCCTTCATCTAACCCCAGTGAGATGGCCCCATATGAGCTTTGAAAGTCAGCGCTGAAGTGAACTTATTCTTTTTTGAGTTCCTAATTTGGGTGCAGAGTTGTATAATCTAAATGATATCCTAACTGAAGACATTTTTTTAAATATATTGTAGATTACCAGTCCTTAGCTCTGGTGGGAGCATTTGTTATTTTTTATAAAAAAAAAAAATACCTGCTGATCTTGTCAGAAATCTTGTATCCTTATAAGTTCCTTTGAAATAAAGTGAAATCTCAAACAAATGTTAAATTCCTTCCAAGCTGTCTTCTGTAACCTACAAGTCGTCCGCCCCCATGTAATGGAGATGAAAAGAGGAGTTCAAATACGGAGAACAACCTAGGATGACAACCATGGCCCCCAATAGATGCAGTGCAGTGAGTAAGCACTGTCCCCCAAGGCACAAAGTATCACCAAAACTTTAAAACTGCTAAACTGCAATGTATAAAATTATTGTTTGGAAGTGGAAGTCCATGCTAAAACTAAAATCCCGGCATCTATAGACACCCACGATCTAACACTAACCTATGTGTTCCTGTAAAGAAGAAATAGTATACATACTTTTTTTTTTTTCTCCATTTTTTTTAAGTGATCACATCCACTCTGTTCTCAGCTGCATAAGAGCTGGGGGAGAAGAAGCAGCAGCACACTGATCTTCCCAGTGAAAGGCTGTGCAGGGGAGGCGTGTCAGCAGGACAAGTCTGATCATTGGAGGAGAGCAGGCTGAATTTCCAGCACAGCAAGAGAACAGATCACAATGTGTTCTGCTAAGTGCGGTCAGTTTTTGATAGTAAAAGCAGAGTAGTAATAGTACTATAGTAAAATAGTAAAAGTGTCGGGAACACTGCGGCTCTTTACCACATGATCAGCTGTGTCCAATCACAGTTGATCACTGTGTAAACAGGATTTGTCAGTTATCAGCATTCCTCTCCTCATGTTAATAGCATGAGGAGAGCTGATAAATGGCAATTCCACACAGGGGACATCTAGACTCATAATCAGGGCACTGATCATCAGTGTTCTGATTATCAGTACAGCCCCAACAGTGCCCATTAGTGCTGCTAATCAGTGCCTATCAGTGATGCCTATTAGTGCTGCCTCATCAGTGTCCATCAGTGCAGCCTCATCAGTGCCCGTCAGTGCCTCCTCATTGTTGCCCATCAGTGCCACCTCATCAGTGTCCATCAGTGCAGCCTATCAGTGCCCATCAGTGCAGCATCATCAGTGCCTCCTCATTGTTGCCCATCAGTGCCACCTCATCAGTGTCCATCAGTGCCTCATCAGTGTCCATCAGTGCCTCCTAATTAGTGCCACCCCATCAGTGCAGCCTATTAGTACCCACCAGTGCCTCCTCATCAGTGCAGCCTATCAGTGCCTCCTCATCAGTGCTGTCCCATCAGTGCAGCCCATCAGTGCCTCCTCATTAGTGCCGCCCTATCAGTGCAGCCTATCAGTGCCTCCTTGTCAATGCCCATTAATGCCTCCTCATCAGTGTCCATCAGTGCCTCCTTATCAGTGCCCATCAGTGGAGCTCACCTTGTTAAAACTTGCGCCTCTCTAATGGCACCGGTGACATCACCGGTAACATGCACCAGTAGGTCACGCCCACCTTCACCAGTCGGTCCCAAGGACCTCCAACAGTGTGCCTGCCCACCCCCACCAATGGATCCTGCCCACCTCCAGTGAGACCTGCTGGGCTCAAACAGTGTGCCCGCCCACCCCCACCAATGGGTCTCGCCCACCACCAGTGGGTCCCAGACACCTTCACGTCTTCTCTCTCCCACTCTGGAACTGGAAAATAGGTGTTTGTGGTGTCGCCCTGCCCAATCTCTTCTGCTTACAGACGGTTGCTGAGGGAGGAGAGAGCAGAATATGCTCCTCTAGCAGCTGTTCATGCTAATCTCAAGCTGAATGACAGGAGTGACGGTGGCAGTGTTACTCCTGTCATTCTGGCACAGACAAGCTCCCAGTGCACCCCTCTGGTGGGTGTCACCCGGGGCGGTCTGCCCCCCCTAGTGATGCCACTGATAGCAAGGATAACTTGCCACAAATTTGTGGCAGTGTTGAATTGTAAGACTGTTAACTTGCTGCACATTTGCAATGGCAAGTTGTACACTTGCAGAGCTCTTGAAGCACAAGTTCTTGACACTTTTCAAATTTATAGCAAATTTGTGTGGCAAGTCTCTAGCAAGAGCAATGCAAGTCTAAAGCATGAAACTTCAGCCACAGTGACCCCTGTGGTGGGGTGACTACTGCACAACATAACTGAATCCAGAACTTGCAGCAGAGTTGCAGAATGTTTGCAAAGAATGTTGATCTGGAGTCACGCAATGGGGACTTTCTGCAATTGTGTAACAAACTTGTGAAGCCTGGTAATAGCTTAGCAGGTCATTTTTAAGCTTGGAGCACACTTGCTTGCTATCTGGGCTGTGATTTAACACAAAGAAAGCAATACAGCAAGAATAGAAATCTTTTTCATACAAGTACATGGTACAGCAGGCACATATCAAGAATATGAAATGTTGGGGTAACAAACACGTTAAATCAGAGAGTATCCAATTGCCTTAGGGGAGCAGAAAGGAATTCCTGAACTTGATGTCCATTTGTCTTTTCTCCACTTGACTAGGTAAGTATATCCACTAGAAAGGCAGCACCCATTTTCCCAAACTTTATCAGTAATACACTCTAACTTGTAAGGTAGTGTAGCACTACCTCCGTAAGGGACGCTGGTGATTGTGGTCCGTCTCCCACCCTGCACAGCCAGGCACATGAATTTCCAGACACACCTCAGTTAAGAAACAGTCCTTGTACTTTGTTTTGTTTTATTAGGGGAATAGAATTTAGATGGGGATAGGGTGCACATGGGATGCCCACTTGATTGAAGATAGGAAATTTAGGGACTGAACTATATACAGCCTCTTCTCTTCTCCTCCAGCACATACACTTGCTTGCAGACTATCACTCCTGAGAGCAACTAGCAGGCAGGGACCACGGACCCCTATGGTGTAGAAAAAATATTTCCTAGTTCTAGCTGCCACACATGTGGCTATTGCTCCCAGTACCACCTCTTCAGGTGCTGCCAGCCCTCCTGGCTGCAGCTGCCCCTTTCCACTGCCTGTGCCACCACAGTCCTTCTGACTGGCTCTGCACCCATCACAGACTGCTCTATCCCAGTCCTCTCAGGCGTGCCTCCCAGTCCTCCTGATTGCGTGTCACTCATCAGCCCTCTTGGCTGTTCCGATTGCACAACAGTATTCTCCCGCTGTCCTCTCCATGCTCCCAGTGCCTCATGTCCAGGACACCTCCATGAGAGGGTTCCGTCCGCACACGAGCCCAGGCCAAAGGTCAACCATCCCAGATTGGGGAGCTCCCTCAAAGGCCATGACAGCCTAACACTCCATCTCCAGCTTTTACTCAAATACAACTCCTCACCAGCTGGGCTGACCCTGAGTATTTGAGTGTGCCTGCCCCCTGCCAATCCAAGTTGGGGATTGGTCAGGGCCCTCAGAATACTCCAGACAGCTCCACCTTACCTCCCCTCCCATTCTTATAGAGGGTGCTAGAATATTCAAGAAGTAGGGGGGAGGCCTCAGTGATGCTGCCTGTAAGTCATCCAGCTCTCCCTGGATTTCTTCCCAACCCAGGACAAAACACAGCTTCCAGCCAAGCCTGCATAAATTTACCTGCACTAGAAAAAAAAATATTTACACTTCTAGCACTAGAGGGTGCTCCACTAGCAAGTGTATGGCCTTTGTAATTAAAATATTGGACCATTTGCTCCTTTCTGTAGTGATCTCTTTTCATCACCATGTTGATCCTAAAATGTGGAAATATAAAAGATTTTAGCTATTTTTTTTTGATAGCACAAAAACAATGATAAACTAAAAAAAGCATTTACATCCGTGGCAGTGCCAGATGTCCAAGATGCCAGAAGGTGTTTGGGTTATGCTTGCATGGCCAACTGTCCTCCTATGTCTATATGCACTCTTACTTTCTAATGGTCCTACCTTCCACAGAAAAACAACAGGAAATCATCTGCTTATCATTTTGTTTCATATACTGTGACTGCTGTAAATCAAAATTACATTAGCCTATCAACCAATAGACAAAAATCAAATGATTTCCATAAGCAAGTTTAATACAAAAACAGGGCTTGTCAAGCACTAGGCCACAAAAGAAAAATCTACCAAATTTCTTGCTGCTATCATCTGCGGACTGTGATAGTTTGGCAGATCGATGACAAGTACCCTATATTTAAAAAGCCATCAATTACAGTACTATTTATAGAAAAAGGACTACTAAAAGGATATATCCTGTCTATTGTCTTCTGTGCACTTATGCTGAATCAGGAAAGGAAGAGCTTACTATGTATAGTAAGCAGGAGAAATAGAGTAAAGGCTAATGATATTGAGCTCCAAGTATAAAAACTCAGGCAACAAAATCTTTCTGTGTGGTTGAAACAAACTTCCATTTTCAAATCTAATCTGAAAAACATTTTAGATTCAATGTCAATATTCACTTTGAACAATCCATTTTTTAAATAAATGAAATCTTTACTCAACTCTTCATATAATGTATGTTTTGTGAACTTGGTCTTCTGGGCACCGACCTTGTGGTAAATCCCATTACTTGTTTGCTTGATTATACTGACTCATCCTTTTTTTTTTTTTTTTTTTTTTTTTTTTTAATTAATAATTTTTTTTTTTTTTCTGACTCATCAGGATAGCCATGGTGACTTTAAGGGATTTGTGGGTGTGGGGGCGCCGGGGGGGAAGATCTGTCCACCCCGTCGTCTCCCACCCTCGGCATGTGGCCCAGCTCGCTCAACCAGGGGCTCCATATACGGGCAAATTTCTTGAGGTTATTCTGCCGAATAAACATTGCCCTCTCGCACCATATCATGGAGTCAATCGCCTCAGTCCAATTTGCCGAGGAAGGAGGGGTCCTAGCTTGCCAGTTCAGCGCTATTAGGCGCCTTGCCTGGTACAGGCATCTCAGCAAGGCGACTTTGATAGGAGGTGATGTATTACCATCCTCAAAGATTCCCAGAAGGCAAGTCCTAGCCTCTGGTTCCAGGGTGGTCCCAAAGGTTCTATTCAAACTGTCCACTATTTCTACCCAATACCTGAATAACTTTGGGCACTTCCATACCATGTGAAGAAGATCGCCTGGCGCCTTGCATCTTGGGCATTCGTCTCTGGGCTTTCTACCGAATTTAAACAGTTTTTGAGGGGTATAATAAGCTCTGTAAATTAGAAACAGATGGGAAACCTTTTGCGAGGGGGATGTTGATACCAGGCCACCCTGTTCGAGGACCCGGTCCCATTGTTCCGAGGTAATTGGCCCTAAGTCTTTTTCCCATCCCCTTCTACTTCTATCAGGTCCCTTGGTGCTCATGGCTCTGTTTCCCAGGGTATCATATATCCTGGAGATCAGGCCCCTCATTGGTCTCGGCTTCGTTATTTCCTGGAATAGGGGGGTCTTAACCCAATTAATAGTCGAGGATCTAAATTGGGCCTGAATACCGTGTCTGACCTGCAGGTATTTGTAAAAAGACCTATTTGAAATATTGAATTGTCGTCTCAGGTCCTCGAATGACTTCAAGTGGTTTCCCTCGTATAGCTGGATTAACCGGCTAATACCCTGCCTTTCCCACTCTAGAGATCTCTCTATGCCCTTTATTTCCCCTAGATTCTTGTTATACCATAGCGGGGTATACTCGTTCAACCCATTGTATCCCATTATTGATTTTACTGCCTTCCACACTCTAGTCATCAAGTCGCTCGTCGGACACCTATAAGTGAACGAGTCTGCTTCCAACGCCTCTATTAATGAGTTATGGGGAGCGCCCAGTATCGCCATTCTATTGCCACCACACCCACCTGCCAGGAGCCCGCCGTTTGCCATTTGCTGGAGTTGAGCCGACAAAAAATATAGCCGTGGGTGCGGAATCGCTGTCCCCCCCCTCCCGACAGGGAGCTGCAATGTTTGTAGACCGATCCGGGCTTGGCCCTTTTTCCAGATTAAGTCCCTAAACAGGGATTCAATCTTCTTAAACCATTTCTGGCTAATCCAGACTGGAGAGTTATGGAGAATATAGAGAACTTGCGGGAGCCAGATCATCCCAATTAAATTGCAACGCCCTGCTATGGATAGGGGGAGGCGACTCCATATCTCCACTTTTTGTTTTAGTTTAGTCAATAGCGGGACTAGGTTATCACTGATATAATGGTTTGTGTCGCTAGAAATCCACACCCCCAAGTATTTAAGCTTGGTCACCACGTCGAGGGCAGAGGTTATAGTGGGTGTCTGATCGCCACACCGAGCCAACGGTAGCAGGGCTGACTTGCTCCAATTGATGGCTAAACCGGAGTGTTGCCGAAATTTCTCCATCATGCGCATCACTACCTCGAGTGAAGAGTTGATGTCGCCGATAAAAAATAAAACGTCGTCGGCAAATAATGAGATTCTTTCCTCCCCTAGCTGGCGCCTGAATCCCTGGAGATCCGGACGCGTTCTCGTCAGGATCGCCAGGGGTTCCATTGCCAGTACAAAAAGGAGGGGAGACAGGGGACATCCCTGCCTCGTCCCCCTTTCCAATTGAAACAACTCGGAGTAGTCCCCGCCCACTCTGACTTTAGCTCTAGGCTCGTTGTATAAAAGTTTAATCCATTTAATGAAGGTAGGCCCAAAACCAAATCGCTCCAGGACCAGCCATAAATAGTCCCATTCCAGGCTGTCAAACGCTTTAACAGCATCCAAGGCCAAAATGGCCTTGGGGCTTGCGTTATCCGTTGGAGTTTGCATATTAAGGAAGACTCTTCTAATATTGGTGCTAGTTGACCTGCCTGGAATGAAACCTGACTGGTCCGGATGGATTAGCTTGTGTATGCATTTGTTTAGTCGAATTGCCAAAACCTTCGCTAAGATCTTAATGTCGGAGCATAGCAGCGAAATTGGGCGGTACGAGGTAACTTCCTGCTGGTCCTTCCCCTCTTTAAGTATCAGAATGATATTGGCCTCGAGCATCGAGGTGGGCAGTCTGCCCCCATCCAATGCCCATCTCAAAGTTTCCAACAATTCAGGCAACAATACCTCACCATACCGTTTGTATAGCTCTATTGGCAACCCGTCGGGGCCCGGGGACTTTTGATTGGGCATTGCTGCCACTGCAAGTCTCAGTTCCTCTATAGTTACTGGCGCCTCCAATTCCGTTTTGTCATTGTCTGATAGGTTTGGGAATGTTATCTGCTGTAGAAATTCAGATACTGCTGTCTCGCTCCCTCTCCTAGAGGATTTATAGAGGGTTTTGTAATAGTTGCCAATAAGGTTCGTTATCTCCAATGGATCGGTAACCAAATCCCCGTTTGCCCTCCTGATTGCTGGGATTACTGAAGGGGAACTATTAGTTTTGACCAGAAGAGAGAGGGTGTGGCCTACCCTTTCGCCTTCACCAAAATAATATTGGCGCTGAAAGATTCGCCTATTCTCCATTTTCTTAATAAGTAGCATTTTATAGGTTTGTTGTTTATTGAGCCATTCCCCCTTGCTAGTAGGGGTCGGATTTTCTACATAGCGGCGTTCTGCTAGGGTTACCTCACTACTAGCTTCCCTTTCTTGCTCTCTCGACCGCCGCTTAATTGCTGCCATCTTCTGGATTAGCAGTCCTCTTGTATAGGCCTTTAAGGAATCCCAGATCACTCCGGGCGGCGCCGAGCCCGCGTTTATTTGTATAAACTCCCTTATGCTAGTGGTCAAATCGCAGGGATTGTCAATCAATTCAAGCCAGCAGGGATTGACCGACCATTCCCTATGGCTGGCTCTGCCCCCGGTGCTTATGTTGAGCGTCAGCGGGGAGTGATCTGAGATCCCTCTCAAGCCATACTCTATATCTCTCACCAACAAATTCGCCTCATCGTTCCCCAGGGCCATATCGATTCTAGAGAGGGTACGGTAGGAGTCTGAAAAACAAGAGTACTGCCTATCATATGGGTGCCGCGTACGCCATATGTCGCTTAACCCTATTTCCCTCAAAAACCGTGACAGGCGGTTCCCCTCTCCCGCCCTAGGTCTAGCGGGCACAGGGAATCTGTCTAGTCCCGTATCTAACACCTCGTTGTAGTCCCCTAGGGCTATCATTGGAATGCCTGGTTTATCCAGGACAAACTCAAGTAGTTTGTACAAAACCTCGAGCTTAAAAGGGGGAGGTATATAGATATTTGCTATAATGTAAGGCTGACTACCAATCAGGCAAGACAGGAATATATAGCGACCCTGTTCGTCGGTAGAGATTTCGCTACAGGAGAAAGGTACTCCTCTCCCTACCAAGATGCTCACTCCCCTGGAGTAGGAGGAGTGAAATGAGTGGTATTGGGCCGAGAACTTGCGACTAGATAACTGAGAAGCTGTGTCGGGAGTAAGATGCGTTTCCTGAAGCAGCAGTATTCCGGGTCCCCTCCCGTCCAATGCCGACAGGACTAACGCACGTTTATTTAAGCTACCCAGACCCCGGGTATTCCATGAGACCAGATTTACTCTATCGCCCTTCATAATAGGTTTAACCGCAGGACGCAGGGGGGGGGGGCGGGAAGGGGAGGGGGGGCCCCACAGCAAACCGGTGAGCCCACCCATCCCCTCCCCACCCCCCCCGGTTCCCCCACCACCCCCACCCACGCACCAGCCCCCACCGACTCTATAGGGACCAGTAGTGTGTGTTCCCCCAATCTTCCCTAAACCTACCCACCCCCCCCTCCCAATCCCTCGCCCCCCTCCCCCCATGCCCAACTGGGCCACCCCCGCGGGGCTTGTATGCGACCCAACCATACACCTCCCACTCGACCGCCCAGGTGTCCTACCCCAACCATAATGCTGTGTTAGATGAACAATCCTAGTCCAACCATTTCCCAGTGGCATCAACGTTAAAATAATAATATACGAACAAATACCCTACCCTCCTAAACAGGGTGAGGAGAAGAAAGGAAGGGGAAGATGTAGAGTCCTCCCTCCCGTTCCCCCCCCCCCACTAGTGCCCACCGTGCTCCCAACCCATTGTGCAATTGGCAACGTGTTAACCATTAAAATGAGCAAGAAGGAGAAGTAGAGGCTTCCACGGGAGCCTCACCCCTGCCCCTCGATCCTGATCCGATATCGGTGAAAAAAAAAAAACCCCATTATTATAAAACATTTGTAGTGTAATTAACAAATAACCAGTGTCAAAAAATAAACGAGGAAAGAAAACAATTGCAATTAGTGATATCCCCGTCAGCCCCCCCCCCCCTCCCCCCAACCCAGTGTCATTGGTGCAGTAAGCAATAATGCAGTGCAGTTTATTCAGAGTAGGGAGAGAGAGAAAAAGGGAGAAAAAAGAAGAAAGGGGGAAAAAGGAGGGGGGGGGGAAGAAAAAAAAAAAAAAGGAAAGTGTCCTACCCTCCCAGACAGGGGTTATGGTGACTGTGTGTTAACCATCAGGTGGACAAGGGGAGAGGTATGGGCGTCTTTAGAAGCCCCCACCTCTGACCCCCAGTCCTAGTCAAATATCAGTGCAATGGTGCAAAAATCATTATTAGTACAGTAATAATAATATAATTAGTGGTATTCCCCTCAGCCCCCCTCCCCCCACCCCCCTGACCCGGTACCCTTAGTGTAATGGACAGTGTCATAGTTCAAGGTAAGGAAAAGAGGGAGAGAAAAAAAAGAGGAGAAAAAAAAAAAAAAAAGGGGGGGGGGACAGGGGAGAGGGGGGAGAGGGGGGGGGAAGAGGAAGGGCACAGAGACCCAAAAAAGCAACATATAGCAACAACATACAGCCTAGTCCCTCCATCGGTCCCCCCCCCCCCCACGACCCATGTCCATGACTCTCTCAAAGATCTTCTCTGTGTTCCTCCAACCATCTCTCGACTTCGGCAGGTGTGTTGAAATACAAGGTCGAGCCCATAGCGGTCACCCGCAAGCGGGCGGGGTACAACAGGGCGTATGCGATTTTATGCCGCTGAAGAGTACGTTTAATTGGGATGAATTCTGCCCTGAGCTTCTGGAGGTCCGGGGAGAAATCCGGGTAGAAAGAAACCCTAGTCTCATTGAAAAAAATGTCCCCCAGTTCTCTAGCCTTGCGGAGTAAAATCGCACGGTCGTTGTAGTTTACAAATTTCAGTAGTAGTGGACGAGCCCGCTCGTCGTTTTGTCGGGGTCTGGTAGGGACTCGATGGGCTCTCTCGATCGCGAATGATGGCGTAAAAGAGGAATCCCCAAATATTTCCTTGAGCCAGGTTTCCAAAAAAACTACGGGATTGGGGCCCTCGCTCCTCTCGGGTAGGCCTATTAGGCGCACGTTGCTTCTGCGGCTTCTATTTTCTAGTTCGTCAAGCTTAGCGGCCTGTTTGGCCATTTGCTTCTGTAGGCCTATGATTTTTTCCTGTAGTGGGGGGAGTTCGTCGTCGATCGTGCTTAACCTCGCCTCAAGCGCCGTAGTCCTTTCCACTGTGCTGCTCAGTAACTGGCTCATTGAAAATAATTCATTTTTAATGCCATTCAATTGGCTGTCCAGACCGGATATAGAGTCCTTGCAGGCATTAACGGCTTCAAGTATGTCCCTAAGTGTGGGTTCCTCCTGGCCCCCTATTATGGGGCATGCAAATGGGCTTGCTGCCACCTGTGCCACCTTACCCTCCCCAGGGTCGTTATTGCTTGCGGTTCCTCTAGCAGGTAGAGTTGTAGCGCTAGATGGTAGTTGACTAGAATTTCTTCTGCCGGAGGCCAGCCCCTGAGTCTTTGCTTGTGGCGCTTGTAATTGGTGCCCCCCTTGCTTGGTGATTGTGTGGGAGCATGAGCATGGGCAAAACGCTCAAGTTTTGCAGCGGCGGCTGCGGCTGCAGCCGCAGACACCTGATTTGCTTTTTCCTTAGCAGAGCGGGTTTTTTGGGCCCCTTCCTGGTGCAGCGTCTCATCAGTGGCACGTTTGCTAAGCATGGTAAATTTTGCAAGTAGTGGATGCCCCACCAACAAAAAAAAAAAAAGGGAAAGAAAAAAAAAAAAGGGGGTCTTGCCCCTCCTTGTTCCTTCCCCGCTAGTGGTGCTCTGGCCAAAATCAATACAATTATACAGCCTTGTAGAAATATCTTAAAAAAGGGCAGAGAGGAAAGAATGGGTCAAGGCGAGCCACCCACAGCAAAAAGGCCACAGTTCGCACCAGCGTCCCCCCAATTCTCCACTTCACTGTTTGCTTGATTATACTGACTCATCCTTAATTGCACATAAATAGATCTTGCCCCGATCGCCCACCGTGTCCGAAAAGATAACAGATCTTAACTGCTTTATCTCCTTTGAAAAACACACCTACTACCTTAAAAATGCCATGCAAAAGTTTGGCGCCGTGTGGTCCCAGTGGACAAAGTTCATGCACCCAACCTTTCCTGAGTCTCTAGGAGCCTTTTTGGTTGTTTAACATTTATGTATCTGTATGTACTTGAGTATATGTAGGCACTGTTAAGCTCTGTGTACCTAAAGATTTATGTGGACACTATCAGCTTCTGACCTCCGAGGTGACCGATCCTTTCTGTATCTCATACCACTGTTCCGCCCTGTGTGGTGGGTTGATACTATGTTTTTTACAAAAATGTAAAAACACTTCCATAAATAAGATCTGATTAAAAAAAACATGGGGAACATTTGGTCTAGGAAGCAAACACACCCAACCGGCTCCTTCATAGTTGGAAAATGATTTCCATGAGCGCCACCCAAAGTGTGCCATGGTTTCTCAGTGAATGGTGGCCATGATGTGTGCATAGTCTTACAGAACATTGTTTCTTGTACCACATTTTAAACATGAATAACAAACATATGATAATAAATAAGCACAATGCATTTTCACAGTTTTGTATCACAGCATGAACTTTTATTGGAGCTCTATGCATTTGGTCACAAAATATCTCAGAGCCATAAAGGAAGTCGATGTTTAAAGTCTTTTGTCTGCATGTGATCGCAGGTCACAGGAAGCAGATACTGTAGTTATATAACATGTAGCAGTTGTCTATAAGTGCTGGACCCGCTTTGATTGATATCTAAATAGGGCAGCATTTCTTTCCAATATGTGTATATAAAAGTCTCTTTGCCTCTTTCCCAGTCTTCCCCTGATGCTAGGTAAGTCATAAAACTAAGGCACCTTTCACATGGGGTGGACTCTGATTTGATCAGAAGGGGATCTGTATGGTGATCCCCTTCTGATCAGAGCAGAGTGACAGGATGACAGGTCAATGTTCGCTTAGTTTATGCACAGCAGACAGAGACAGACCCCGCTCTTCTTTATGGGTGGCTGGGAGTAAACAGACTTCGCTATCTGTTTACACCCGACTGCCCTCCAGTTCGATCCGCCTAGATGGAGGAGGATGGATTCTGTTTTATTTTTTTTAGCAGGCCTGTATTGGAGGTAGGCGGCTGTAAATGAACACAAGTCAGTTTACCTCACCGGTCCATAGGGGTGAATGGAGAGTGATCAGATCCGCCTGAAAAACTGACAGGCGGACCCTTTGTGTGAAAGAAGCCTTAAAAAATTTTTCAGCTCGACTGCCTCTCCTCCGCCTTTCATACGCTCCTGTAGGCAAACACACAGATTGTTGAAGACCTATCATACACAGAACAAAACGTGCCTGTAGGATAGTCGCTCATATTGGAGGTCACAGTCAGCACTTAATCTTTTCCCAAGGGTCTTTTAAAAAAAAAACACAGCCTGCCTGGTATCCATACTGACATTAATTTTCCACATCCGACTGTCCAGCTAGATAAACCGCTGGAGTTGCAGACAATTATCTTCTGAACGGTCCCAACTTTATGCCTACAAAAAATGCATAACAGTGCTCCAAGCTTCTGTGTACCACTCTCTCCTTTAGCTTACCACTAAATCCTACAAAGAAGCATGTAAGGAATGTTGCACAGTACAGAATCATGTAACAAGATACAGAGGTCCAGCCCTTAAGCACCATGCAAAAGTAAATACTGGTGTTTTTTTACCACCATTTTCCTTTATACTAGCAGCAGAAAACAAGTAATGCAATAACTCAGGGGTGTACCTAGAGCCTAATGCAACATAAACATTTTTAGCAATTAAAGCCTAAAGCCCCATACACACGGTCGGACTTTTTCATGGATTCTGTCCGATCGGACAATGTTGTTGAAAAATCAGACCGTGTGTATGCACCATCGGACAGTGTACGTCGGATTGTCCGACGGACAAAGTCTTATCTCCTGCTGGAAAGATTTGCCGACAACACGGTCCGATCACACCAAATCCGATCGTGTGTACGGTTGTCCGACCGGACAAAGTGCTACGCATGCTCAGATCACATTACAAGACCAAAGCTATTGGCTACTAGCCTCTACGTAGTCCCGTCGTAGGCAACAAACGTCACCACGCTCAGAATGATCGGATTTTCCGACAACTTTGTCCGACCGTGTGTACGTAAAACCAACATCGGACAAAGTATGACGGACAGGATCCGACCGACCTGGTCCGCGGATTGTCCGACCGTGTGTATGGGGCTTAAGACTGCTTTCACACCGTGCCGCGGCCGGCGTCAGCGGCGCTATTTTAGCGACGTTTTCCGTTGTTTTAGCAGCGTTATTCAGCGTTAAAACCCTGAAAAGGGTTAAATCCGCCCACAAAACACAGCCGGATCGGTGTTTTGCCAGCGGTATCGCAGCGCTGCCCCATTGATTTCAATGGGGAGCAGGGGTGGAGGAGTGGTGAGTTCACCGCTCCAAAGAAGCTGCTGGCAGGACTTTTTCTGACACCCTGCCAGCGCAACGCTATACTACAGCTTCTATGAATAAAACGTATCTATGAATAAAGCAGACAGAGCTATCTATCATCCATCCACCCTCCATTCATAGATCCTGGGAGTACGGCTTCTATGAGTGGAGCAGCTGTGCAGAAAAACAGCTGTGGCAGTAAACAAGCATTCCAGCACTCGGCTCTGAGACCTGATGGACCCTGTCATTCTGCTTAAATCCTTGGATCCTAAACGGTTTTGAGCTATTTGACTGTATCCAGGCAGACTTCATGGACATCGGACTTGTATTAAGAAAGTTGATTTTTGCACAGAGTTTTCATGGCTGCTATTTAGGGATTGCTAGGGAGATGTGACACAAGAGAGGGAACAGTAAAGAGCCTAAAATGGTTTCTATGTACAGGTATTGTAAAATGGGATAGCAAGAGGAATGGGGAGGATCTCCTTCTGGATTCAGAAGCAACACTGCAACATCATAAAAAGACCCTGACTTCTTACAACTAGTTGCGATTTATGCTGACATGGGTCACACCAGAAACAACCAGAATGTCTCAAACATAAATCACATACAACAGGATGATGCCTGCAAAGCACAATGAACAGTTGGTATTTGGCTCACCTGTAGGGCAAGTGACCAGCTGAAGGACAAGAGGCCTACGGGTAACAATGCCAGATCCACGGGGAAGGAAATCCCTGAAATAGTAAAATAAAGGGTTAGTGATAGAATATACTACAACATGCATCAGACAAACCACCAAAGGGCAGGACACTGTGGACCTTTACTGGAGTGTAAGGAGGAACAAACTAAAAAGATACTTTTACATCCTTTATTCACATAAGATTTATAGATAGAATGCCCTGTGCATAAACTGTAGCCTCCAAATGTATAAAGGGGGTCCCCATTCCGCCTAGTTGTTGCTGCTACGTATTTCGGAGGGTAAACCTGCTTCCCCAGGAGAACTCCAAGTGGTGATAATCTGAATAATCTTAAATATAGACAATATAACTTTTTTTAACTCTCCTAGAAGCCAGCAGCAGAAAAAATGCCTAAGGCCCCATGCACACGAGACACCAATGCAAACTCTGCTGAACGCAGAAACCTGCATTTAAAAACTCGCGTTTTGCCGCGTTTTCATGACGCGTTTTACCGTGTTTGCGTCTACAAGCGTTTGTAAAGATAACATCATATAGACCCTCCCCAAGCTCAGAAAGCATGTATTATTAACTATTTCTGCCATTTTGATCAGAGTGAGCAGCAGCAGCAGAGAGAGCAGTTGTACACTTGCATTTGCCTCTCTTTCTGTGTTTTTTTTTTTGGAAAAAAATACATTGCTATTCTTTGGTCAGACTAGGTGGAGTCACTGATTAGATTAGAAATTGGATGAAGGGTTGGGGCAAAGAAGTGGAGGCATTCCTCATTGTCTAAGCCAGACCCTCAAAATTTTCACTCGCCTGCTCGCATTTTGCGAGTGAAAAAATGAGGATTGCGAGTGTTGCGGGGGTGTGCTGTCCCGGGAATGTATAGCCAGTGCCCTCCGCTGCGCACAGGCTCGCAGCGCGGCCATTTCAATAGTCAAACAGCCGCCTGGAACCGCCCCCTCCACCTCCCTCATGCCGCACATCCCCGCCCCAATTAGGCTCACATTGAAGGCTTTTAATAGTCATCAAAGAGCCGACTGGGACCGCCCCCTCCACCTCCCTCCTGACGCACATCCCCGCCCTGATTAGGCCCACATTGTGGGCTTTCAATATGCATCAAAGAGCCGCCTGGGACTGCCCCTGCACCTCCCTCCTGCCACATATCCCCGCCCTGCTCAGGCTCACATTGTGGACTTACAATATGCGTCAAAGAGCCGTCTGGGACCGCCCCCTCCACCTCCCTCCTGCCGCACATCTAAAGAGTGGGGCAGTGCATGTCTCTGCAGGTTAGTCCTAAGTGGGCGGGCTCGAACACTCGGTCCGCCCTCAGTCTGCACCGATGCTTGACCTCTGTGGCTGCAGCAGGAGAAGGGTAAATAATAAATATGACAGTGTGCTGTGATTGGAAGCAGCACATGTGCTGGAGGCATTGGTATAATTAGGCATTGAACAAGATGTGTTGGGAGGAAAGGGGGATTAATAGGAGGCATAGGTATAATGGTTTTTGGGGGGGGGGGGGTGTTATTGCGGAATTGAAGGCATAGGTCTGAATCTGACCTAAGCCTCCAATTCCACCCCCCCCCCCACTATATCATACATGTGCCTCCAATTCCACCCCCCCCCCCCGTATGATAGCTTAGGAGGAGGGGGGGTGAAATTGGAGGCATAAGTTTGATAGATTGGGGGGGGGGGGGAGGATTTGGGTGCATAGGTATTATGGGGAGGGAGATGGATCTGGAGGCATAGGTATGTTGGATTGGGGGGGGGGGGTGGAATGTAAGGCATAGGTATGACGGATTAGGGGGAAAATTTAAAGCATAGATGCGCTGGATTGGGGGGGGGGGGGAGATTTGGAGGCATAGGTGTGCTGAAGAGGGGAGGTTGGAAGACAAGGTGTTGCTGGAGGGTCGTTAAAAGCACAGGTGTGCTGGGGTGGTGGGTAAGGTGGCAGAGATATGCTGGGAAGAGGAATTAGAGGTAGAGGTGTGCTAGGGGGAGGGGGATGCATTGGAGGACTGGGAGAGGCAGAGGTGACCTGGCGGAGGTGTTGGAGGTAGAGGTGTACTGGGGGGGAAGAGAAACAAAACCAGAGCCATTTTTTTTCTCAACTTACTAACCAGCCTGCTAACCAACCGCATTTTCCTGTCTGATGAGACTAAGCTGATGGGCACTGGTGAGGCTGCATTGAGGGGAACTGATCAGGCTGCATTAATGGGCACTGGTAAAGAGGCACTGATGGGGCCCCACTGATGGGCACTGATAAGCTGTATTGATAGACTGCATTCCTGGGCACTGATGAGCACTGATAAAGTTGTTGTTAATATTTATTTTTGTAACTTAATTCTGCATAAAATATTTAACAGAGTAATTTCATGAGATATTTATGAAGATGTGTTTTAGGGGTGGGATTAGGGGTGGGGCAGGGTAGGGGTTGATTGGAGCAACTGGTGGCGAGTAACCCCTAAGTCCTGGCTAGTAGCTCAGGACTTGAAATTTTGAGCCCTGGTCTAAGCTACCTAAAAAAATTGAGTTTTTTATGACATTGCATCAGTGAGTATATATGCTCTATGAACTATCTAAAGTAATTACGACATTTTAAACCAATTTTTTTTGTATTTTTTATGGTTTACCATCATATTTCTGAATTTTCTGGTCCAAAAAATTGAGTTTCTTTAAAAACGCTTATAAACGCAAACGCGGCTAAACGCGGTGTTGCGTTTAGCCGTGTTTTGCATCTGAAACCAAGACTGTGCACATGGACACATAGGATAACATTGCATGAGTTCAGGGGCAGTTGAAAAAAGTGTCCAACTGCCTCTGAACGCCTCTCGTGTGCATGGGGCCTAACGCTTGTAAAAGTGTCTAATGCCTTTACAAGCGTTTAGGCATGTTTACAGGCATCAAGCACTTGTGTTATTTAATTTCAATGGCCAGAATAAATTACTTATTCTGACCATTGAAATAAATTTACACTCAAGTGCTAAACGTGCCTAGCTTTAACACACGTTTACAAGCGTCAATCGTTTTTTTCTGCCCAAACTCTGCTGCTCCTGGACGCACTGCCAGAGGTTTTTATCTGCCTCTAAACAGTGCTAAAAGTCATGTGCATGGACACATAGGCTAACATGCAGGGAAACTTACGAGCTAAAAAAAAAAAAGTCAGACGCCCCTAGGAGCAGCTGTAAAAATGACCAGTGTGCATGAGGCCTGAAATACATATATACATCCAAATAAAAATAATAGATACAGTTGTGCTCATAAGTTCACATACCCTGGCAGAATTTATGATTTCTTGGCCATTTTTCAGAGAATATGAATGGATAACACAAAAACTTTTCTTTCACTCATGGTTAGTGTTAGGCTGAAGCCATTTATTATCAATCAACTGTGTTTACTCTTTTTAAATCATAATGACAACAGAAACTACCCAAATGACCCTGATCAAAAGTTTACATACCCCAGTTCTTTTTTTTTTTTTTACAAAAAGGTTTTTATTTTCATAAAAAAAAACTATAAAAAGAACAAGATCAGGTACAGTCAGTTAAACAGTGGTCAAATTATACTACATACAAGAAATTATATGTATACGATGCGTATCCAACAACATTCTCCTCAAGTACCAAGTGGGGGAATAGCAAGAGGGGGGAGAGGAAGGAGAAAAGCACAGCAGGTTATAATACTCATAGTACATTATTGACAGAATCAGAGAGAGTATTTTCACCTGTAAACTCCCAATCTCAATGACTTGCGTGATATTGCCAATATCCCTGCCCTGTGCAAATACCAACTTCATAGGGCTATGGGTGAGGGTGTGGGTCTACCTTAGTCGCCCAAGTGGGGTTAGGTAAGGAAAAGATATGGGACGTCCCCCCCCCCCCCCCCCAGAAAGCTTCAGTGGGATCCGGAGTGGGGTGGTCGTGTGCTTCAACTGTAACAAAACTTCAATAAGTATAATTTGGGGTACTGTCATCTATTAATTCAGATCATGAGAAGGTATATCTTTAGTCTTCTACCTCAGTCAATGGCCAGTTGTTCCTCTTGAACCCAGGGATCCCAGATCTTGGCAAACTTTTTGGGGCAATTGCGGCCCAGGTAGGTCAGCTTATAGAGTGGGAGGGCCTTGTTAATAAGAGTTCTCCAGAAGTGTGTTGTTGGAGGGGCAGTACCCTTCCAGTGTAGCAGAATGTTTTCCTGACATAAAATGCTGCGTAAAAAACAAATAGCTTCTTGGCCTGGGGAGCCTCCAGTGTGTCCACTATACCCAACAGCGGCGGTATCAGATCGCACTGGACTTTCAGTTTGCTAACTAGATTTATTTTGTTAACCACCCCTCTCCAGAACGTCTGTATGTAACTACATGACCAGACTACATGGAAGAAGGTTCCCTCCTCTGATGTACATTTGGTGCAGAGTGGGCTATGGGCAGGACATATCAACCCTCCACTAGCGTATATTAAATAGATTCTGGACATTGTGCGATAGGAGGCCGACTGACAGGTGCAAGCAGGTAGATAGTAAGGATTGCCAGGCCATTGGAGATCCTTGAGGCTTGGTCACTTCTCTGCAAGTAGATATGTCTGCGCCATCATGGTGGAGGATAAGTGCTGCAGAGTGATAGTGATGTGGGCACAGACCCAACATTGGGATATTTCAGTATGGGGGGAGGGGGGCTAAAGATGGAGGGAGAGCCCGTCTGAGCTATTAAGTGCAAGGGTTGTTATACATACTGTTACCAGGCACGGGGAAGTCCCTCCAGCCACTGTGAGGCGTCTTCCGGAGAGGTGAAGTAACGGGTGGATTCCCCATCCACCACACGGAGCCGCGCCGGGAATAACATGCTATATTTCATGTCTTTAGTGCGGAGCTGTGCCATGACCTGATCAAAGGTGCGCCTGAGCCTCTGTGTGTCATCAGAGTAGTCCGGGAACAGCATAATTTTGGCATTGTCAAAGCGTAATTCCTCTACCTTGCGGGCTTCGCGTAGTGCCAGGTCCCGGTCCCGGAAATTCAATAGCCTGAAAATGAATGTACGCGGGGGGCCCCCGGCAGACCCTGCACAGGCGGCATTCTATGTGCCCTCTCCACGACGAACTGGGCCTGTGAGAGAAGATTACAGAGTAAATGCTCTGTGAACGCCGTGGGTTCGTGGCCCTCAGCCCCCTCCGAAAGACCCACGACCCTCAGGTTGTTCCGTCGGCTCCTGTTCTCGCTATCTTCCGCTCTCGACTCCAGGGCATTTACCTGCAGGGTGTGGATGGAGGCTCGATGGTCACGGATGGAGTCTTCTGTGTCTCCCACTCTGTGCTCAGCCTCTCCTATCCTCTCCCGCATCTTATTCATTTCTCTCCGCATCAGACCGACATCCATTTGCAGGGTGTCAATTTTGTCCGTCAGGGTCGTTTGACATTCAGATATCTCCTGCATCAAGGCCTGGAAGCGATCCTCCTCCGCCGTCACCGGATCCGCCATGCTGGTCTGGGACGCCATGTGCGTGCGGCCCGCTGTAGGCTGATTCTGCAGCCGTGGGGATGCCTTAGGAGCCGGTCCACCTCTTCTTCCCGAACCAGACTTGCCCCTTCTCATGCCCTGTCATCTCCGGGTGTTTGTGGGGAGGAATATCAGGGCATATACCATATTTTCGGATAATAGACGCAGATGGGAGCAGAGCTCCCCTTAAACACGTCCTTTCAGGCCGACAGATTGACCACGCCCCCATACCCCAGTTCTTAATACCGTGTATTGCCCCCTTTAACATCAATGACAGCTTGGAGTCTTTTGTGGTATTTGTGGATGAGGCTCTTTATCTTTTCAGATGGTAAAGCTGCCCATTCCTCTTGGCAAAAAGCCTTCAGTTCCTGTAAATTCTTGGGCTGTTTTGCATAAACTGTAGGTGTGAGATCTCCCCAGAGTGGCTCAATGATATTGCGCTCAGGAGACTGAGATGGCCACTTCAGAACCTTCATTTTTTTCTGGTGTAGCCAATGACAGGTTGACTTGGCCTTGTGTTTTGGATCATTGTCATGTTGGAATGTCCAAGTACGTCCCATGCGCAGCTTCCTGGCTGATGAATGCAAATGTTCCTTCAGTATTTTTTGATAACATACTGCATTCGTCTTGCCATTAATTTTAACCAAATTTCCTGTGCCTTTGTAGCTCACACATCCCCAAAATATCAGCGATCCACCTCCGTGTTTCACAGTAGGAATGGTGTACCTTTCATCATAGGTCTTGTTGACTCCTCTCCAAATATAGAGTTTATGGTTGTGGCCAAAAAGCTAAATTTTGGTCTCATCACTCCAAATGACTTTGTGCCAGAAGATTTGAAGCTTGTGTCAGGGACCTGCCCGCACTGAACGGGCGAATAGGCGTGCGCGCATGCGCACGAGTACTGCTGGTCAAACCAGGCGCCCGCCCGCACATGCAATCCAGCGCCCGCCTCAGGCGCGCGCGTGTGCGCGTTAACGCTGTTTGGCGCCAGTGGCCTTATTTAAAGAAGGCTGCTGCACTTGTGCGGCACTGTTTGTCTGCAGTCTCATACCTGAAATCCCTGCTATCTGCCTGTTTGATCGTGATTACTGACCCGGCTCTTGTCTGACCTCGCTGACCTTCTCAAACCCTTATTCCGGCCTGCCTGACTCTGCTTTGGACTTGCTTTTTCTGTTGCTGAACCTCTGCCTGCCTGTGACCTTCCTTTGCCTGCTGTATCTGCCTGACTATTATCTGTTGTGACCCGGCTTGTCTGATATCCCTCTGCTTGTTCCAAGTGTGCCACGCTCCATCCAGGTCCTGCGGCTGCTGTGTCTACTGACCCTGATTGCTGATCCACCTGCTCCGTCTCCTCCTGCAGTTCCAGCTTTCCTAAAGGATCATCTCTTCATCCAGCACAGGCCGCTGCTGCACCAGACACTCCTACCTGCTGTGCTCACGGGACCACTGTCTCCATTCCAGTGGGGCCTGAACCAGAGCCGTAAGAGAGGTCTTCTCCCACCAAGCCAGGCTCACCACCAGGTACCTAACAGCGTGTCTCTGTGCTGTTTGGTGTATTGTAAGCGGGATACTTTGCGGCATTTGCGTAGTAATGGCTTTCTTCTGGCGACTCGACCATGCAGCCCATCTTTCTTCAAGTGCCTCCTTATTGTGCATCTTGAAACAGCCACACCACATGTTTTCAGAGAGTCCTGTATCTAAACAGAAGTTCTTTGTGGGTTTTTCTTTGCATTCCAAATAAGTTTCCTGGCAGTTGTGGCTGAAATTTTAGTTGGTCTACCTGACCGTAGTTTGGTTTCAACAGAAACCATTAATTTTCCACTTCTTGATTAGAGTTTAAATACTGCTGATTGGCATTCTCAATTCCTTAGATATCTTTTTATATCCCTTTCCTGTTTTATACAGTTCAACTACCTTTTCCCGCAGATCCTTTGACAATTCCTTTGCTTTCCCCATGACTCAGAATCCAGAAACGTTAGTGCAGCACTGGATGAAAGATGCAAAGGTCTGTCAGGAGTACAGAAACTCATTGACCTTTTATACACACACACTAATTACAAGCAAACAGATCACGGATGGTTACCTTTAATAGCCATTCAAACCCCTTTGTGTCAACTTGTGTGCATGTTATCAGGCCAAAATCAGCAGGGTATGTAAACTTTTGATCAGGGTAATTTGGGTAGTTTCTGTTGTCATTATGATTTAAAAAGAGCAAACACAGTTGATTGATAATAAATGGCTTCAGACAAACACTAACCATGAGTGAAAGAAAAATGTCATATTCTCTGAAAAATGCCCAAGAAATCATGAATTCTCCCAGGGTATGTAAACCTATGAGCACAACTGTATGTGTATATATGTGTGTATATATATATATATATATATATATATATATATACACACACAAAAACACATACACACAAATATGTAAAATGGTATTCCAACCATTACACACATATTTAAATAGGTTTACCAATCATTACAGATACATTGTATTAGTTTACTCACACTCCACCACTACTGCAAACAGAGAAAAGAGTGCACTACTAAAACCCCTGGGGATATAGAAAAAAAAAGTTTCACGTATGCTCCTGTTTTCACAAACAAGCTTATGTGACTGCGAGACCTGCAGAGATATATGCTTTTTATGTTATATGCAAATTTAAACTTTTCCTGAAAAAAGTTGATTTTGGCCCCACCCTCTCCCATCTCATAAGCTTCTCTATTGGTCATTTCATGTAATATGCAACCTCACTAGCATTAGAAAGACTCAAAGTGAAAAGGTGCAGGGCAACGTTGAGTTTTAACTAAAAGAACAAGATTTTATTTATTTTGAACATGTAGTAAATCCAGAATATTTCCATCCTGCTCCTTCTGATTCTAAAGCTTTGAGCTGTGCATACGTATCAAATCATGCAAAATCACTGCAAGACTCCATGATGATGCATAGATTAATTGAATTGTATCACAACAGGATGGAACGGTGATACAGAAATGGTAGGGAAAGTGCCATGTCCTAACTAAATTGGAAAACTGCATTTGAACAATATCATGGACTTTATAGGCACAGAGTACACAAGGCTTGATAAAAGGTTATTTTACTTTATTACAAAAAATTATTAAAATATGAACATAGTATAAAATAGCACAGTACAAATATTGTCCAGAGAATATACATATCACCACCATAACCACCAAGTCACTGCGGTTGAAAACAAACATCAATTTGACCCACTAATGACTAGAAAAACTAACTTTCTTAGAACATTTTTTCCTAAGGATTTTCGTTCAAAATTCTTCCAATCTATGGGCAGCTTAAAGCGGAGTTCTGCTTAAAAAAAAAAAAATATTTAAAGTCAGCAGCTACAAAATTGCAGCTGCTGACACTTACCTGTCCCAGGGTCCCGCTTGTCTCCCCCTCCGCTTGGCGGTGCCGGCACTGTAACTGTGGCCGCACCCACTGTGCATGCGTGAGCCACGCGCCGCGACTGGCCACGCAATCATCTGGGACCTGTCACGTGTCCCAGATGACTGCCTAGAGGGAGGGAGGAGAGGTGATCTTCCTTCCTGTGCCAAGGTAAGTGACATCAGGAGCCCAGGCGCCGAAGTAGGAGGATTACGAGGGACCCCCTAGCAACATGCATTAAAGAGGTGAGTAAAAAAAAAAAAAAAATTCTCCAAATGTTTTTTTTTTTTTCATGCACATTAATGAATTATTATTTTTTTTTTTTTTGGGTGGAAGTTGGAGGGAGGCCATATTAAAATTTTGCTTAGAACAAATTCTAACCTGAGGACAGCCCTGATCATGTTTTACACTGTACCATTACCATACGCCTCCTGAATTACCTTTGGTGGATTCCTGTAATGTAACTTTATATCTTGTATTGTTTTTGCACAAGGAAATGTCACTGTGCTGACGGTATCACAAGGATCTAATGTCCATATCACAGATACTAGTAACTCCTTTTCATTGAGGAACTGAAAGGGATGGTATCCTTCTTCATACAAGTCACAGTCTTGCTGGCCTTAAAGGTAACATGTCTTGACAGAAATATGGGAACTCCCATTTTTGACTTGTTTTTGAAGGTGCATTGTCCATGGTAGAAGATCAAAACAAAGGGTGCACAACAGTTTACAGTTCATTTTTTGAATAAAGCCAGAATAGAAAAGGCTGTCCTGAATAGAAAATGCCTGCCAGCATTGGGTTGTTGTATCTGTGCCCATCCCAATATTGACAGCTATGATGTGTAGAGAAGGAGGAGTGGCCTCACGCAGCTTTTGTTTGAATCCTTCCACATAAAATCGACTGTTAGGGGGCACCTTAAATAGCAGCTGGATTCAAGGGCAATTTTAATTGTACTGAGGATATGATATACAATACAGTGGGTAAAATAAGTATTGAACACGTCACAATTTTCTAGGTAAATATATTTCTAAAGATGCTATTGACATGATATTTAATGACATGAAATCACCACATGTCGGTAACAGCCCATGCAATCCATACATACAAAGAAACCAAAACAAATACTGTATATACTCGAGTATAAGCCGACCTGAATATAAGCCAAGGCACCTAATTTTACCACAAAAAAACTGGGAAAAACTTATCGACTCGAGTACAAGCCTAGGGTGAGAAATGCGCAGCTACTGTAAGTGTAAAAGAGGGTCAACAATGCCCATTTGCAGCCTCACTGTGCCCATTTGCAGCCATAGGTCCCCCGAACTTCAAACTTGGTAGTTAAGGGTTCCTAGATGCCCCCTAGCTGCAGCCAAAGGGTCCCAAAATGACATTGCTGCAGATGGACACAGTTGACCGAGTTTGGGGCCCTGTATCTTGGGGCCACTTGGTGCTAGGAACCCCAAAATTGGATATGTTGTAGTGCTATTTGGGATCCCTAGCACCAAGTGACCAAGTGACCCCGAGATATGGGGCTCCAAAATCGGGTTGGAAAATGTCATTTTCCAAACCGACTTAGGGCTTCTGCAGAAAAAGTGCTTGACTCCAGTATAAGACGAGGGGGACACTTTCAGCACAAAAAAATGTGCTGAAAAACTCGGCTTATACTCAAGGATATACGGTAAGTTCAGAAATTAGGTTATGGGTAAATAAAAAGTATTGAACACGCTAACTGAAATGTATTTAATACTTTGTACAAAATCCTTTGTTGGTAATGACAGCTTCAAGATGTCACCTGTATGAAGAAACTAGTTGCATGCATTTCTCAGGTGTGATTTTGACCCATTCTTCCACACAAACCTTGAAGGTTCTGTGGGCCTCTTCCATGAACTCTGATCTTTAGTTCTTTCTATAGATTTTCTATTTGATACAAGTCAGAGGATTGGCTGGGCAATTCTAGCAGCTTTAAGTCTCATACACACGGACGTTTTTACAGCAGCGTTTTTGAGCTTTTTTTGCAGCTTAAAGCAGAGGTCCGGACGTTTTTTTTGTTGTTTATTTTTTAAAGTCAGCAACTACAAACACTGTAGCTACTGACTTTTAATAAGGGCACTTACCTGTCCAGCAAACCCGCGATCATCGGATCAGGTGCCGGCGCCGCCATCCTAACTAAGGGACACAGGCAGTGGAGCGCATTTCCTACTGCGCATGCGCGAGTCGCGTGACGCTTTGTGAATTGCCCTGTTGTTTTCTGCGACACACACATGTCCCAGAAGACAACGGGGCAGCTTGCCGAAGAGGAGGAAGTGAAGGAACAACGCCGCGGAATAGGAAGAGGCAGATTAGGAAGACTGCCTAGCAAGAGGCATTTCTGGTAAGTAAAAAAAGATTTTTTTTTTTTCAAATGTTTGTTTATATATTTTTTGGAGAATGTTAATGTAATTTTTTATTTTAGGGTGGACCTCCGCTTTAAAAACGCCACTCCATGTTATTCAATGGCCCCATACACACTATGGCATTTTTGAGCTGTAACAGGCATTGGCATTTTTAGGCTCCATGCACACTAAAGCGCAAAAAAGCTTTTTCTGGACGCCAGATTTCTGTCAGAAAACGCTGGTTGAAAAATTTTGTACTAGCGTTTATGAGCGTTTTATAGTGTTAGCGTTTATGGGCGTTTTTAATAAACTCCAAAAATCCCACAATGTATTCCAAACTCCCTCAATGCATTGAAAAAATTTAATGCTGAATGCAAATTAACAGGCGTTTATGAGCGTTTGGCTTTTTTTGGCGGTGAAAAACTGCACTTTGAATGCAAATTTCTGGCGTTCAGAAAAAAGCCCATAAACTCCACTGCTCATTAAAGCTAAAAAACGCCCATGTGTGCATGGACACATAGGCTAACATAGGGTGGAGTTTATGGGCTTTTAAAAAAAACGCCCAAACTCCAATAAACTGCAGTTTATGAGCTTCAGTGTGCATGGAGCCTTAAGCTGTAAAAATGCCAGATGTCAGTAAAAAGTGTTGAATGCGATTTAACGAGGCTTAACGCTGTATACACAGCATTAAGCCTCGTCCAGCATTTCTCTGCCCCTATTTAAAATCAATGGTTCTATGGGAGCCCATTGATTTGAATAGAAATCGTACCAGAAGTCGGATCAAGATGATCCTATTTGCGCTGAGTGTACTGAGAATCTGGAAGGGGAACCCCACCAAAATGTAAAACTTTTTTTTGCGTGAGGTTCCCCCCCAAGACGATACCAGACCCTTCGGTCTGGTATGGATCTTAAGGGGAACCCCCTACGCCCTAAGGCAGCTCTGACTCTTCTGGCGACTTCTTCTCCCTCTCCGGTTCTTCTCCCTTTCTGCTGTCTTCTCTCTCCGCTGTCTTCTCGCTCTTTTGCTGGGTCTTCTCCCACTGCTCTTCTTCCGATGTTGACTCAACGCGTCATCAACATGGGGACAAGGTGCTTTGGGTTGGGGGGCGCAGAGCCAAACATTAACCATGAGTGAAAGAAAAATTTTTGTGTTATGCTTCATATTCTCTGAAAAATGGCTAAGAAATCATAAATTCTGAAAGGGGAAATAAACTTATGAGCACAAGTATGTGTGTGTATATCTGCACTTGCTTCTGAAGAAGTGGAACTTCATCCACGAAATGCGTCAAACTTTTAAATGCATTTTTTTCATTCAATCATGCGTTTACATCATACTCTGTTTTTTGATTTTATGTAGCATATGCAATAATGGCATTTTTATTTCATGTCTATTATATGCCCATTAGCTCATCATATCTGCTATGTATCATGTCCCATGTTCTTTTAAATGAATAAACTTTCTCTTTATTGTGCAATTTATCTAATTATATCTATTTTTGTCCAAACATATATCTCACTCAAGGTCCCAAATTCCCCCCTTCTCTTAACATATTTTCCCAGTATTTCACAGGCTTGTCTAAATGTTTGGCAGCAAACTTTAAACAAGCTACAACATGCTTTTTCTTCAGCAATGGAGTCTTGTGTGGTGAGCATGCATAAAGTCATTGATAAAAAATAAATAAAAAATATGCGTGGGGTTCCCCCCAAATTCAATTACCAGGCCCTTCAGGTTCCCCTTAATATCCATACCAGACCTGAAGGGCCTGGTAATTAAATTTGGGGGGAACCCCACGCATATTTTTTATTTTTTTTTATCAATGACTTTCGAAGACTGTTCTCTGTATTACGGGAGCCCACAATTCATTATAGCCGCGAGTGATTTTAAAAGACTTTTTTTCCTGCAAAAATGACACTTTGTGCAGGGACAGTTCTAAGCATGGGAAACATGCGCCCCTTTACAGGCATACTATACACACCCCCCAAGTACGAAATTTAAAGCAATATTACACTTTTATTGTTTCACTTTAAGCATTATTAAAATCACTGCTCCCGAAAAAACTTCTGTTTTTAAAAAAAATTCTGCATTGATACATGTCCCCTGTGGCAGGACCCAGGTCCCCAAACACTTTTTATAACAATAACTTGCATATAAGCCTTTAAAATTAGCGCTTTAGATTTCTCACATAGACTTTTACAGGGTTTTCCGCAGCTTTTCGAATTTGCCGCAAACACCCCAAATTGTTTGCTGTTCGGTGAACAGGCAATGTTTGAGTCAAGCATAAGTTCAACTCGAACTCGAAGCTCATCCCTAGTCAATAACACCTTAACCACTTCAGCCCCGGACCATTTGGCAGCCAAAGGACCAGAGGTCTTTTTTCAATTTCGCACTGCACTACTTTAACTGGTAATTGCGCGGTCATGCAATTTTGTAACCAAACGAAATTTGCGTCCTTTTCTTCCCACAAATAGAGCTTTCTTTTGATGGTATTTGATTGCCTCTGTGATTTTTATTTTTTGAGATATAAACGGAAAAAGAGCGAAAATTTTGAAAAAAAAAGAGATTTTCTACTTTTTGATATAAAAAAAATCTAATAAACTCAATTTTAGTCAAACATTTGGGCCAAAATGTATTCAGCCACATGTCTTTAGTAAAAAAAATGCCAATAAGCGTATATTTATTGGTTTGCGCAAAAGTTATAGCGTCTACAAACTAGAGTACATTTTCTGGAATTTACACCGCTTTTAATTTATGACTGCCTATTTCATTTCTTGAGGTGCTAAAATGGCAGAGAAGTACAAAACCCCCCCAAATGACCCCATTTTGGAAAGTAGACACCCCAAGCTATTTGCTGAGAGGCATGTTGAGCCCATTGAATATTTTTTTTTTTAGTCCCAAGTGATTGAATAAAGACAAAAATAAAAAAGATTTTTTTTTTTTTCAAAAAGTTGTCACTAAATGATATATTGCTCACACATGCCATAGTTATATGTGGAATTGCACCCCAAAATACATTTTGCTGCTTCTCCTGAGTATGGGGATACCACATGTGTGGGACTTTTTGGGAGCCTAGCCGCGTACGGGGCCCGAAACCCAAGCACCGCCTTCAGGATTTCTAAGGGTGCAAATTTTTGATTTCACTCCTCACTACCTATCACCGTTTCGAAGGCCATAAAATGCCAAAATAGCACAAAACCCCCCCAAATGACCCCATTTTGGAAAGTAGACACCCCAAGCTATTTGTTGAGAGGCATGGTGAGTATTTTACAGCTCTCATTTGTTTTTGAAAATGAAGAAAGTAAAGAAAAAAAAAAAATTTTTTTTTCTTTTTTTCAATTTTCAAAACTTTGTGACAAAAAGCGACATCTGCAAAATACTCACAATACCTCTCAGCAAATAGCTTGGGGTGTCTACTTTCCAAAATGGGGTCATTTTGGGGGGTTTTATGCCATCTGGGCATTCCATGGCCTCCGAAACTGTGATTGGCAGTGAGAAGTGAAATAAAAAAATTACACCCTTAGAAAGCCTGAAGGCGGTGATTGGTTTTTGGGGTTCCGTACGCAGCTAGGCTCCCAAAAAGTCCCACACATGTGGTATCCCCGTACTCAGGAGAAGCAACAGAATGTATTTTGGGGTGTATTTCCACATATGCCCATGACATGTTTGAGCAATATATCATTTAGTGACAACTTTTTGTAAAAAAAATATATATATTTTTTTTTTTTTTCATTATTCAATCTCTTGGGACAAAAAAAAAAAATATTTAATGGGCTCAACATTGCTCTCATCAAATAGCTTGGGGTGTCTACTTTCCAAAATGGGGTCATTTGGGGGGGGTTTGAACTGTCCTGGCATTTTATGCACAACATTTAGAAGCCTATGTCACACGTCACCCCACTCTTCTAACCACTTGTAGACAAAGCCCTTTCTGACACTTTTTGTTTACATGAAAACATATTTTTTTTTTTGCAAGAAAATTACGTTGAACCCCCAAACACTATATATAATGTTAAAGCAAAGGCCCTACAGATTAAAATGGTGGGTGTTGCATTTTTTTTTTCCACACAGTATTTGCGCAGCGATTTTTCAAACGCATTTTTTGTGGAAAAAATACACTTTTTTTTATTTTAATGCACTAAAACACACTATATTGCTCAAATTTTTGATGAAATAAAAAATATGATCTTAGGCCGAGTACATGGATACCAAACACGACATGCTTTAAAATTGCGCACAAACACGCAGTGGCGACAAACTACATACATTTTTAAAAGCCTTTAAAAGCCTTTACATGATACCACATTAGATTCACGGAGGAGGTCTACTGCTAAAATTACTGCCCTCGATCTGACCTTCGCGGTGATACCTCACATGCATGGTGCAATTGCTGTTTACATATGACGCCAGACCAACGCTTGTGTACGCCTTTGCGCAAGAGAAGGGGGGGCAGGGGTGCTTTTTTTTTTGTTTTTTGTTTTTTTTTTTTATTTATTTAGCTTTTTTATTTTATTTTTAAACTGTTCCTTCCATTTTTTTTCTTTGTTATGATTTTTATTGTTATCTCAGGGAATGTAAATATCCCCTATGATAGCAATAGGCAGTGACAGGTACTCTTTTTTTGAAAAAATTGGGGTCTATTAGACCCTAGATCTTTCCTCTGCCCTCAAAGCATCTGACCACACCAAGATTGGTGTGATAAAATGCTTTCCCAATTTCCCAATGGCGCGGTTTATATCCGGGAGGGGGGACATTCCCTCCCACTGCTTGTAAAAGCAGTCTAGAGGCTAATTACCCGCTAGAATTGCTTTTACATGAAAGCCGATCACTGGCTGAAAAGAATGATACCAAGATGATACCTAAACCTGCAGGCATCATTCTGGTATAACCATTCAAAGTCCAGCAACATACTGGACATATATTGTAATCTTTTTTTTTTCATGCAGCCTCTTGGCTGAACGAAAAAAAGAGATTGATTGGTGGGTATGCCCACCATTAGAATACCTCCCTTCATCCACCCACTTCTAATGATGGGCATACATGCACCATTTATATATGCCGATGCATGGGGGCATCCTCCCGCAAAAGTTATGCCGTGTACACACGGTCGGAATTTCGACCGTATGTACGTGGCATTAGGAGCCAATCGCTCCTCCCCCCCCCTGCTGCCCCCATGCTTCGGCATATATGCTCTTTTTTTTAACTGTGGTGGTGAAATCACCTCCTACAGCGTTGGAGTCGCGGCTTTATGTATCGTGGGAGCAAACGCTGTTGCTGTCAAGATAAATAAATCCGCGTTGCAACTGAATGGCGCACCTGAAAACAAAAAAATGCTCAACACTAAAACACAGTAAACAAAATTACATACCTGAAAAGCAAGCATGATAAAACATGATAAAACATAATAAAACATTGCAGAATAGAATGGAGTAAAAAAAAGAGCAACAATAGAGAGAGAATAGAGTGAGAGAGAGAACAATAAAACGACAACTATTTTATTTTTTTTTATTTTTTTTGAGATTCACAGGTAAAAAAGCTCCTGACTGAAGCGACTGAATCAAAACGCTACCACAAAAAAACTGTTAGCGATCGCAGGGATCAGGCCTGACTCTGCGAACGCTGCAGTTATGTGTGCTTAGTGTTTTGTAAGTGACAGTGATCGATCGATACTGCACTTGGGTGGGCTGGGCTGGGCTGGGCGGAGGGGGAAAACGCAGGTGCTAGCAGGTATCTGGGCTGATCCCGCTAACAATGCGTTTTTTTGGAACCCTAAACTGCTGGGACGCTAGTATAGATCTGATCAGATCAGATATTGATCTGTTCAGATACTGTGCCACTAAGGGAGGTGTATGCTTTGTGCGTGGGTGTTTGCGGTACTGGCACTAACCTGGGGCGACGCAGACCTTATTTGACCCTAAAACCTAATTGATATCACCCGCCGGGCGATCAGGGGGTTAAACCGTTATTGGGTAATAAATGGCGGGTGCCCTGACAGTATAAAAAACAAGCTAACTAACCAGCGTCACCCGTAACAGTAATACAAAAAAAAACTGGTTACCTAGCGACACTAATGCAGCGATCAGAAAAACGATCGCTTAGTGACACTGGCAAAAGGGGGTGAAAGGGTTAACTAGGGGCAATCAGGGGGTTAAACCTTTATTAGGTAATATATGGGGGTACCTGACGCTATATAAAAACCTGACGGGGAACCTAAATAACGAAATAACTAACTGGCTAACCAGCGTCACCAGTGACAGTTATACAGTGATCACTGGTGAAAGGGTTAACTCTAGGGGCAATCAGGGGGTTAAAACCTTTATTTAGGTTGTAATATGGGGGTACCTGACCTATAAACCTATTTATGAACCTATATAAACATGGCGGTTACCTAAAAAAAAAAAAAAATGGTTACCTAGCGACACTAATGCAGCGATCAGAAAAACGATCGCTTAGTGACACTGGCAAAAGGGGGTGAAAGGGTTAACTAGGGGCAATCAGGGGGTTAAAACCTTTATTAGGTAATATATGGGGGTACCTGACGCTATATAAAAACCTGACGGGGAACCTAAATAACGAAATAACTAACTGGCTAACCAGCGTCACCAGTGACAGTTATACAGTGATCACTGGTGAAAGGGTTAACTCTAGGGGCAATCAGGGGGTTAAAACCTTTATTTAGGTTGTAATATGGGGGTACCTGACCTATAAACCTATTTATGAACCTATATAAACATGGCGGTTACCTAAAAAAAAAAATGGTTACCTAGCGACAGCAGTGACACTAATACAGCGATCAGAAAAACGATCGCTTAGTGACACTGGCAAAAGGGGGTGAAAGGGTTACCTGGGGGGCAATCAAGGGGTTAAACCTTTATTAGGGGGGGGTAGGGGGCTACCTTGGACCTAAAACTAACTGCCCTGACAGTTATTACAGTCACACTGACACTAAATGCAGTGATCAGTAAATAAATGATCACTGCAATTAGTGACACTGTGACTGGGGGGGGAGGGGGTGATCTGGGGGGTGATCTGGGGGTGACAGGGGGGTGGAATATGTGCCTAACTGTACTGGTGTCAGTGTAGTGTTGTGCACTAACCTGTACATGTTCGCCGCTCGGCGTCTCCGGTCACATAGACCGGCGCACCGAGCGTGACATCACTTCCGCCTTCCTGTCTATACAATAGACAGGAAGGGGAAGTTTTTCATTGGCCAGGAGCGATCGCGAGGGGGTGGCCAGAAACCACTGGCCGTCCCCTCGTCCCGGATCGCTCCTGAAGCGATCCCGACCGTCCCCGCGGGCGGAGGGGGGTCCGATCGGACCCCCCAACCGCCGGAAGAATGTCACGTACAGGTACGTGATTCTGCCTGTACGTGCCATTCTGCCGACGTAAATATACAGGGGGCGGTCGGGAAGTGGTTAAGAAATATATTTACCTAGAAAAATGGTGACGTGTTCAATAATTATTTTACCCACTGTATGATCAGATCATATGCAAATAATGCTCAACAGAGTTCTTTAGTGCAGAGTAATGATCATATAGGTATGCATTCATCTTATCCATCTGCAACTTAATCAATATCCCTGGGATCATGTGTGTCCTTCTCCTCTACTGGAACCCTGTCTAATCACTCTCTTCTTAATTATTCATGGTCAGAGGGCTGCCAGCCAGGAAACAGAAAGTTGAGTGTCATGTGTGATCTGGTTAGATAAATACACATGGACGGGAAGCCAAACAGAACTACAAATCATACAGGGGCATAACAAGGCCCATGTCTCTTCTCTACATCTTTGTTTTGTAACAAATAAAGTAGACTGCCCATCAACGTGTTCCTTGTCTGCATATTTCCACGCAGCACACCTTGTCTACATATTTGCATGCAGTTCCTAATACTATTGTGTAGGCATGTTCAAGTACTAACACTAGTTGCATTTAAAAATAATGTAAATGATTTTCATAAATGCAGTTATATTTATTAGCGTTGTGTTTATATTTGCCTGGGCTTCAGCTTTAAAGGAGAAGTCCAGCCTGAGCTTTTTTTTTTTAGGCTGGGCTTCTCCTCTGGTTCACAGGAGTGCAATTAGTTTTTCACTCCTGTGACCCGTTTTCAGCATAGAGCGGTCTGAAGTCCGCTCTCTGCTGATGTCACTGCTATCAGTTGAGGCAGCGCATTATTCCAACTTTCCAAGTCTGGATCCGCCAGCTACCTTGGTTGATGGCAGTCTCAGCAAGCTGCTGAGATGGCCGCTCCCCGCCCCTCCACAGCTCAGTGCTCCAATGAATGTGGAAGATCAGAGCAGGAGAGATGCTGACAAACAGGCAGCATCTCTCTGCTCAGGGAGGAGTGAGAACTGAGTGAGAACCGAGCCACCGAACACCGCCGATGGTTCTCAGTGCAGAGACGCCGGGGGACAGCTGCAGCATCAGTCTGATGCTGCATCCACCTAGGTAAGTATGAATAATAAAAAAAAAAAAACAACATACTTCTCTTTTAGACCCCTTTCACACTGAGGCGTTTTTCAGGTGCTACAGCGCTAAAAATAGCGCCTGTAAAGCGCCTGAATAAAGCCTCAGCTGCAAACCCAGTGTGAAAGCCTGAGTGCTTTCACACTGGGGCGCTGTGCTGGCAGGGCGTCACAAAAAGTCCTGCTAGCAGCTTCTTTGCAGCAGTGTAGGAGTGGTGAATTCCCCTGCTCCTACACCGCTCCTGCCCATTGAAAACAATGGGGCAGCACCGTGATAGCGACGGCTTTTTGCGGGCGGATTTAACCCCTTTTCGGCCGCTAGCGGGGGGTTAAAACTGCCCGCTAGCAGCCAAACAGCGCCGCTAAAACGCCGGAAAAGCGGCGCTAAAAATAGCACTGCTTTATCGCTGACGCCTGGGGCGGCTCAGTGTGAAAGGGGTCTTAAGGTCCCATTCACACTATGATGTGTGGAGTCAGACATCACCCATATGCCTGTTGTGCTATGCACATAGGGTAGCCCATTCCTTTCAATAGGCTGCCCTACATGCAACAAATATTGCAAAGCAGCTCATGCACCCTGTTGAGCTTATTGTCTTGTTTTTTTTGCATGGCACACTTGGCGTGTCATTAACAATGAATGGCACGGCAAGCATAAGAGCATTCACATGTTGCTCTATATATAATGTTGCTCTATAGTAACACTGCGGTGATTGTAGTTGCTAGCATGTAACAATTGTGTTTACAGCAAATATATATATAAATGTGTGTGTGTGTAATATACTATATATATATATATATATATATATATATATATATATATATATATATAATTAGATAGATAGATAGATAGATAGCTATAGATATATAGATAGTTGCTGTATACACAATTGTTACATGCTAGCAACTAAAATGACCGCAGTGTTACCCTGTTTCCCCGAAAATAAGACCTAGTGTGATTGTCGGTGATGGGTGCAATATAAGCCCTACCCCCCAAATAAGCCCTACCCTGTTTCTCCGAAAATAAGCCCTACCCTGAAAATAAGACCTACAAGGACTTTAACTAGGGCTTATTTGGGGGGTAGGGCTTATATTGCAGCCATCACTGACACTCACGCTAGGTCTTATTTTCGGGGAAACAGGGTACTTCTTTTTGTATAACTGAACCAAAACATTCTAATGCCCTGGTATATGATAAGGAGAAGTTTTCAAAATGGACCAACAGCAACTACCCCCAGTCACTTCTCTGGTTCCCTTTAACCTATGAACTTACAAAGATGAGTTAAGAGCTGTGACTGTGTAATCCCTGGATAGCTGGTAGACTAATCTTGTTGTGCATAATATCAATCTGCACCTTTAAGGTAAAGCCGGATTAGACGCCAGAGGAAAAGAGAGCAAGGCTGGGGAAGGGGCAGTCATCACAACTCAGGTAAGAGAAGAAAAGGATAGATCTAAAATATGACTGAATATAAGAAAATACAAAATGTCAATGGAGTGGAAAGTCAAAGAAAGAAAAGAGCCAAAGAAGGGGTTAAAATCATATGTGGCTCAGTCCTAATTCTGAATTAAAGTTCCAATTAAACATTGTGCCTCCCTACATACAACCTGATGATGATGCCTTTTTTGCACACGCTCCACCCCTTGTGTCATGTGATTATTTTGGCAGAAATTAATGCTAATATTTGCTATTAGGCTGCATTCACACCTGAGCGTAGCGGTTTCAGTTTTCTGTTGCATATGTATAGCTTCTTTTTTTTTACCATTCAGTACATTTTTGTTTGTTCCAGAAAAAAAATATATAAAAATGTAGTACAGACTAGGGCTGAAACAACTAATCGGTTAATCGACAACTAATGTATTATGAAATGAATCAATTACTATTTTCATAATCGATTAATCGACCAGTAACATAATGAGGTTAAAAAAAAAAACTAAAATGAGTCCTTTAGTACAAAAAGAGCAAATAATCGCTACTCTAAATATTACTTTCACAGTTCTACATTAAACAAAATGAACCCCTTACATTAGTAATATCTGCTTTTTTTTTATTTATTTTTAATTAATTCTTTTTAACTATAAAGGGCTCATTTTAGTTTTTTTAACCCCATTATGTTACTAAACATCTTAGATCTGGTTCACATCTATGTGTTTTTTGGTGCTTTTTGCAGAAACACCCTACAGTTCATTTACATGGTTTCCTATGGGACAGGTTCACATCTATGCTTTTTTCAGCGGCTGCGTATTTGGAAAGGGTCAGGGACTTTCTTTTAATGCAAAATGATGCTTTTTTGGTTCAATATACTTCAATGGAGGAGCTGCAGAAAAGCATGTAATGCATTTTTGCAGCAATTTGTGTTTTTTAATCTGCCCAACAACAAATTGGCCCAAAAAAAAAGCAATAACGCAAATTGCAGCAAAATCACATGTGCAAAAAGCAAAACGCTCAGCAAAAAGCACTAAAAAAGCAAACTGCATAGGTGTGTACTGAGCCTTATGCTGGCCACACGGATCAATTTTCAGACGAGAATATTCAGACGTAAAATCTTCGTACATTCGCTGAATGAAAGAATGTTGTTTGAAATTTTCACTTGTTTTTAACATTCTAAAATTAATGTAATTTCTGAACGAAAACCACATACACTGTCTGAAAATTCCTTTGACCAAGAAGTTTTCTATTTCCAAATTTTCCCGTCACTGTGGTTGAAAATGAATGTCGATCTGACCCCACTAACGATTAGAAAATCGAACAAACGTTCTTAAAATAATTTTCGAAGGAAGACATTGTTTTTTAAATAAAAAAAATTTGATCTCTGAGTCAGATTTTTACCAGATTCACCCTTTAATAGTATATACAGTATAAATCCTGTAATGGCATATACAGTATATCTCCCCTCTAATAGTATATACAGTATATCTCTTCTGTCTGTTATTCTCAGAGTGGATTAGATATTTTGCTCCCTAACCATATAGTTGGTTATTTATATTTACCACTGCATAGAGATATTTAAGAATAAATTGCCTTTTTTTTAACCGCTTCCCGACCGGCCACTGCATATATACGTCAGCAGAATGGCACGGGCAGGCAGAATCACGTACCTGTACGTGATCGTGCATGTGCCTGCCCGTGGGTCGCGCGCGCGCCGCTAGCGGCGCGCTCGCGACCCGGTCGGGAGCTCCGTGACCCCGGCCGCGGGACCAGCGGACCCGATCGCCGCTGGTATCCCGCGATCGGGTTACGGAGCTGAAGAACGGGGAGAGGTCTATGTAAACAAACCTCTCCCCGCGCTTCCTACACTGACTGTCAGTGATCGGCGGTTCCCTGTCATCGGGAACGCCGATCAATGACGTCAGACGTACAGCCACGCCCCCCTACTGTAAAAAAAAACACAACACGTCACACTGACTCCTCCCCGCCCCCTAGTGGTTAACCCCCTAACTACAACTGTCATTTACATAGGAATCAGTGCTATTTAAATAGCAGTGATTGCTGTATAAATGACAAATGTCCCAAAAATGTGTCAAAAATGTCCGATGTGTCCGCCAAAATGTCGCAGTCACAATAAAAATCGCTGATCGCCGCCATTACTAATAAAAAAAAAAATATTAATAAAAATGCTATAAAACTATCCCCTATTTTGTAAACGCTATAACTTTTGCGCAAACTAATCAATAATCGCTAATTGCGATTTTTTTTACCAAAAATATGTAGAAGAATACGTATCGGCCTAAACTGAGGAAAAAAAATGTTTTTTTATATATTTTTTGGGGATATTTATTATAGCAAAAAGTAAAAAATATTGCATTTTTTTCAAAATTGTCGCTCTATTTTTGTTTATAGCGCAAAAAATAAAAACCGCAGGGGCGATCAAATACCACCAAAAGAAAGCTCTATTTGTGGGAAAAAAAGGACGCCAATTTTGTTTTGGAGCCACGTCGCATGACCGCGCAATTGTTAGTTAAAGCGACGCAGTGCCGAATTGCAAAAAGGGGCCTGGTCCTTTAGCTGCAAATTGGTCCGGGCTGAAGTGGTTAAACTTTACATATTAACTAAATCGTACACCACACTTTTTTTTTTAAGGTTATTAACCGATTAATCGAAACAATAATTGGCCAACTAATCGATTATGAAAATAATCGTTAGTTGCAGCCCTAGTACAGACACATGTAAGATTAACTGACAAAATACAGCTTAACCAAAGTAGGTACAGTATTTAGATAATGCAAAGCAACCATAGTTACAAAGAGCGCCTAAACAGTATAACAACAATTCTGCCTCAACCCAGGATGGATGGAGGTGCTATGAAGATCATACAGAGCTATAATTTTCAAAAGGCTTTTGTAACCAACAAGGTCTTACAGCTGGAGGTATTGCCAAGTAGAAAATATGAATAAAGAACCTGGTGTAAAAAATAATGTTTGCAAAAACATGTAGAGCTTCTTTTTAACAGAACAGACCAACAAAAAAAGATAGGCTCATGTTTTCTGAACTATACAGTGAGACCCCAGGCTTAACATCCCCAGCATTCTCTACAGCAGGGGTCTCAAACTGATGGCCCTCCAGCTGCTGCGAAACTACAAGTCCCATTGCAAGGCTGACAGTTACAAGCATGACTACGCTCTACAGTCTTCTGGCTGAATTTAGCTAACATGCCAAGAGGTAAACAGAGCAGGAAACAAAATAAAGATAACGTTTTTACAATTGCTAGATACAGTGGGGCATTAACCTTTTGCTACCCGAGTAACAAATAATATGTACAGCGGCAAAAGGGCGGGCTTTAACGCTCACATGTTGCACAAATGTGTCACTGAGGGGGGGCCGACAACGTGTTCCCAGCACAGAGACTGAACTACGAACAACAGCTCTTGGTCCTCACTAACAATTGGTAGGCGGTTGGACCGGGTTCCGATCATAGTTACATAGTTAGTAAGGTTGAATAAAGACACCAGTCCATCCAGTTCAACCTGGGTGAGTGTCTTCAATTGTCCTTATCCCTGTACATGGCACACTCACATTGGTCCCTACCCTCAAGGAGCCCACAATCCAAGGTCCCCATTCATATACTAGGGCCAATTTTGGACAGAAACCAATTAACCTACCTGCATGTCTTTGGAGTGTGGGAGGAAACTGGAGGAAACCCACACAGGCACAGGGAGAACATGCAAACTCCAGGCAGGTAGTGTCGTGGTTGGGATTCGAACTTTTTTTACTGCTAGGCGAGAGTGCTACCCACTACACCACTGTGCCGCCCAAATCAGCCAATCAATCACAGTGGTTACATGATCATCATTTCTTCCAATACTTTTTAAAAGAACGCTGGAGTGGGCAAGAAGGGGTTTGTGTAATAAGATGTCTTAGGAGGGAGGCTCCCTTTCTAAAGCATCTCTTTATTATATTCAAATTAAAAAAACGCTTGATTATTTTGTACAAGCTAAAATGTCATCAAAAGTGGTTCTAGGTTTTCCAACTTGTCCAATTGCTTCTTCTCAAATTCATCCTACAAAAAGAAAAATGATTTGCAAAGTCTGAAAATGTGCTTATTTGCCAAAAGTTATGGACCGGACAATCGCACCTTTATGAACTCTTCTAGCATCTATTCCAAAAGCCTCAATATAGAGTTGCCCTCCTTCTCACCTTTGCAGCAATAATAACCTCTACTCTTCTGAGAAGGTTTTCCTCAATATTTTGGAGTGTGTCTGTGGGAATTTGTGCCCATTCAGCCAAAACAGCATATGTGAGGTTAGGTACTGATGTTGGAAATAAGACTTGGCCTGGAATCAGTGTTCTAATTCATCCCAAAAGTGTTCAGTGAGACAGGACTTTGTGCAAGTCACTGAAGATCCCTTAGACTGAGTAGCCAATTTTTCCAGGGACCAGGTCAAGCGGGGGGGTTGGGTTGCTGGGGTCAGGCAGTCGTGGGGGTTGGTCCTCCGCACTGTAATGTAAAAGGGCTCTGTGATATAACAATAACATTATAATGATAATAATATAATGATTACAGTGCAGTCCCCTTTACATTACAGTACCCCTAGCAATCACAGCCCCCCATTACAGTGCCCTTTGCAGTCATACCCCCTCTTTTCTCTCTAAACACAATGCCCCCTTTTACTCTCTGCCTCCCCTGTACAGTCCTAACTTTGGCAGGGCAGATGAGGTATTCAGCCTGTGTGTCCTCTCAAGGGTCACCCGTCCCGCTGACCAGTGGTGTATTTTGGTTTTGTGCTGCCATAGGCAAGACTAAAATCAGGTGCTCCCCCTCATCTAAATTTGTCCCACCCCAGCTGCAGTATACAGTTCTTGCCTCAGGGTCTGACGTGGAAACTGCAGCCATTCACAGTGAAGAGCTGTGGCTTCCTCATCAGACCCTGAGACATGATTGTTCCAAGTGCCACATATGTGGTCAATGGGGCAGAGGATGGGGTCAGCGGGAAATATTAGGGGGCAGCAGGGCAAAGTATGAGGTGGCACTGATGAGGAGGCACTATCAGGCGGCACTTTTTACTTCATCTCAATCAGTGGCAATTTTGTTGACGAAAAATATTTGCCGTAGTTTTCGTCAGCTGCATGTTTTCAGTGACGATAATTTAATAAAAATAAAATTTGAATTCAGTCAATAAACGAAAGATAGAGGCTGTTATTTTACACAGTGCTAAGCACCGCTACCTTGCTGGGAGTGCAAACACTCACCACATCACATCCAGACAGACACCAATCTTATAGAGGAGATCCTCTTCTGTGGTTTGCAGGGCATTTTTCCAGAACTCCCAGGCAGCAGGCAGATAAAGGTGATGGCGTTGTAGTTTAAAACAAGTCTAAATATATTAAAGAATCATTACCAATCTTCAACATAAAAGCACATGAAATAATAAATAGGGCCTCCACAGATGAAATCATAGCTAAATCTAAAAAATCTTTCCTTAAACATCAATTCTACCACAGACCTTACTTTTACCACTTGCCCAAAATTCAAAAAGATCCCACAAACCCACCTGGTAGACCTATAGTGGCTGCCATGGAGAGCATCACAAGCTATTTCTCCATATATATTGACAATTTCCTACAGCCATTAGCTCAAAGTTTACCTTCATACATCAAAGACAGCATAAATCTTTTACAAACTCTCAAAAATTACACCTGGGAACCATCTTACATATGGCTCTCCCTAGATGGAGTCTCACTGTATACCTCTATACCACATGAGGTTAGCTTGAGAGCTGTACTACAATTCCTTAATGACGATCCTATGTTAAACACCAATCAAACCCAATTCATCTTGGAAGCCACAAAGTTCTGCTTGACACATAACTACTTTGAATCCAATGGTGACTTCTACCTACAGACTCATGGCACAGCCATGGGAGCCAACTTTGCCCCAAGCTATGCCAATCTAACCATGGTTCTGTGGGAGAATCGCTACATCTGGCATAACAATCTCTTTTACTCACACTTGACATTTTATGGCCGATATATCGATGATGTCATAATCATTTGGGATGGTCCTAAATCTCTAATCCCACAATTCGTAGCCCACTGTAATACCAACGATATGGGTTTACCATTCACTTCAGTCTGACGATAAATCTCTAGCTTTCCTTGACCTGACACTCAGTCATGATCAAGGGATCATACATTCCCAAAATTACACCAAACCAACCGCAGGCAACTCTTATCTGCATTACCACAGTTGCCACCACCTTCGTTGGATCAAGAACATGCCCAAAAGCAGGGCTGTCTTTAATATTGATTGGACCCTGGGCAAAACTTTTCTTGCCCCCCCCCCCCCATGCAGTTTCACTCTCCACCTGCTCTGAGACATACAATAAATAGCAGCTAGACTCAAAATCAGTTTACTGAATCAGATCAGGCAGCTATTGCGATTGTTTGCCAGAGGTTACAGTGTATCATTACCGCTCACTGACTGGTTGCCAAAAGTACAGCATACATTACGGCTCACTGATTAGTTGCTAGAGGTACAGCACATGATTTCTGCTTGTTGATTGGTTGCTAGAAATTACTGTGGATATGACCTTGGGGGGCATGATATACATATCAATGTTGATGGCCGCTTCTATTTACATATGAATGCCAGTAATTTACATGTAAACACAGGGTCTGCAGGTGAGTCATCTGTACAATATGGCAGAGCTGGGCAGCATTAGTAGCAGCACTTCACACTGAGATATTGGGGCACAGCACAGGACTAAAACCTCAAGGGAATTTAAACCAGGATAGTTGGCAAGTATGAGGCAGCTGCTTTGGGCCCCACAACAATGACAGGGCCTGGGCAGCTGCCCCTTTTGCCCTGCCTTAAAAACGGCCCTGCCCAAAAGCCAATACTGCCACCTCAAACGAAACTGTACTAGAGATGAAGATTACGCTACCCAACATCTTAAACAAAAATTCCTTAAATCCACAATCTCAGACCAACTCCTCATCTCTTACAGAGGAGCCAGGAACCTAAAAAACAAAATTGCACCTAGCAGAATAAAACAAACTTCTTCCTTCACCAGTGCCCCCCCTGAAGTTTTTCAACATTCAAGGCATGTATCAATGTCGTAAGTAGAGGTCGACCAATATATCGGCCAGCCGATATTTGGTGTTTTTTATTTAATCGGCATCGGCCTATTGTGCGGATTAATAAAGGCCGATTATAACTTCAGCGTGACTTGCAAATGACTTCTGTAATAGAAGTCAATGCAAGTTGCCTGAGTCTTCCCCTGGAGGACTAGTCTCCTCTCTGGGCAGTCTGCCAAGAAAAGACCAAAGAAATACAATGTTTCTTCTTATCAATAGACTGAACTCTGTGGAGAAGTTCTCAGTTTAACCATTTAAAGACTAAATCTTTTCTGACACTTGTTGCTTACAAGTAAAAATCCTGTATTTTTTGCTAGAAAATCACTTAGAACCCCCAAAAATAATATATATATATATATTTATTTTAGCAGAGACCCTAGGGAATAAAATAGCGGTTGTTGTAATATTTTATGTCACACGGTATTTGTGCAACGGTCTTTCAAACGCAATTTTTTGGGAAAAAATACACTAATGATTAAAAAAAAAAAAACAGTAGTTAGCCCATTTTTTTTTTTCTTCCAAAAGTTTTGATTACCTGTTTTTGTGTATTTAATATTTAAGATATTGTTTTTTTTTTTTATCTAAATTATACATACAAGTGAACTGACTGGAGGTTTGTTTTGTTTAATAAAATGTAAGAAATTTTCTGTATCACTTATTACTTAAGGCTGCTTACACACTGAAGCAGGCAGGCATTGACGGTAAAACACTGCTAGTTTTAGCTGCGATTTACCGCCATTTTAGCAGCGCTATTCAGCCGCTAGCAGGGCGCTTATAACCCAGCTAGCGGCCGAGGAAGGGATCGCCTCAGTGTGAAAGCACTCGGGCTTTCACACTGAGACTGCAGGGGTGCCGTTTTGCAGGCACTTTACAGGCACTGTTTTTAGCCCAAAAGCGACCTGAAAAACGCCCCAGTGTGAAAGGTGTCTAACTGTTAGATTTTATGAGATGAAGGAAAAAAAAAAGACAAAAAAAAAATAATCGGCATCATAAATCGGCCATCAGCCGCCACATATCGGTCGACCTCTAGTCGTAAGTCTGAGTGCCTGACTTGCTCACATGTCACCCATAGACAAAAAGAATTACAGTCCAAGGGCCAAAAATATCCCATATCCGACTTCTATACTTGCTCATCAGAGTTTGTGGTGTATTGCCTATCCTGTCCGTGTGGCCTACAATATGTAGGCTGCACAATCCGTACACTCTGTAAAAGGTTTGGGGAACACAGGTGCCCACTAGTGGATGCCGGGTCTGACAAACAGTGTCCCCAAACATTTTCTCATTCACCATGAATACTCCTCCATTGACCTGAAAGTTTGGGTAATTGAAGAAATACCCAATCATTTCCCAACAGCCGAACGCTTCAGGCGCCTTTGCACAAGAGATTAGATACCCTTGCTTCAGGTGGGCTGAATGAGGAACTAGAAATTACCCCTTTACTTTAAATATTGGTCTAGATTAACACCATTCCACACCCCATTCTTTCTTGTATAAATATGTACTCTTATTTATATATACACAGAACATTTCTCTCCAGTATAAACATGCACTACAGTATATCATATATATTATGTTTGCCCTATTATAATCCTTCATTCGTTTTGGCTAACAACCTTCATCATCAATCATTTTTAGGCATAAGGACCCTTACGGTCTTATTCCTCCTCTTGATATCCTCCAAGAGTAAGTACTTAATGTACCTTACCCCATTGTGAAATTGGTCATCATCTATTCTTTCACTTCATTTCCCTACTGACCCCTTCCTTCCTGCCCCCCTCCTTTTTTTTTTTTCCCCCCATTCTCTTGGTTCTCCCCACCTTTCATCTTCCTAATTTCATCCTCTCTCCCTTATCCACATCTATTCCATGTAACTATATTCCACATTTATAACAATTTTTATCTTCATTTATTTTTACTTTTATCTTCATTTTTATTTTAATTTCCAGTTCATCATTATTGTTTTTTTGATCCTTCTATTTAGTTTATTTTTATCTCCACCCTTATATACATATATATTGCCCATAATCATTGTCTCGATACTCACTGATTGGTTCATTGTTTCTGATCACAATTGTAAAACCTTGTTTCATTCGCAACCATCCAGTACCTTGATGGTATCTAACTAGTTAATCTGACATTCCAGTGCCCCGTGATCCACTAATTACCACCTTGAAAGGTTGCCAAGATAACGCCTGATTGGTCCAGGCCAAAACAGACTATATATACCTCCTCCAAAATGTCCACAGTCATAGCCTGATGAAGAAGCACGCATGCTCAAAACACGCGCTCCTCCCTGCTCTCTCTCCAACCGGAAGTGACATACACCGCTATCTGTGATCTGTCCTGGGTGTCTGGAAGCACTGGTAACCAGTGGCGTCCCTGGACCCATCAGCTGCCTCTTCACCAGTAAGATTGTCTTTCCCACGAGCAGACGAACCAAATTATTAATCCCACATGCACTGACATCTCATACATCTTGTGAGTTATTGTCTTTTATGAAATAAAATGTCTTACTAATGCTGCACTTAGATGGCGCTGCTCTCCTTCTGTCTTAGAGGGAGTCTGCATCTCTCAGCCAATACAGCTTGCCAATAGAGTCAGGGGGCTGGGGCTTTAAAGAAGAGGTGAAGCTCCAAGGAAAGAGGAAGTTCAGCTGGGTACTGGAGATCTTAGTCAACTAAAATACCACAAACGAAAACACAACTAAAATGGCATTTTAGTCAAAAGACTAGGACTTAAAGCGGTAGTAAATCCGCAGAATTTTTTTTTTATTTTAGTACACCTGTAAGGCAAAAGGCATAATGAGCTAGTATGCACCGCATACTAGCTCATTATGAAATACTTACCTTAGAACGAGACGTCGGTAACTCACCTGGTCCACGTTGAGGTTGCTGACATGTTGCCTCGGCGTGTCTTCCGGGTATCGCGACTCCAGCGCTGTGAGTGGCTGGAGCCGCGATGTCTTCACTCCCGCACATGCGCACGGGGGACTTCTTCCCGGCAGGGTTCGGATTCTGCTGGCCTTTCAGCCGAGAATCCCCCATGCGCATGCGCCGCTGCAGTCAGCGGCGCATTGCACGGGGAATATCTCCTAAACCATACAGGTTTAGGAGATTTTTTTTTACCTACAGGTAAGCCTCATTATAGGCTTGCCTGTAGGTAAAAGTCATTTTTTTTCACTTTACAACCACTTTAAACTAAATCGAACTTTGACATCAAAATTAACAGTGATCTCAATTGAGGACATGTGTGTTCCAGTGCATTTTTGATGTGTTTTGCTGCATTCCAGATGCATTCCATACAGGAAAAATTAAAAAATCTATTTTTGTTTACTGCACTGGAACACACTTCACTGGTGTGAACTAGGGCCATTGGAATCCATGTTAACTACTGTCCATGAGTTTTTTGATGCAGAATAAAAACACACTGGACTGCATTAGGTGTGAACCAGTCCTTAACAGCCAGTCCCAGGTAACAAACAATGCTCAAGAGTTAAAGCGGTAGTAAACCAGAGTTGAATCCACTGTTTATGGCACCGGCTCTTAAGGTCTGTGGCACTGTATTATGGACCTTCAGAGCTCATGCGCCGGTGACGTCACCAGCTGCATGCACTCTGAATATCTCCTAAACAGTGTAAGTTTATTATAGGCTTACCTGTAGGTATAAGTGATATAACAGAGTTTACTTCCACTTTAAAGATAGGATATCTCAAACCTCCCCAATTTTTCCATGCCATTAGACAGCACTGTTGGTACAGAACTGAAAGCAGCCAATTAGAAGAGGAAGCTACACTGATGTTGCTTTTTAATCATGTATTGAAAGCTTCTAGTTTGCATTATGGGAACTATTATATTTTTTACTGGTACTGGCATAAACCAAAATTCCAGTTTAGAGATCTATGGACCAATGTACCCAAAGATGATTTTTTACCTCTTACTAGTTAACTTTCCATTTACGGTTCATTACATAGAGTGCAGCAGATGTGCGATTCTCCATAAGGCTGAATCAGAAATCCTCAAAAACACTCAATACCCTGAGATAGACCCCAGAGCAAACAGTGGTCAATCCCTCCCCATGTGGCTAATCAGCAGATAATTAATAGGAAAAAGCAATAGGGGTTATGTGCAAAAAATCTCTTTATTAACTAATTCCATAAACTTTAAAGATTATACAAAAATAATCAAACATTTATACCACCCAAAATGATCCCCAGCAAAAACCTTCACAATAGTCTTATACAAATACAACATTGCCTCAAAATATAAAAACAATAGGTCCGGACCTTTCTGCAGACCGCCATTCATAGAATGCACAGCCTGTGATATTATAAAATATAAAAAAAAGGTATAAACAGTGGTAAAGGCTGCCTCATTTCACCCACAATTAAAGTGCAGAAAATCGAAGCACACTATACAAAAACCTCGAACAGAGATGCATTACATAAGTAGTCTTTATTATAAGATCATGGTGAAGGTTTTTGCTTTGGATCATTATGGGTGGTAGTTTTATAAATGTTTGATTATTTTTATATAACCTTTAAGTTTATGAATTTTGTTAATAAAGAGATATTCTTTGCATATAACCCCTAGTGCTTTTTCCTATTCATTTTCTGCTGGTTAGCCAGATGGGGATGGATTGACAACGGTTTGCTCTGGGGGTCTAGCTATAAACATAGAAACATAGAAAAGTGACGGCAGAAAAAAGAACAAATAGTCTGAGTCTGCCCATTTTTTTTTATACATGTTTTGTATTTTTGAGGAGGTTTTTTCCGTTTCTTTTTTTTTTATGTTATTTTTGTCTAAGTATAGAGCCTTACTCAGGGTATTGAGTGTTTTTGAGTATGCTTTGGTTATATCCCCCTGTAATATGGGGGATATCTAGCTCAGTGGTAGATGCCTTTTTGGTGAGTTCACAGCCGGGAACTTCAGTTTAAGGGCGTGGTAGCCCACTTTTATTGAAAGTAACAAAAATGAAAGTTCATACACACATGTATTGCCCCTACAGGGTTTCTTCCCCAGCAGAAATACAATAAATAAAAAATGTCAATCCACCTGGCTCTTAAGGCTCACTCAGCCTTGGGCGCAGTACCTTGCTGCACAGGCCCACTCTTGGCCTCTAGGAGGGGACTCTCCTGACACTCCAGCCTTTCACACTCCTCCAACTGCTCCAACACCAACTCCTATCCCACCTCCTTTGATCTATGCTCAGCTCTGCCTTATAATGGGTGTGTGCACCTGGGGACACACACAACCTGCAGAACTTCTGGAAAGCCCAGGCACAAGACTGAAGACTCCATCCCTCCCAATGTTTTTTGAAGTCTTCAAGTTTCCAGCCCCAATCCAGACTTACAAAATCCAGAGAAAACTTAGCCTAGTTTTCTCTGCTCGCCAATCTTCTGCTGGAACTTCTCAAACTGCCTCTTTGAGAGTCCGGTGTCCATTTTACACTCATTTTCACAGAGACAGGGGCTCTCACATAATCCTTCCCCTTTTTTTTCGATCTGGAGGGAGGAACACCAGCACCTGTCATCAGGGTTGAGACACCTGTGTGCTGGCTGTTAGCCACGTAGGCCCAACCCTTTTTCCAGGTGCGCTTCCAGGTAAGTCCTACCCTGACTCTCCATGGAACCCCACGCTTTCTCCCTCTTCTGGGGTTCCTGGGCTTATTTGCCTTTCTCGGGGGAACTCTGCCTTCCCTGATACCCTCAGTTTCTTGATATAGGGGACCTGCTCCTAATACTTCCCCTGATGGGGAACCACCTTTTCCCTCACCAATACCAGTTTTCCCATCACAACAGTTTTTTTTGGTTTAACAACTTTTCTGAGGTCACCCATGGCAATTAAACCCTTGTTAGCAGTACCAACCAGCAACAGTTCACAAACTCTGACATCATCACTTCCAATACCATCAATGCTTCCCCACACAGGTACTCCGGGTACCTTAATTTGTACCTCTTTGCGAATGAAGTGGAGGCCGAGAGCGGCGAATGAAGGCGGCCGAGAATGGCCGAAAAGCTGCCAAGAATGTCCGAAGGCGGCCAAAAGCTGCCGAGAATGTCCGAAAGCCACTGAGAAGGGCCGATGAAGGGCCCCTGACTTTAAAGGGAAAAAAGTGCGTGTTATACACCGATAAATACGGTATACAGGAACCCTGACAGTTATATTCCAGACCAAGATGCACTTTAAAGTGGAACACCAGCTAAAATATATATTTTTTTATTTTTTACGGTTGTCTGCTTCCTCATTACACTAACCCCCTGTGCTCCACTGAGACTGGAGCAGCAAATTAGTCATTGCTGTGTATCCCCTATGGAGTCCCTACTTGCGTAGCTAAAGAGCTCACCATTGTACTATTGGTGACAACCAACAAACGTCCCTCTAAGTACAGGAAGTACCATAGATATCCATCAGTTGTGGAATGAAGTGTCAACCTCAACCCAAGTGAGGTCTACAAAAGAAGGTACATGTTTTATAGTTCTGCTCACAGTGACTTCCTTCACCATTTAGTGACCTAATCAGCTTCATCCAAGTGTATCGAAAACCACATCCTGAATGCGAGTCTGTGTGTACTTTTCTATTCTGTCATTCCCTATAGAGACTACACATGGAAAACACAAATCACTGTTTAAAGAGTGGAGGGAAACCATAAAATATGCCTTCAAAAGAGTATAAACTTTGTGTGTGGCATTTGTCTCACGTAAGTCATTTGCGGTGCACCTAGAAAGGCTAGGTATAAATCTGTCACTTCTTTAGCTGTATGTAAATAACACAAAGGTAGATCCTTACACTGAGCAAACAGCTGAAGAGGGGGATGCAGGAAAATCTTGTTTAAGTTACACGCCAAGTGCAGACATGTTGAGTCACCTAAAAATTAAGGGAATCGCATATGATTCGTATCCCCTAACCTAGTTATAAGAATAATCTCCTACAACTTCAGTGTCCTGATATGTCTAAGGCCCAGCTGGTTCTTTACCCACCTCTTGACTCCATGTGTTTTCGGGCTTGGGCTGTGAAGCTTCTACCTACTACAATACTCATACACAGACAAGGTTGCCAAAATTTCTAGGATAAAATACTAGCATTCTGATTTCCTTCATATCGATGATGCTGGCAACAAGTCCTATGTTTACCAGTCAAGTATAATACTAGGTGGCAACCCTACTGGTGATTTTGTATTACATTCATACAGAAGATTCCCAGTGAGAAAATGTTACTAGTTAGTCAGCTCATACTCAGTTGCAGACTAAACAGGACCTGCTGGAATAAATAGATGGAGTACTGGCTACTTAGTACATATGTATAGTATTACTAGTAGTAGTATTTAATATTAATATGGTATTCATTTAAAAATGTATATATTGGTAGCAACACAGGAAGTTGATCCTCTTTTTTGTATCTATGTATATATAAAATCAAACTTTTCCACACTATATTTCATTTATTTCTAGCCTACTCCTATTAGGGCCAATTCACACACAGTGCGGTGAATGGAGGTTTTTCCAAACTGGAAGAGCATCAGTCACTGCTAGAATGCACAGAAAACAATGTAATTTCTGTTTACTGCTGCGTTCCTCTGATATCAGCATGAATCACTTCTGACAAGTTTTCCTGACACCAAAAGAAAAAAGTTGACAGGGACCTCCATCAGATTGACAGCCTAATCTCTGTTCCTGTGTGCTGTGTGAAGGGGGTGTGTCCCTTCCCTCCAATCAGCTCTCAGAGCTCTCCTCACTGAGCTCTGCAGATTGTGACTCCAGCTCTATGCCCCCTGTTTTCTGACAGATTTTCTGACAGATCAGACAAGCTTTATAAATTCAGCACACTGAATGAATGTAGAGAAGAGAAGATTGCACATAAACAGGAACAACTTATGTAGGAGGATGTGTTTTATCTTCTGAGACCAGTCACTTCACTGGGTATATGTAAGGGTTTACAAACACTTTAAGGAAAAACAATACTTTCTTTTGATGATACTGTTTTGAATTTTTTTTTTTTTTTTTATGTAACCCATACACAAAATTGAGTCAAATAATAAACTAGTTAAGATAAGATTGATTTCTGCATAAGGGGAAGAGTTCCATCACTTTAGGGCACTAGCAAAAAACTGAGGACTCGAAGAATGCAGTAGGGTTATAGGGGGACTTGTCCTCAAAAATGTTGCCACTGACCAATCACCTAAAGGTGTGATCCTGTAACCCAGGTCTATGAACGTCAAGGTCTATGAATGTCAAGCTTGTGACCTGTACTGTATGATTAAAGTAGAACTCTGCCTTCCCTGATACCCTCAGTTTCTTGATATAGGGGACTTGCTCCTAATACTTCCCCTGATGGGGAACCACCTTTTCCCTCACCAATACCAGTTTTTCCCATCACAACAGTTTTTTTTGGTTTAACAACTTTTCTGAGGTCACCCATGGCAATTAAACCCTTGTTAGCAGTACCAACCAGCAACAGTTCACAAATTCTGACGTCATCACTTCCAATACCATCAATGCTTCCCCACACAGGGTCTCCGGGTACCTTAATTTGTACCTCTTTGCGAATGAAGTGGCGGCCTACAACGGCCAAAAAGCTGCCGAGAATGTCCGAAGGCGGCCAAAAGCTACCGAGAATGTCCGAAGGCGGCCAAAAGCTGCCGAGAATGTCTGAAAGCCACTGAGAAGGGCCGATGAAGGGCCCCTGACTTTAAGGGAAAAAAAGTGCGTGTTATACGCCGATAAATACGGTAATCAGAAACCCTGACAGTTATATTCCAGACCAAGATGCACTTTAAAGTGGAACACCAGCTAAAATATATATTTTTTTTTATTTTTTACGGTTGTCTGGTTCCTTATTACACTAACCCTATGTGCTCCACTGAGACTGGAGCAGCAAATTAGCCATTGCTGTGTATCCCCTATGGAGTCCCCACTTGCGTAGCTAAAGTGCTCACCATTGTACTATTGGTGGCAACCAACAAACGTCCCTCTAAGTACAGGAAGTACCATAGATATCCATCAGTTGTGGAATAAAGTATCAACCTCAACCCAAGTGAGGTCTACAAAAAAGGCGCATTCACAGGATGAAAAAAAAATAAAAAAATCACCAGCACATTCAAGGAGAGGAGCTGAAGAGCAGATAAAATGATAGAGGCAACTAATGTGTAAACATGGCATTAGGCACATTTTTTAAGCAGTTTTTCTCCTGCGAGGAGATCTGGCGTTCAGAGGAGAAATGGAAACACCTAGTGTGCAGGAGCCCTATTAGAAGGTGTTTAAGAGGTAATACCATTTCCTCCTGAATGTCTGTTTTTTTCAATTCCAAGTGGGAATTTACATTGAAATGGGGGTGTCATTAATTTTCTATTGACACTCCCAGCAGTTCGCATAGTGCAGTGTGAACTGCCTTGTGAGCCAGGTGCGATGCGGGAACCCGCTGTGGATTTGCAGGGTTCCCGCATTGCACCAGTGTGAACCGAGCCTCGATCTTACATTTTAAGAATGTTAACCCCTGTGACCCTCCTGTGACCATCATGATTGGCTGTCACAGTGGTGGATGTTTTTTGGATGTTTTTTTTAGGACTGAGATCTATTTTCAGCAGCTCAGTCTTTGATCTGGGAGCATGCAGGGATCATGCTCCCAGCACATAAACATTGCCCATTTAGAGACGCAAATGTGCCACTGTCGGACTGCCAATTTCTCAGTGGGGAATTGCAAGTAAGTGCAAAGGGGAGCAGCAGAGGGGCATAAAGACAGGGCACCCAACACACTCCCTTTGTATTTTGATGACTTTTTTTGGGCATCCATAGTGCGTCCAGTATCCACAACTGTGCTGGTTATTGATAAGATGATCTCAGAAGGTGTGTGCTACCACCTCTGTACTCAGTGCTGTGCTAGTAGATCCAATTTTGAAAGGGCAGATGGCAGACAGCGTGTATGGTGTCATGTGGGTGAGCGCTTTGCTGATCTCAATGTTGTGTATCGAGTGGCCCATGGTGGCGGTGGGGTTATGGTATGGGCAGGTGTATGCTATGGACAACGAACACATGTTCATTTTAATGATGGCATTTTGAATGCACAGAGATACTGTGATGAGATCCTGAGGCCCAATGTTGTGCCATTCATCCACGACCATCACCTCATGTTGCAGCATGATAATGCACGGCCCCATGTTGCAAGGATCTGTACACAATTCCTGGAAGCTGAAAACATCCCAGATCTTGCATGGCCAGCATACACAACGGACATGTCACCCATTGAGCATGTTTGGGATGCTCTGGATTAGCGTATACGACAGCATGTTCCAGTTCCTGACAATATCCAGCAACTTTGCAAAGCCATTGAAGAGAAATGGACCAACATGCCACAGGCCACAATCAACAACCTGATCAACTCGAAGAAGGAAGGAGATGTGCTGCACTGCGTGAGGCAAATGGTGGTAATACCAGATACTGACTGGTTTTCGGACCCCCCCCCCCCCCCCCCCAACCCCTCAATACAGTAAAACTGTACATTTTAGAGTGGCCCTTTATTGTGGCCAGCCTAAGGCCCACCTGTGCAATAATCATGATATGCCACACCTGTGAGGTGGATGAATTATTTTGGCAAAGGAGAAGTGCTCACTAACACAGATTTAGACAGATTTGTGAACAATAGTTGAGAGAAATAGGCCTTTTGTGTACATAGAAAAAGTCGTAGATCCTTAGGTTCAGTTTATGATAAATAGGGGCAAACACAAAAGTGTTGCATTTATAATTTTGCTCAGTGTGTGTATATATATATATATATATATATATATATATATATATATATATAATTTTTATGAAAAGGTCTTCTTGCTGTCAAATTCTCCACTTAAATATATTTTCTGAATGACTGAGAGTTGCATAGCCTTTGGATACTTTTATAATGGTAAGCCCCATGTCTTCCTGTTTAGTTACACAGGAGCAACACATTTTTACTCTTTTCCCATGCTGGCTCATTTATTTGCATTTTTTTAAAATAAAGTGAATATCATTTTTTATATTGTTGTGGTACATTAAGTTTTTTTTAAGTCGTATTCCTATATAACATATGTTGAAAGTATTGGACACAATTATTGACACAGTTTTTTCCACTATTTATTAAACAGGGCAAACACTTTTTTTTTTTTTCCATTTTATACCATGTAGTAATCTATAGAAACCAATCAGGTATTATTAATTAGGTAACCTAATATTCCTTTTGGTCTACACCAAAAAAAATTATATCTAATTGATTGCTATAAGGCTACTCGTGCATATCATCATTCGTGTTTTTGCTGCTTAGACATTATTATTATTATTATTATTATTTTAGACATTAACAGCTATAAGCATTGCAGTGGAAATTTGCTTCTTCAACCAATCAGCCATCCTAAATAAAAATATCCCATGTGACAGGACCAAGTACCCCCCAGCCAGTGGCTTGTCTGGGCTGGGCTCTATGCATAAGACCCTTGTTCCTTCTCAGAGCCTGATGGGGAAATAGGAACCATCCATTACCATGGAAACAAGTCAGCAAAGTAGGAAGAGGGCCGAGATACTGTCATTAAAGATAACTGTCACAGTAATGGTGCAGTGCCTAAAAGTGAGAGAATCGCAGAGCAGAATGTGAGAGGAAGATGAGGCAGGGGGGAAGGAAAATGGAAGATAGCAAAAAAGGAAACTCACTGAAACAAAGAGCAGGAGGAAGAATATGATGTCTGAGCACTCAAACACAACTGAATACATGTCTGAAACCAGGAGTGATTTATTCCATGAATTGTTGTACATCTTGTACATTAACCCTTTCGTACCCGCAGGCTTTGTACTTCTCTAATCCCACAGTGTTTTTGGGATGCATCTTTTTTTTGGGGCCAGGGAGGACATTCCTCTATAAATATGTTATAGGAGGTAATTAGGGATAAAACAGAAACACATTTCTCCACTAATTTTCTTAAAATGTAAACATTCCAAATTAATTAAAACCACCTTCTGTCATTACTTCAATTGTAAACTTAAAGTAGTAGTGAAGCCTAAGGCCCCTCTTTCATATAGGCTTTCCATTGAGTACGTCTGTCAGTTTTTCAGGAGGACCTGATCAAAAGCTCCATGCAGTTCTATGGGCAGCCAGAGGTAAACGGACTTGTTTCCGTAAACATCCGCCTAGCTCCGAGTACGTCCAGGTGCAAAAAACAAAATGGAAAAGGACTATTTAATTTTACGTTTTCCGAACCTAAGCGTGACAGATCGTAGGTAGCCTGATATAAACGGACTTGTGCTCATTTACATCCGGCTGGCCAAAGAGCCATCACGGGTCCTCCACAGTGCGTGTCACAAAACTGACATTTGTCCCATTCTGCTCTGATTCAGCAGGGGATATGCTCATGGTTCCCTTGCTGAACACAGCAGGGCGCCCCTGTACGAAAGGGCCCTTATATACAACAGAGCGTCCACTAGCAGTTAAGCTGGTGGATTGAAATTGAAATTTAGCTGGTTCAGCAGGGACTGGCCAAATTGCAAACCATGTATTGGCACTGTAGTGGAACAGAAATCAATATACAGATTAGTCTGTAAACATTTCTGCTCAATCAATAGCCTGCAGCACTGATCAGTGTATTCAGACGCTGGGGAAGTCTCTTCGCTGTCAGAATACAGACACATCGGGGAGGATGAATGTGTGGATGGGGGAATCGGGTCAGTTTTTTTCGTTCAATCAACTGGTTGAATGCAAAAAAAAAGGACTCATCTGTGGCCAGTCTTAGGCCTCATACACACTGCAGCTGTCAAACACCCATTTTACAGGCATTTGCGGTTAGTTTTTGTGCCCTAAACACCCCTGTATGTCAGCCTGTAGGGTTGATTTACTAAAACTGGAGAGTGCAAAATCTGGTGCAGATGTACATGGTAGCCAATCAGCTTCTAACTTCAGCTTGTTCAATTAAGATTTGACAAAAAAAACCTGGAAGCTGATTGGTTTCTTGGATTGTCCAAGTACATATAGATTTTTAGAGGCGTTTGGGGGCAGAGGCGTTAAGGGACAAAAATCTGAATGCACTAAAATCGTGCTAAGGAGTGGGACATTTGGGCAGAAAAAATGCCTGATGCGCCTGAACGTTAGGGGGATTTAGCGCTTATTCATTTCAAAAGCCAGAATAGATTAATATTGTGGCCAATTAAATTAATAAATGTTTGATGCACCTAAACGCATTTAAACGCTCCTAAATGCATTTGAAAAATGCTGCTTTTGTCCTGTCAGGAGAAAGGTGTTCAGAAGAGTCTAGTGTGCATGAGGTCTTAGATCAGGGTTTCTCAACCAAGGTACCAAGGGATCCTAGGGTTCCTTCAGATGTTACTAGGGGTTCCCTGAGCAATGAGCAATTTCTGCCTTTCAGATAAGTTCCCACTGACACCAATGATCTTTTTATCTATTTGTAAGGGGGTAATTCTTACCAATGACCACAAGTGCAAGGAGCATTCTACTGGTTGACCATCACATTAAAGCATCATGAGTTGTAGATATAGAAATTTTTAGCAGGGGTTCCCTGAGACTAAAAAAGTTATTTCAGGGGTTCCTCTGTGGTGAAAAGGTTGAGAAAGGTTGCCTTATGCCACGTACACACGATCGGACTATCCCGCGGGATTGTCCGCCGGACAATCCGCCCGTGTGTGGGCTCCGGCTGACTTTTTCTCCTCAAAAGAAGAAAAAGAAGTTTTGACTCAAAATTGTCCGCCGGACTCAGCAGTCCGGCGGACAATCCGGCCGTCTGTGTGCTAGTCCGCGGGACTTTTGAAATGAACAGACTTGCCCCCCAAAGCCGGGCTCCTCCGCTAGTAAAAGAGCTAGCAGAAGATAGCGGAGGAGTCCAGCCAGAAGACCTCCCAAGACGGAAGAAGACCGCCGGAGCTGTGTAATAAAGTATTTTAAAAACTTGTGTTGTGTTTTTTTATTTACACTATTTTCCCTTAGGTGAATGGGTAGGGGTACATCGTACCCCATACTCATTCACATAGGGTGGGGGGCCAGTATCTGGGGGCCCCCTTTTTAAAGGGGGCTTCCGGATTCCGATAAGCCCCCCGCCTGAAGACCCTGACAACCAACGGCCAGGGTTGTCGGGAAGAGGCTCTTGTCCTCATCAACATGGGTACAAGGTGCTTTGGGGTGGGGGGGCGCAGGGCCCCCCTTTCCCCATGGCACCCCCCTTGTTGAGGGCACGTGGCCTGGTACGGCTCAGAAGGGGGGGCACTCGCTCGTTCCCACCCCCTTTCCTGACCGGCCGGGCTGCGTGTTCAGATAAGGATCTGATATGGATTTGGGGGGGACCCCTATGCCATTTTTTCGGCGTAGGGATTCCCCTTTAAATCCATACCAGGTGACTGGGCTAGCGAGGTGCCAATGTCGCCGATCGCGGCGGCGGCATTGACTTCCTTCGCTAGTCCCGTCTACCTGGAGCCACGTTTTAAATTAACGGACTTTACTCTGTGTGTGTGTGGCAAGTCCGTTCATTTCAAAAATCCCGTGGACTTCCGCCAAAACTCCTGCGGATTATCCGTCGGAAAAGTCCGGGCAAGTCTGCACGTTCGGAAAGTCCGGTGGACCTCCGCTAGAAAGTCTGCCGGATAGTCCGGCCGAAAAGTCCGATTGTGTGTACGTGGCATTAGAGGAGCTTCACTCTCCCTTATATTTTGTTTTGTCTTTCACCTTGTCCACTGAGTTGTCTGAAAAAAACATACATGCCTGGCAAATTCAGCATTGTATGGTGTAATCCACTGCTCTGCTGCCACACATTGGGTCCAGTGTTGCTATCTTCTCACCTTACATCATCAAGAAGCAAGCTGTCTCTTCCTAGTTCTTGCCGACACCCTAAGGACACAACATAATGTACATTGTCCAGCAGTGTGGCATACAATTCCCCAAACCTTCCTAAGATGCATGACACGAGCATCCCAGGAGACTGTGGTTAGCAGGGGCTACATCATTCGCAAAAAGGTGGAAGCTCCAGCTATTTTGTAAAAAAATAAAAGTATTTGTAAATAAATAAATAAAGAAGGTAAATTATGAATTTTAGATAAAGTAGCAAAGAAGAGTGAAGTTTTGCTTTCATTTATTTTGAATGTATTCAAATTAAAGTTTGTTCATTACGGTCAAGTAAGTACAATTTACCTGCATTTCGTAATAATGTGTGACCATTAGTGGCTTTGCACAAACAGCACAGGAAAAGAGACGTAAGGGGGCAACAGCGCATATAGGACGTACCAATTCCCAGCGGCAATCTAGCCTATTCATTCCAAAACTGAAATGCAGAGGATGATTGAGAAATGGCAGGATATCCAGGTTCATCTATAATTTTACTGAAATAATGAATAATGCACAATACGAAAAGTATTCGCATGGTATGCACAAACATTTGAGAGGTATTTTGCCTGGAATTCCACTTTAACAAGTATACTGCCTTGGTATAACCCTTGACACCAATTTCTAATTTATTCCTAAAGTCCAAAACATCCCCAGTGGCTGCCACTTACTTCTGGACAACCTCTCCAAAAGACACCCATGCCTATCTCAAGAGACCAGCAAAGGTCTAATTCATACTTTCTTAATTTCTCGCCTTGATAACTGCCGTCTTGGTCTTTCACTAACTCTTCGCTGCAAGACTTTACCTATCCAGCCACCCCTCCACTTTTCCTCTTTCTATCAGCCTCCTCATTGGCTTCCAAATTACCCAAGAATAAAATTCAAGCTATTCCAAAGACTATGCCAACTTGTACCCCATCTATACTTCTCGATGGACAGATCCAGTCATAGTTAAAGGGTATCTAAAGCCAACATTTTTTAAATGTTGGATAAAATCAAAGGAGGTAAAACCTTGGTCAGTTTTTTTTTTCTTTCTCTACCCTCGATGGGGAGATTTGCCCTCTTTCTTCATTTGTCTTGGTGACCACCTTGTTACAGAGACAGGAAGTGATAAGAAATCCAAAATTTGACAGATCAGGAGGTAAGAGAACATTTTCCAATGAGAACACCTGTTCCAGTGACACAGCTTAAAGCAAACATATTAAATCATGCAACTTTACACAACTGCTTAAGTATCATGATGGATTTCAACCTGTTGAAAGCTCTGGGTAACAGGCACAATGTTTTTTTTTTTTTTCGCTCCGACTCGGTAAATTACACTAAAGCTGGTCATATATGGACCTTTTTTTTTGATCAGCCAGGTGGATGGAGGAACATTCAATTACTGTACTATTGTTCATTTTTGTAAACATGTGTGTATAAAAGTCTTTTGTAAAATTTACAGCTTTGAATACATGACTAATGTGTAAAAAAAGAAAAAAGAAAATCCACAGGGACCACTAGATATGACTAACAAGTCCAAGACCTTTGACCTTATTAATGAAGGACAAAGAGTATTGATCCAATTCATAAAAGCTAGCAGAAGGGTAGAATGATACTAGTCTTACGGGGGCCTAAGATGAATGTAGGATGTAAATTTAACATTTACTACATTGTAAACAGCTGGGTAGGGGATGATGTCAGAGTAGGAAGGGATGTTTAGACCTTGCTGGCTTTTGAACCAAACAGCCAGATTTCCCTTTGTATACACATATTCAATTTCAGTTTTCAGTAAACCCTGCATAAAAGGTAAGGGGGTATAGAAAAAAAATTGTATCTCTGGGTACAGTACACAGGGCTATGTGTGCAATCAGGTTTAGCCACTTACAATGATACTCCCACAAAGGCAGATTAATAATCAAACAAGACAGGAGAACTGGCCAGCTTTCTGATGAAAACTGCCAAGCTGCTGCTGCTTTCCTCTTTTACACTTTATTATAGCACAGCAAAGGGATCATTACCTTTTCTGTTGATAAAAGGAAATGGTCACAACTGATTTTCTAACACAGACACCGCCAGACCCGCTATAATCTTCTTCCCAATCCTGAACACCACTGGATGCATCTCATGCATGGTAAAACATTTATCTTTTTGCCTTAGAAAAGAGAACAATCAGCTTCCACACACATATCTGCTTTCTATGTCCGATACCAAATTCTTCTGATGCTGTGAAAGGCTCAGAATTGATCACTAATAACTCCCTACACCACCTGCCATGGCAGGAGAAATCTGAATCATTTGCATCACTTGCTTTATTTGGCTGATCTAACACTACGATGCCTATTCGCATCTCCTTGTTATGAAAACTGCAGCTTATCTGTAACAAGGCAGAACATCTGTATACCCTGACTACAACAAAATGCTGACATGGAAATATCAAAAATAAAAAATGACTAAGGATCTAATCTGATTCTAAAGCTTTGAGCTGTGCATATGTATCAAAGCAAGCAAAATCACTGCAAGACGATGATGCATAGATTAATTGAATTGTATCACAGCAGGATGGAACGGTGATACAGAAATGGTAGGGAAAGTGCCATGTCCTAACTAAATTGGAAAACTGCATTTGAACAATATCATGGACTTTATAGGCACAGAGTACAAAAGGCTTGATAAAAGGTTATTTTTACTTTATTACAAAAAATGATTAAAATATAAACATAGTATAAAATAGCACAAATACAAATATTGCCCAGAGAGTTATATATATATATATTTTTATATATGTGTGTATATATATGGGGCTGAAACAACTAATCGATTAAGCTACAACTAATCGATTATTAAATTAATCGATTACTATTTTCATAATCGATTTATCGGCCAGTAACATAATGGGGTTAAAAAAAACTAAAATTAACCCTTTATAGTACAAAAAGAGCAAATAATCGCTACTGTAAATATTACTTTTACAGTTCCACAGTAAAAAAAAAAAAAAAAAAATAACCCTTTACAGTAGTGATTATCATTTTTTTTGTACTATAAAGGGCTAATCTTAGTTTTTTTAAACTCATTATGTTACTAGTTGTCTTAGAACTTACACATCTATGTGTTTTTTGGTTCTTTTTTTGCAGAAACGCACTACAGTTCATTTACATGGTTTCCTATGGGGACACGTTCACAGCTATGTTTTTTTCAGCCGTTGTGTATTTGGAAAGGGTCAGGGACTTTTTTTTAAATGAAAAACTGTGCTTTTTTGGTTCAATATACTTCAATGGAGAAGCTGCAGAAAAGCATGTAATGTGTTTTGGCAGCAATTTGTGTTTTTTTTTAATTTGCCCAACAACAAATTGGCCAAAATAAAATTCAAAAAACGCAAATCGCAGCAAAATCACATGTGCAGAAATCAAAAACGCACAGCAAAAAGCACTGCAGAAACAGATCAAAAACAAACTGCATAGGTGTGTACCGAGTCTTATGCTGGCCACACGGATCAATTTATAGACAAGAATATTCAGATGAAAAATCTTTGTACATTCACTGAATGAAAGAATGTTGTTTGAAAGTTTCACTTGTTTTTAACATTTTGTTTTTAAAACAAATGTAATTCCTGAAAGAAAACCACATACACTGTCTGAAAATTCCTTTGACCAAGAAGTTTTCTATCATTTCCAAATTTTCCCGTCACTGTGGTTGAAAATGAATGTCAATTTGACCCCACTAACAATTAGAAAATCGAACAAACGTTCTTAAAATTAAATTTTTTTTGAAGGAAGACATTGTTTGTTTGTTTTTTAAATAAAAAAAAATTGATCTCTGAGTCTGATGATATTTACCAGATTCACCCTTTATAGTATATACAGTATATCTCTCCTCTAATAGTATTTACAGTAGATCTCAGCTCTAATAGTATATACAGTATATCTAATATTATATCTATATATTTATACTTCATATAAAGTCCCACTCTCCTTGCTCCCCTCCTTTTGGCTTAATAGGGATGGAAATACATGACCTTACCGGGCCACAATTTAATTTAAAGTCCCATAGGGATGGAAATATGTTACCTTATCAGGTTTTGGCTTCCTCAAAGTCCCTAAACTCCCCCTCTTTTTCGTTCAGTATATCTCTTCTCTAATAGTATATACAGTATATCTCTCCTCTAATAATATATACAGTATATCTCTCCTCTAATGGTATATACAGTATATCTCTCCTCTAATAGTATATACAGTATATCTCTTCTGTCTGTTATTCTCAGAGTGGATTAGATATTTTGCTCCCTAACCATATAGTTATTTATATTTACCCCTGCATAAAGAGATATTTAAGAATAAATTGCCTTTTTTTTAAACTTTACATATTAACTAAATTATACACCACACTTTTTTTAAGGTTATTAACCCAATTAATCGAAACAATAATCGGCCAACTAATCGATTATGAAAATAATCGTTAGTTGCAGCCCTAATATATATATAACACCACCATGAGGCGTGAGGCACCCAATAGGAACAATAGCCAATATCCAATCAGGCTTGGTGTGGGTAGATGTTGTGTAATAACGCTCTACATGTTGCACACATCATTGCTTCCTCAGGAGCTTAGGCAGATATTCTAAATAAACAGAAACAAATAATAATTTGTGACATGCTCTACTCCCCAGTATCAGTTCCCCTGAGATAATCGAAGGGCATTTTTAAATGTACCAAATGCACCTTCTGTCCATGGGTCTGCACGGGCACCTCTTTCACGCTTCCCAACAGAGAATTATTCACCCCCAGATTGTTTGCAGATTGTGGCACCCAGGGGGTTGTTTATTAAACGATCAAGTCCACTATATAGCCAATGGTAAAATGCTGACCCCGTGAGTAGACATCTTTACCTCCATCATAAATTCAACACTTCCTTTGTATCCTTTATTTTCTTAGCGGTGGTCCCCAAAGATCCCAGGGGTGGCAATTGAGATAAACGCATTCTCCAAAAAGAGACATTATGGATGAATGCCTAGATGCAATACGTGCTCCTGGCTTCAATGAGACACAGTCTTACAGACCTTTTCTTTGAGACTTTGATTCAGTGTCCAGGATACATTGCATTAATTAGTCCTTGCTGGGTTCCTTTATTGGGCTCCATATATATCCAGGTTGTAGTCAAATCTGGTGAATCCCTCATTTGAATTTGTTGCCTTGATATGGCTAACGAATATATAATGATTTATGATATTACAGTAACCACGCTGTCTGTGTACTAAATTTGTAGTCCCTCAATGGGATGTACCCTTTTATATGTTATTTATTTTGTGAAGAGAAATGTGACTATTTCCTGCTATGATATCACTATATCTATATAAATGGTTATTGCTATTGTTAGTCATTGGTGCCTTTTTAGTCCCCTTGTCTCTTTTTTTTTCTATCTATACTATGGCTTGTTGTCCCCCCCTGGATGGTGCTCGATCTGCCTGGGCTTCATGCTGTACACATAGGGTGATTTTCTGTGAATATGTGGCCACCAAGCACTGCAGTGCCAGCCGCTACCATGGATAAATCCCTTTGCTTACAAGCATCCTCCCCCCCCCCCCCCCGGGTGAGTCCATTTTATATATATATCCTTATTTACTACCCTTTTCCTATATATATGTACAGCCAAGTTTGTATTGTACAAATTAATTGCACTATATATATATATATATATATATATATATATATATATATATATATATATATATATATATATATATATATACAGTGGTGTGAAAAAGTGTTTGCCCCCTTCCTCATTTCCTGTTCCTTTGCATGTTTGTCACACTTAAGTGTTTCGGAACATCAAACCAATTTAAACAATAGTCAAGGACAACACAAGTAAACACAAAATGCAATTTGTAAATGAAGGTGTTTATTATTAAAGGTGAAAAAAAATCCAAACCATCATGGCCCTGTGTGAAAAAGTGATTGCCCCCTAAACCTAATAACTGGTTGGGCCACCCTTAGCAGCAACAACTGCAACCAAGCGTTTGCGATAACGTGCAATGAGGCTTTTACAGCGTTCTTAAGGAATTTTGGCCCACTCATCTTTGCAGAATTGTCCTAATTCAGTTACATTAGAGGGTTTTCGAGCATGAACAGCCTTTTTAAGGTCATACCACAACATCTCAATAGGATTCAGGTCAGGACTTTGGCTAGGCCACTCCAAAGTCTTCATTTTGTTTTTCTTCAGCCATTCGGTGGTGGACTTGCTGGTGTGTTTAGGATCATTGTCCTGCTGCAGAACCCAAGTTCGTTTCAGCTTGAGTACACGAACAGATGGTCGGACATTCTCCTTCAGGATCTCTTGGTAGACAGCAGAATTCATAGTTCCTTTTATCACGGCAAGTCTTCCAGGTCCTGAAGCAGCAAAACAGCCCCAGACCATCACACTACCACCACCATATTTTACTGTTGGTATAATGTTCTTTTTCTGAAATGCAGTGTTCCTTCTACGCCAGATATACTTGGACACACACCTTCCAAAGAGTTCCACTTTTGTCTCATCGGTCCACAGAATGTTGTCCCAAAAGTCTTGGGGATCATCAAGATGTGTTGTGGAGAAATTGAGACGAGCTTTGATGTTCTTTTTGCTCAGCAGTGGTTTTCTCCTTGGAACTCTGCCATGCAGGCCATTTTTGCCAAGTCTTTTCCTGATGGTGGAGGCATGAACGCTGACCTTAACTGAGGCAAGTGAGGCCTGCAGTTCCTTGGACGTTGTTGTGGGGTCTTTTGTGACCTCTTGGATGAGTCGTCGCTGCACTCTTGGGGTAATTTTGGGCGGGCGGCCACTCCTGGGAAGGTTCACCACTGTTCCATGTCTTCGCCATTTGTGGATAATGGCTCTCACTGTGGTTCGCTGGATTCCCAAAGCTTTGGAAATGGCTTTATAACCCTTTCCAGACTGATAGATCTCAATTACTTTCTTTCTCAATTGTTCCTGAATTTCTTTGGGTCTCGGCATGATGTGTAGCTTTTAAGGATCTTCTGGTGGACCTTACTGTGTCAAGCAGCTCCTATTTAAGTGATGCCTTGATTGTGAACAGGTGTGGCAATAATCAGGCCTGGGTGTGGCTAGAGAAATTGAACTCAGGTGTGGACAACCACAGTTATAGTATGTTTTAACAAGGGGGGCAATCACTTTTTCACACAGGGCCATGATGGTTTGAATTTTTTTAACCTTTAATAATAAACACCTTCATTTACAAATTGCATTTTGTGTTTACTTGTGTTGTCCTTGACTATTGTTTAAATTGGTTTGATGTTCCGAAACACTTAAGTGTGACAAACATGCAAAGGAACAGGAAATGAGGAAGGGGGCAAACACTTTTTCACACCACTGTATATCTTACATACTCTCCAGATATGCTTGATGATTGAGGACTTACTCCGCCCCTTGCGCCTTGCCTGTTTGTAGTTTTACTTGGCCAGTACATTCGCATAATATGTGCTACCATACACCATAAGCCTGCACGCTGTTAATGTTCAAGTTTGAGTCTTTTTTATACCCTTTCATTTTGTACCAAGTCTGAACCTTATTGTTAACTTTCATATTTCATGTTTTATTAATGGTATCACACTTTTGGCAGACTATGGGGTTGATTTACTAAGGCAAATTCACTCTGCACTACAAGTGCACTTAAAATTGCACTAAAAGTGCACTTGGATGTGCAGTCGCTGTAGATCTGAGGGACGATCTGAAATGAGGGGAAGCTCTGCTAATTTTATCATCCAATCATATGCAAGCCAAAATGCTGTTTTTTTTTTCCCCCTTGCATGTCCCCCTCAGATTTACAGCGACTGCACTTCCAAGTGCACTTGTAGTGAATAGTGGATTTGCCTTTAGTAAATAACCCCCTATATGTCACTATGTGTGAGTGGCGGTTACCTGTGTATATATGTGTGTCTCCGTATTTGCAGTTTGCTCTTGTGTTACTATAATGTGGGGGTTTTGGTGGTCCGCGCTAGCTGGAGGGTTGAGAATCAATGCCATGTTTGACATCAGTATGACTACATTTAGAGTTCATTGTTATCCATATGAATTACAGTATTTTTGTTTCTGGTTATTTAGAATATCTGCCTAAGCTCCTGAGGAAGCAATGATGCGTGCAACACAGAGCGTTATTATACCACATCTACTCACACAAAGCCTGATTGTATATTGGCTATTGTTCCTATTGGAATGGGTCTTGGTGGATATGGTGGTGATATGTATATTCTCTGGGCAATATTTGTATTGTGTTATTTTATACTATGTTCATATTTTAATAATTTTTTGTAATAAAGTAAAATAACCTTTTATCAAGCCTTGTGTACTCTGTGCCTATATAGTCCATGATATTGTTCAAATGCAGTTTTCCAATTTAGTTAGGACATGGCACTTTCCCTACTATTTCTGTATCACCGTTCCATCCTGTTGTGATACAATTCAATTAATCTATGCATCATCATGGAGTCTTGCAGTGATTTTTCATGATTTGATACATATGCACAGCTCAAAGCTTTAGAATCAGATTGGATGCTTAGTCATTTTACATTTTTGATATTTCCTTGTCTGCATTTTGCTGTAGTCAGGGTATACAGATGTTCTGCCCTGTTACAGGTAAGCTGCAGCTTTCATAACAAGGAGATTGTATGGTGCTATTTTATACTATGTTTAGATTTTAATATTTTTTTTGTAATAAAGTAAAATAACCTTTTATCAAGCCTTGTGTACTCTGTGCCTATAAAGTCCATGATATTGTTCAAATGCAGTTTTCCATGATGATGCAGCCAAATGATAACAAACAAGTGAATATGAATCAGATAATGAATACTATTAGCATAAATTAACCATCTGCAGCAGGAATGTGATCATCTGCTAAGGGGAATCTATGGTATGAAATTCACACAAGATCTAATAAGCTGCGTGGTAAAACAAGACCGGTGTAAGCTGCGTGTTAAAACAAGACCGGTGTACTCTAGGAGGTCATGTGACTTTAACATAGTGTCGCTGTGTTTTTAATTCAGTGTTTACTTTAAAGGCCTGTTCACACCATAAGGGCTCATTTAGACTTGCAGTTGGAGGGGTGTTAAAAACACGAGAGTGAGCTGCATTTTTAGCGGCCCACGCAGCAAATGCATCTTGGCGTTCAGCTTTCACTTTGATACTCACCTGCTCTTCAGTAGTGATGAGATTGGGCATCCTCCAAATTCATCTATAGCCAAACTTGTGCTCTTATTTTACACTAATGAGCTGCGGTTGGTTCATTACCGCTTTGTAGCTCACCCTTTTTGTTTATGTGAACTGAGGGTCTGGAAGTACATGGCCTGCTGTAAAAAAAAAAAAAATATCATGATTTTGCCTAGAGATGAGTTCGGAGGATGCCTGAGCTCATCTCTACTCTCCAGCGCTGTCCTGTTAAAACTCACTACTTTACTCTTCTGCTGCTACTGCTGGTCCTCAGGCCCCTTTCAACCTACTTAACCCCCCTGGCGGTAATCCCGAGTCTGGCTCGGGCCGGGATCTTCAGTACCAAAAGCGGTAACCCCGAGCCAGACTCGGGCTTGCATTGCAGGATATAGGGAAAGTTACTTACCTTTTCCCCTGGATCCTGCGGTGTCTCCCTGCTGTGTGCGCGAGCTGTCTCCTCGCTCGATTCACACAGTGCCGAGTGCCGCTGATCTCCGTTCCCTGCGATGTTACGACGCACGGGAGCAGAGATCGGCGCCAAATTCAAAAAAGTTAAAAAACACAATACACATACAGTACTGTAATCTTACAGATTACAGTACTGTATAAAACAAATACACATCCCCTTTGTCCCTAGTGGTCTGCCCAGTGCCCTGCATGTCATTTTATATAATAAATAAAAATAATTCTGCCTGGAAACTGGAGATTGTCCATAGCAACCAAAAATTGTCCCTTTATGTCAAAAGTGGTTTTAGACCAGCTAGAAAACAGCGATAATAAACTAAAATCACAATTCATCATCAAACACTAAATTTAATGACAGCGCTTATTCTGCAACTGAGCAAATTTCAGTGTTTTTGATTTGATTACATTATTGAATAATTTTTATATATATTTTTATTATATTATAATTTATGATTTTGTGTTTCAAACTTTACCATACCCGGGATGTCTACTAGACTCTGGTTTGGACACATTTAAGTGAGTTATTCATAAGAATCGCAGCCTACAATATAAAAACGCCAAATTTCCATGCAAAATAATTGTACCGCTTTTGGTACAAAATTCCAGACATAATCATACCGCCAGTTTAAAGTGGTTATAAAGCCTAAATGTTTTTTGACTTTAACACATTCAATACATTAAGAAAAAAAAATGTGTAGGTAGTAGCATCCCTCTCAGTCCCCCCCCCCCCTCCCTTGTACATACCTGAGGCCCTCATTCGATACAGCACTGTGCCCATCTGTAGCAGATCTCTCCCCTCACTTCCTACTCACAGGCTTTGCTGAGGCAGCAAAAGCCATTGGCTCCCACTGCTGTCAATCAAAGGCGGTAATGAAGGAGAAAGGGGTGGGGCCAAGCCCTGCTGTTTGTATCTATAGACACAGACAGCAAGGCTTCCTATGGGGGCACTCATCAGAGAGGAGGAGCCAGAAGCGCTGGCAGGAGAAGCAAGAAGAGGAGGTTTGGGGCCGCTGTTTGCAATTCCATTGCACAAAGCAGGAAATACGCGTTTCACATCACAAACAGATGTTTAGTCATAGCTATGACTAAGCATCTGTTTGTAATGTGAAACGTGTTAGCTGTTCTTCCCTGTCTTCTATGCTTAAGATATGACTGTTTTTGGATTTTAATCCTTCAATAAAGATGCCTTCAGCGGAGTGCGGCCATCCAGGATTATTCCTTCCTTCCTAATTTGAGCAGAGCCAGCACCTGCAAGATCATATAGGACGGGTGTCTTCAACAGGTCTGAAGCTTTTGAGCTGCAATTTTCTTCTACATAATTTTCAGGTGTACAGCAGAAAAAGGGTTAACGAAAAAAGCCCATGATTGCGCCTTCTAGAAACGGGGAGTCTTTTTACTGCCATTTGTACACTGCTTCCTTTTGTTGCTATGCAACATATCTGCCAGTGTCCCACACTGTGTCACACAGCATAAATTAAGTCGATGATAACCACTTTAGCTATTGTCTTTGATTTCAAAACGCATATAGCTATTCTACGCCGGCTTCACATCAAGTCGTGTGTAACAGAAAAAAAAATCATTATTTTTCACCTATATTTCCTTATTATATTTCATGGTGGTTTCTTCTCAGGGCATTGGGATGCCGGGTTTTGAACACAGAATAAATGTAATAAATGTAACAGTAAATGTTGGAGCTCCTTCATGTACCACATCTTCCTCAGCATGAGAGGTGCGGTGTATTTTTTTAAGCGTTTTTATTTGGGTTCCTATTTATGAAGGTGAGTTTTTGTGGAAAACAAATCAAAGAATGCCACAAGCAGAGTTTTTGTTTTACACATTGCAGCGCACAGAAACATGTGAATGCACCCTCACATTCCCTTGCCACCCTAGGGGGTCATGTAGTCGGGCATTCATGTCAAAAACAGTCATTTCCATTCCATGAAGCGCTGAACACATGCGTTTGAATGGAAAATGCAGCAAATAAAAAAGGTTTCATTTGACCTACTCTGCCTGCAGGTTAAATGCACTTCAATAGGCCATGCTGCATCCCCACTAGAGATAGGAAGGCCTGAGGGAAAAAAAAAAATTAATAACTACAACTGAAAAACTATATGTCATGTCATGTCATTTTTATTTGGGGGGGGGGGGGTACCTTGTTTTGACAGGAAGTTCTCCTCTTACCCTCCCTCCCTGCAATCTTGGGGTGCAGGGTTGATTTGGGTAATAGCATTGATCTCTACTAGCCTCATGTAACATGTTCTTAGGTTCGTATCGTCCTCTGCTGCATATCCCTCCCAAAAATGTCCACACTCTGATCCTCATTTCCTCTATTAGGCCTCATGCACGCTGCTGCTCCTAAACAAACCTTTTTGGGGCTGTAGGTGTTTTTTGCCTATGCGCCTGAACACACCTCAATAAAAGCCTAGGTGTTCATAGGCTTTTAGAGCAGTTTAGGAGCAGCAGAGTTTAGAGGCAGTCAAAGCTCTTTTTCCTGAGCACAAAAGAATCCCGTTTAGGAGGGATGCCTTTGGGCATAAAAAAAACAACATCAAACACATCCAAACGCACCTAATCGCTAGGCGCGTTTGGCACTTGAGCATTTATTAATTTCAATAGCTAATGACATAAAAACCCAAACGCTAAATGCAGCTAAATGTGCTTAGGTGCATTTTTAAAGAGGATTTTCTCCTTTCATAAGAAACAGCATTTACAATAAACCAGTGTGCACGAGGGTTTAGGTCTGCAGTTTCTGATGCTTCTCTCAAGCATTACATATATTGAACTTTATGTGCAGCCCTTTGGTGATGTCAGGGGCCGCATGTAAGGCCCCCCCTAGCTCATAGGTTGACAACCAATGTATTATGTCTTGGTTTGTCTTGAGACAGGAAGTGAAGAAAAATGTTCCCAATGAAATACTGGAAACAATGGTACAGTTCCTAACCATTCGCAACTCTATCCAAAAGAGGAAAAGAAAAGTTTGGGCTTTAGATACTTTAAATTGAGTGCTATGGATTACTGCACTTTGAATACCAGCTCTGCTTGCTGTACTGCCTGAAAGGATCAGTCCTCCCAAAACTATTATATCAGTAGATGATGGAGGATAAAACTCTATCTAACTCAATCTGACAATGGGGTAAATTCCCTAAAGGATACCACATGCGATATGAAGGTCATGTGACAATTCTTTCAGAAATACCGCATGACATAATAAGAAAGTCAATTCCTCAAAGTAAAATATTGAATGTAAGGTAAATACCACAAAAAAAAAAAAAAAATTTGATGATAAATCATTAAAGTAAATTCATGAAACAACACACACAGATTCGTTATTTATCACTTGCCAATAGGCAGTTGGTATTTTAGCAATGTACATTATGAGGGTGACTCTGCACTGGCCAGCAAATTAAACGTATACAATGCATCCGTTGCAAAGTTCTGACCTGAGCTCATATAAAAAGAAGAGAAAAGTTTGGGACTTTAATGAGGCACATGATGCCATGTTACATAGTTTACATAGTATGGCCCCTTTCACATGTGCAGATCCGTATTCAGCCATCCGCTTGCTCAGTGGGGATCGCTCCCTTGATCTCTGCTGAGCCGGCGGATGACAAGTCCGTCTCTGCACACTGTGCAGGGACAGACCTGTCAGATCTCCACTCACCTCTATGGGGGGGATCGGATGATTACGGACCGCCTGTCCATTTTCCTCTAACCCGCCAGACGGATGGAAAATAGGGTTTCCATCCATCTGGATTTTGCAGAGCGGATCGGATGTCAGCGGACATGTCACTGTTGAACTTCCAGTGACCAGTATGAGACCGTGAGAGCGATAACACCAAATTTAACAAACCTGCTCCTCATTCACACCTGAGACCTTGTAACACTAAAGCCCCATACACACGGTCGGACTTTTTCATGGATTCTGTCCGATCGGACAATGTTGTTGAAAAATCAGACCGTGTGTATGCACCATCGGACAGTGTACGTCGGATTGTCCGACGGACAAAGTCTTATCTCCTGCTGGAAAGATTTGCCGACAACACGGTCCGATCACACCAAATCCGATCGTGTGTACGGTTGTCCGACCGGACAAAGTGCTACGCATGCTCACATCACATTACAAGACCAAAGCTATTGGCTACTAGCCTCTACGTAGTCCCGTCGTAGGCAACAAACGTCACCACGTTCAGAATGATCGGATTTTCCGACAACTTTGTCCGACCGTGTGTACGCAAAACCAACATCAGACAAAGTATGACGGACAGGATCCGACCGACCTGGTCCGCGGATTGTCCGACCGTGTGTATGGGGCTTTACAAGTCACATGACACCGGGGAGGGAAAATGGCTAATTGGGCCCAATTTGGACATTTTTACTTAGGGGTGTACTCACTTTTGTTGCCAGCGGTTTAGACATTAATGGCTGTGTTGAGTTATTTTGAGGGGACAGCTAATTTACACTATTATACAAGCTGTACACTCACTACTTTACATTGTAGCAAAGTGTAATTTCTTCAGTATTGTCACATGAAAAGATATCAGTGCTCATCAGTGCCCAGCAGTCCCGCCTATCAGTGCCACCCATAAGTACCCATCAGTTCAGCCTTTCAGTGCCCATCAGTGTCGTCTATCAGTGCCCACCAGTGCCACCCATGAGTGCTGGCTATTAATGCCCATCAGTACTGCATATGAGTACCACCCATCAGTGCCCATCGTCAGTGCCCATCAGTGCCACCTCATTGGTGCTACCTCATCAGTGCCACCTTATCAGTGCCCGTAAGTGAAGGAGAAAACTTACTTATTTACAAAATTTTATAACTGAAACAAAAAGAAAAACTTAATTTTTTTCAACATTTTAGGTCTTTTTTTATTTGGTTAGCAAAAAATAAAAACGGAAAGGTGATCAAATATCACCAAAAGAAAGCTCTATTTGTGGGAACAAATTCTGTATGGGTACAGTGTAGCATAACCACACAATTGTCTTTAAACAGCGACAGCGCTGAAAATTGGCTTGGGCAGGAAGAGGGTGTAAGTGCCCATCGGCAAATTGTAAAAATTATACATCATGATTGCAACAATTCATATGGTAAAACATATACATCAATAACACAATGGAATTATAGCACATTAACTAGGGTTAGGAGCTGATTGCATAGGAGATCTCAGTAAGTATTACAATATTAGTTCATGATGAACTAATCGTGGGCCCTGCATGAGCGGCCGCCACTGCAAGGATGGAAAGCAGAATATTGCAAGAAATGTGAGAACATAATGGAAGTTGCCCCACAGAGGTCTAATGAAAGTCAGTCCCAATATGTGCGAAAAAAAAGTTGGGTCAATAAACTAGATTTCCACCAACTTAATTACCTTATACTGCACCGTATATGCATAATCATAAGCCCTGAGCTCAGGAATGAAAATAAATTGTACCATTTCACAAGAGGGAGATTGTTCTGTGAATGTAAGCATGCTAGAATGTTTTAACAGTTTGATAGAATTTCTGTGTGCATTTATTTATAGAACTATCTTCCTCTGCTGCAGTGGTATAAGCATGTAAAAAAAAAACTGAAGAAAAACACCCAAAATAATGCTAAATTTAAGTGATAAATAATCGCAAAACATAAATATTTAACCAGTTCAGTATATAACACATACTCAAAAATGTATGCAGTATTTATCTCCTAATGGGGTCAATTTACTAAGAGATAAATACTGCATACATTTTTTAATTAAAATAACTAATGCAATATTCATCTCAAAAGTAGGCAATCCACTAAAACATGCATTTTTTTTATCGAATGTGTTAAATACTTACTTAAATTCCCCGTTATATTTGGTGTTTTTTTTGCAAGACCAGAGGAAGGTAGTTCTGACAGATGATAAATAACGAATTTGTGTGTTCTTTAGTGAATGGATTTTTTGTGGTATTTACCTCACATTTGATATTTTAATTTGATGAACTGACTTTCCTATTATCTTGTGCGATATTTCCAGAAAATTAGTGATGTGACCTTCACATCGCATGAATGAACTGATACTTATGAACCGACCCCAAAGTCTTAAAGGACTGTCTTGGTGAGATCTTTGGGGCTTTGCCCTTCTACTGTGGTCCTTTGAGGGGTCAAGCTTTTCCCTAATTTAAATGATTAATTATGGAGAATGCCAGAACACAAGAAGGTGAGCAGATGGACAGAAACACAGTCAGGAATAGAAAATAAAAAAAAAATTCCAGATATATAAAAATTCAGGGCTGACTCAGTCCACCAGGCTCCACCTTATATACATTAAAATATCACTTTTGGACAGACTGACCCTTTAGTGAACAAATATATAGAAGCTCTCAAAAACTGCACACAGACTTGAGCATCTAGAAAAGAATGAAACACTAATATTTAGCATTCCTAAACCTGATATATGGAGACCCCAAACAACCATCCCTGACAGGTCCATCTCTGCACAGTGAGCGGAGACTGACCTCTCATCCACCTGCTCAGTGGAGAGCAACGGATTGATCCCTAACCCTATAAATATTATAACAAGGTCATTGCAGCAATCTAGTGGAACAGTTGCACTTCAGAACATCTGTCAGTCGGACTACTATGGGTTGTCCTTGGAAAAGACAGAAGGTTTCTTCACAAAGCTTCCCCCCTATGTGCTGTAAAACATCCCTGTTAGGAATGATTCATCATTCAGAGAAAATAAAATGTTGCTGATTTCAACTGACAATGGAGACATCAGAAAGGAGCAATGGATGACCCCCCTTCTCATCTGCTAGCTATGAGATTCTGCTTTTCTTTAAAGCCATTTCTCAGACAAAAATGACAAGGTGATAACTTTCCACTAAATAAATGGAGATGAAAAGGAAAGTCTTCCATTCAGTATGTATGATAAATTATGTAAAATACAGCTAACTGTCCTAAATAATCAGGGATGGCATCAATCCATGCACCATCAACCATGGACAGCAAATCGAGGCAGCAGTTGTATGTCTCCACTCAGCGGCTGAGTGGAACCACTTTTCACGGAACGTCTGAAAATGAACCTGTTAACTTTACAAGTCTTGACATGCCACCATATACAACAATAGTATATATATATTTAAAAAAAAAAAAAAACACAAAAAAAGTCTAATTTTGTTTAATTAAAGCGATGTCCTTGATAAAGTGACTAAAGCTAAGCTGTGATGATGTCATAAGTTTGCTGCAGGCGGACTGAATCATTTCCTTGGGGCACCTATCACACAGGTGGTCCGATTAGAAGGTCCACGTTAATCTATGGGAAGGCATAGATTGTTTCACCTGTTTACCTAACATTGACACCTGCAGCAGATCGCAGCAGTGCAGCAAATACACAGGATTGGCTGCGTTTCCCACATCACATAATTGTGAACCAGGGCTTAAACTAACTCAACTTAGCACCTACAGTGCCTTGAAAAAGTATTCATACCCCTTGAAATTTTTCACATTTTGTTATCTTATGCCCAAAAATGTAAATGTATTTTATTGGAATTAATTGGTACATAATTGTGAAGTGGAAGGAAAATGATAAACGGTTTTCCAAATTTTTTACAAATAAATATCTGAAAAGTGTGGTGTGCATTTGTATTCAGCCCCTTTGCTCTGATACCCCCAACTAAAATCTAGTGGAACAAATTGCCTTGAGAAGTCACTTTTATTAGTAAATAGAGTCCAACTGTGTGTAATTTAATCTCAGTATAAATACAGCTGTACTGTGAAGCCCTCAGAGGTTTGTTAGATAACCTTAGTGAACAAACAGCATTATGAAGGCCAAGGAACACACCAGAGAGGTCAGGGATAAAGTTGTGGAGACGTTTAAAGCAGGGTTAGGTTATAAAAAAAATAGCCCAAGCTTTGAATCTCTCACGGAGCACTGTTCAATCCATCATCCGAAAATGAAAAGAGAATGGCACACCTGCAAACCCACCAAGACATGGCCGTCCACCTAAACTGACCGGCCGGGCAAGGAGAGCATTAATCAGAGAAGCAGCCAAGAGGCCCATGGTAACTCTGGAGGAGCTGCAGAGATCCACAGCTCAGGTGGGAGAATCTGTCCACAGGACAACTATTATGCCGCGTACACACGATCGCACATTCCGACAACAAAATCCATGTTTTTTTTCCGATGGAGGTCGGCTCAAACTTGTCTTGCATACACACGGTCACACAAATCTTGTCGGAAATTCCGATCGTCAAGAACGCGGTGACGTACAACACGTACGACGAACCGAGAAAAATGAAGTTTAATAGCCACTGTGGCTCTTCTGCACAATTCCGAGCATGCGTGGAACTTTGTGCATCGGAATTGTGTACACACTATCAGAATTTACGAATGTATTTTGTTGTCAGAAAATTTGAAATCCAGATCTCAAATTTTGTTTGTTTGTCGGAAATTCCGACGGAAAATGTCTGTTGGAGCCTACACGCGGTAGGAATTTGACGACAAGCTCACATCGAACATTTCCCGTCAGAAAATCCGACCGTGTGTACGTAGCATTAAGCCTCGTACACACGATTGGATTATTGGCCAACAGAGCGTCAGACTTTTGTCTGAAGGGCGTGTGCCAGGAACTTGTCTTGCATGCTAACGGCACACAATTGTCGGCCAACAAACACAAACGTAGTGACGTACTACGTGGAATTTAAGCTCTTGAGCGCCACCCTTTGGGCACCTTCTGCTAATGTCATGTTTGGTGAGCATTGATTCCAAGAATGTGTGTTTGTATTTTGGACTTGTGTGACAGACTTGTGTACAGACGATACGAAAATCTGACAACAGACTGTTGTCCGCCGAAAATATTCTAGCCTGCCATCCAACATTTGTTGGCCGAAAGTTGGCCAACAGTCTGTCATCACACAATCCCCTGCCAACAATCGGATCGTGTTTACGAGGCTTTAGTCATACACTCCACAAATCTGGCCTTTATGGAAGAGTGGCAAGAAGAAAGCCATAAGAAGTCCCGTTTGCAGTTTGCGAGAAGCCATGTGGGGGATACAGGAAACATGTGGAAGAAGGTGCTCTGGTAACATGAGACCACAACTGAACTTTTTGGCCTAAAAACCAAATGCTATATGTGGCGGAAAACTAATACTGCACATCTCCCTGAACACACCATCCCCACTGTGAAACATGGTGGTGGCAGCATCATGTTGTGGGGATGCATTTCTTCAGCAGTGACAGGGAAGCTGGTCAGAGTTGATGGGAAGATGGATGGAGCCAAATACTAAAAAATAATAAATAATAAAGGCAATCTTAGAAAAAAAACCTGTTAAGAGTCTGCAAAGGACTTGAGACTGGGGCGGAGGTTCACCTTCCAGCAGGACAACGACCCTAAACATACAGCCAGAGCTACAATGCAATGGTTTAGATCAAAGTATATTTATGTGTTAGAATGGCCCAGTCAAAGTCCAGACCTAAATGCAATTGAGAATCTGTGGCGAGACTTGAAAATTGCTGTTCACAGATGTTTTCCATCCAACCTGACAGAGCTTGAGTTATTTTGCAAAAGAAGAATGGGCAAAAATGTCTTTCTATAGATGTGCAAAGCTGGTGTCCCTATCCCCAAAAAGATGTGCAGCTGTAATTGCAGTGAAAGGTGGTTCTACAAAGTATTGGCGCCACACTTTCACATATTTTTTTGCAAAAAAAAATCAAAACCATTTATCATTTTTCTTCCACTTCACAATTATGTGCCACTTTGTGTTGGTCAATCACATAAAATCCCAATAAAATACATGTACGTTTTTGGTTGTAACATGACAAAATATGGAAAATGTCAAGGGGTATGAATACTTTTTCCAGGCACTGTAAATCTGAATATTGGTGCGTATGTACCCTTGTAAGTAAGTAAGCTTCCCTTGTTGTAAGTCCTTGCTGTCCGAATATAATAGCGCAGTGGGGGATATCCCCGTATCCATATTGCTTAGGGATCTGTCTTTTTTTTTGTTCAACCCACTGGTTAAATGGAAGAAAAAAAAAAACTAACAATGAACTCCTCTTATTTCCTCCCTTTTGTTCTGTTATATATACCAATCAAAGGTCTTTGCTATATCTGTTTGATAAGTGCAAAGAATTACCAGTTGATTCTTCCAGACATCCTGTGAGCTGATAATTTTTTGCGCTCTCTGCCTCTGCTGACTGAGCATTTAGCATTGTTCCCAGCTATCTCTGTAGAGTACAGCACCCCCCCCCCCTTATGTTACAGAGAGGAGGAGGGATGGAGGTATTCTGTAGTCCATAAACCCTTATTGGACTAGGGTGACAAAGCTTCAACTTCATAGATACAGTATGGTGAGTCAGTTTTGTTCACCCTAGGACAGAAAGGATGTTACTGGCAAAATCATTAGGCTTTAAAGCTGGTATGGATTATTTTGCACAGTTGGATTGGTACGGCTTGGACCAATGTAAAGATCCCTACCTGCAAGATCTCCTTGAAAGCCGAAAAACACTGTAGTAGGGCACTGGTACTAAATTGACCATCGCCAGAGTCCTTTGCTGAGTGGCTGCCCTGACACCTTGGGGTTGATTTACTAAAAGGCAAATAAACTGCAGTTACACTCTTAAGTACAGTTGCTCCAGAGCTTAGTAAATGAGGTAAGGCTTCACTTTGCAAAGAATACCCAAGAATACGTGCAAGGAAAATAAAAATAACAGCATTTTTGCTTGCACATGATTGGATGATGGAAGTCAGAAGAACTTCTGCTCATTTACTAAGATCTAGAGCAACTGCAAAGTGCACATTCTATTTGCCTTTAGTAAATCAACCCCTTATGCCGTGTCTACATGCCGCATTTAGCCACGTTTGCTTTTAGAAGCGTTTGAAAAAAAAAATATTTATTTATTTTTTCAAAATAGCCAAAAATGAAAAACGCCTGTAAACGAAACGCGGCTAAATGTGAATTACTGCGTTTAGCCGCGTTTGGTGTCTGAAACGTCAGAAACTTCGGCGTCTGAACTCAAAAGAAAAGGCTATAAACGCAACTGCCAAAAACGACATTAAACGACCCTGTGTACCTGTGCACATAAGATAACATTGGATGAGTTCAGGAGCTGAAAAAAGCATCCATCTGCCTCTGAACGTCTGTTTACCAGCAGCAGTGTACATGAGGCCTTGAGTGAACACAGGGGGTCAGATGCTTGGCACAGGTACAGTTCAGACAATACTTGCATGTTCTCAATAGATGCAAAGTGATCTCTGATTGAAAGAGGTAGGATGGTGACATAACAATTTCCACCTCATCTGATCAGAGAACGCTTTGTATCCATTGAGGACATGCAAAATGTTCACAGAATGGCACCCGTGCCAAGCGAGTGACCTACTGTGTTTGCAAAGCAGAAGGGCAGCCACTTGGCATAGCGGTGATCACTGTACTAGCGGTGCCTTTTACACTGATTTCTAGCTTCCATTGGGATCTTCCAAGTATGGATCATGCATAGTTACATGGGCCCAAGCTGGACTATGCAAAAATATCCATGCCTGGAATTGAGCTTTGGGCTTTACCTGCAGATTTACACACAGTGCTGTGCCTAGTTTACCTGAAGAACACTTCATCACTGCACTGCACCCAGGACCTGTTGGCACATCAAAAACAACCACGGTTTCCAAATTTGCCCAAATCTTCCCAATTCATTAATTAAGAGACCACAAGTTAGAGAATGAACAAAACCAAAAATCTCTCTTGAACTCTTCATACAAAGATGGAGGAACCTTTGCTACCTCCTTTGCTGTATTTCTTAAAGGGCCAGTCACCTAAACACACCTCACCCCCATTGTTGTACATTGTCTGATACAAGGCTATTCTGCAGGCACCAGCTGCTATCTGTTGGATGCTGTCGGCTCCCTTGAGCTTCCACCTTTGCAGTGTGGAAATCCTATTAACCCATCAATGCCTTTGCTGACAAAGAAGCAGTACACACGGTTATACACCCAGGAATCGCAGCCTTTGTGTGAACCTGGGACTACAGGCTGTGTTGTAGGAATGTGTGCATAGTCATGTTTGTTCTACATTGTGTGTTCCGTGCTTACAGACGCCCCGAAAAACATCCTGCTTTAGGATGACAAGACGTTTGCTAGCAAGTATTCTGTCATCCTTCATCATCCTCACCCTTGGCTGATGTGTGGCAGAAATGTGCAATGATGGAGCGTGTAGACCAGTGTCACCTTGAAAAACTGCCATCATCAGTACCTCTTGTGCACTGAGTACACATCCCCCCTTCTATGCAAAGAAAACATTTGCATTTAATAACTACCTATGTTTTCTGTAATGCTTCATATCACAGCTCTTGGTGGAATCATTTAAATACCAGAAAATGGAGAATCTCCGGGATCAATTAAAAATCTGAATGACATTTTCACAGCTGCACTTCAATACAGGATCTGGTGGAACACATCAAACAGCAGCATGTCACGTGACTTGACTAATGCCAGTGATCTGCATTGCTATGGGATACCGCATACTGAGCAGAATCATTGCGCTCTGCACCGCTGTATTAAATAAACGCTGAGGGCCCTGAATTAATCAAGCAGAGAGCAAGCCGCAAAGGTTATTAACCCATAACAACCAGTCAGCTGTCATCTTGTATGTTGGAGAAAGGGGACAGCTGATCGGATTCTCTGGTTTACAGCACTGCTGCTAAAAAAAAAAAAAATCAGGAAAAATGGCTTTATGTACTAATACTAGGCAATGAGATATTTGTCATTCCAGCCAATCAGACATCAGTATTTAGTGCAAGTGTAGTAAGATCAGGGGAAGACAATACGGGGAATTCACTGAGACTAGAGAGGACAGAATCTGGAGCAGCCATGCATGGTGACCAATCAGGTTCTAGTTTCCTTTTCACCAAAGATAGAAGCTGATTAGTTCTCAATAGGGGATCCTACTAAAAATGGAGCAGCATAGTAAACAATGATATTCTTTCTTCAGCTTGTTCAGTTCAGAGCTTTGAAAATGAAAGCTACAACCCAATTGGTTGTCATGCATGGCTGTTCCAGTCTTAATAAATCTGCCCCATACACATAGCAATTTTTAAAGCAATTCCAACCAGATAACCAAAAATGATCAAGTCGACTTTTTTGCAAAGGATGTCTTGATGCATTTCTGCCAACCAAACAGTGGTTACAATTGGCGGAAATTCGCCCTGTGCCCGGCCGGCGTTTCCGACTCGTACACATAGAGAAGGAGAGAAATGATGGATTGGAAGCCCCTACTCCACCATGCACTGTACACTGGTGACATTGCCTCACTAGCCCCCTCCCTTTCTCTCCATTGCAGGAGTGACTGTACTGTATTCTTCAGCACCTCCTCCATGTTTTTTTATCCTCCATCCCTGCCGCACATTAACCCCTTACATCAATACATTTCTCATCTTTTACAGCATTTACATGAATGAGAATAGAGAGCAGAAGGAAGGAAAAAACAGCCCTATACAGTAGAAGTGTATTTGTAGATATAATGTACCCCCCAGCCTGCTCTCACCCAGGCTCAAGGTGAATGTGCCCCCCATGGTGTCATGTCCCTGGTACACCTCTATGTATCAGTCATTGTTCTCCTACACAAGATGACAGATGTATCAGGGGGTGCTGGGCAAGCTTTGCAGACAGGGAGAGATCTGCTGCAGGATAATAAATCTGCTTTGTGTCTGCCTTCCTAATCCACTTCACTCCATGGATGCTGGAATATACATCATCCTCCTCCTCATCCTCATCATCCTCCTCATCGGATGCTGGAATATACATCATCCTCCTCCTCATCCTCATCCTCCTCTCTCTTACCTGCCCACGAAATTCTCCAGCACGGAGCTCTTCCCGGCGCTCTGCCCCCCGACCACAGCGATCTGCGGCAGATCTAGGTTGGCATTCTGTCCGATGGCTGAGAAGGCATCCTGAAGCCGGTTGACCAGAGGGATCAGCTCTTCCATTCCTCGGTTGCCCATGTTGAAGGCTTCCTGCTGACAGTGTCAGTGTGCGGATGGATGGTGCCTCTCTCTCTCCTCTCACACACCTTGTCCCCGGTGACAGTTGGAGGGGGATGTGCAGGACCTCTTCGATATGCGCGGTCCCGCTTCTCCTCCTCGGCTCCTTCCCCACACTGCCAGCTCAGGCGCATCTAACAAGCGGCTCCTCAGGGATTTAAACCGCAATGGTCATCTTCCGCCGCCAGGGGGCGTGCGCGGGCACAGGCAGAGGGCTGGAGGATGTAGGGAAGTGTAGTCCTCCTATAGGTCCCCGCTCTCCTCGGTGGGCACATAGAGAGAGGAGGCGAGAGAGAGAGAGAGAGAGGTCCCTGCATACAACTGGCCCAGGTGGCAGCACCGTCCTCACAGAGGCTCTGCCTGTAGATTGCCAGTAAGCAGAGTGCTATGAGGACAGGTCATGTGACAGGTCACTGCAACATTTACAAGTATGCAAAAAGACAGAGCAACATGGAAACAAAAGTTTCCAATGCGAAACCTGAGCCTGGGGTGATTCACAAAACACATCCACAGTCCCCCCTATACATCAGAGCCCCCCCCTATACATCAGAGCCCCCTATACAGAGTCCCCCTATACATCAGAGTCCCCCTATACATCAGAGCCCCCTATACAAAAGAGTCCCCCCCAGGGCAGGACTTAGGGTGCTGGGGGCCCCTGGGCTTGAGTCACTTTCGGGCCCTACCTTCTATATTCATTTGTCGCCATCTGGTGCCGTAACAATATACATCAGAGCCCCCCCCCCCCTGGGGACAGGTGGCACTGTGGACAGGTGGCACTGGGGACATGTGGCACTGACTGGGGACAGATGGCACTGGGGACAGGTGGCACTGTGGACAGGTGCACTGGGGACATGTGGCACTGGGGACATGTGGCACTGGGGAAAGGTGTCACTGTGGACAGGTGGCACTGGGGACAGGTGACACTGGGGACAGGTGACACTGGGGACAGGAGACACTGGGGACAGGTGGCACTGGGGACAGGTGACACTGGGGACAGGAGACACTGGGGACAGGTGGCACTGGGGACAGGTGACACTTGAGACAGGTGACACTGGGGACAGGAGACACTGGGGACAGGTGACACTGGGGACATGTGGCACTGTGGACAGGTGACACTGGGGACAGGAGACACTGGGGACATGTGGCACTGGGGACATGTGGCACTGGGGACAGGTGACACTGGGGACAGGAGACACTGGGGACAGGTGGCACTGGGGACAGGTGACACTGGGGACAGGTGGCACTGGGGACAGGTGGCACTGTGGACAGGTGGCACTGGGGACATGTGGCACTGGGGACAGGTGGCACTGGGGACAGGTGACACTGGGGACAGGTGGCACTGGGGACATGTGGCACTGGGGACAGGTGACACTGGGGACAGGAGACACTGGGGACAGGTGACACTGAGGACAGGAGACACTGGGGACAGGTGGCACTGGGGACAGGTGGCACTGTGGACAGGTGGCACTGGGGACATGTGGCACTGGGGACAGGTGGCACTGGGGACAGGTGACACTGGGGACAGGTGGCACTGGGGACATGTGGCACTGGGGACAGGAGACACTGGGACAGGTGACAGGTGGCACTGGGGACAGGTGACACTGGGGACAGGAGACACTGGGGACAGGTGGCACTGGGGACAGGTGACACTGGAGACAGGTGACACTGGGGACAGGAGACACTGGGGACAGGTGACACAGTGGACAGGTGGCACTGGGGACAGGTGACACTGGGGACAGGTGACACTGGGGACAGGTGACACTGTGGACAAGTGGCACTGTGGACAGGTGGCACTGGGGACATGTGGCACTGTGGACAGGTGGCACTGGGACATGTGGCACTGGGGACAGGTGGCACTGTGGGACAGGTGGCACTGGGGACATGTGGCACTGGGGACAGGTGACACTGGGGACAGGAGACACTGGGGACAGGTGGCACTGGGGACAGGTGACACTGGGGACAGGAGACACTGGGGACAGGTGGCACTGGGGACAGGTGACACTGGGGACAGATGGCACTGTGGGGACAGATTATCATGGCACTGACAGCACTTTATTTTCCATATTTCCATATATTCCATATTTTTACTTACAAGAAAGCTGCACGTCGCTCTCCCTCCTCACAGGCTGTCTCTGTGTGAGGGGGAGAGCCGGCGATGAGAGATGATCTCATGAGATCATCTCTCATTGGACATTCAGATCAGTGCTAAATGGCCGCTGTGATTGGCCATTTAGCATGATCTGTGATTGGCTGTGTCCAAGGGACACACTGCCAACACAGAGAGAACTTCCCCGATGCGCGCCGGGGGGGACGCATCGGGGAAGTAAACAAGAGGACGTCCAGCAATTGGCGTCCGCGCTGTAGCCTGCTATAGCGCGGACGCCTAGTGTAATGAAGATATGGACACTGGTCCGCGCTGTAGCCTGCTATAGTGCGGACGCCTAATGTAAAGCAGATAAGGACACTGCCGGTCCGGGAAACAGGCGGGGATTGCGGGGACCGCGGGGCCCCCTATTGGACGGGGCCCATGGGCTTGAGCCCCGTCAAGCCCTATGGAAAGTCCGGCCCTGGTCCCCCCTATACAACAGAGTCCCCCCTATACATCAGAGCCCCCTATACAAAAGAGTCCCCCCTATACAACAGAGTCCCCCCTATACAACAGAGCCCCCCCCTATACATCACAGTCACCCCTATACATCACAGTCACCCCCTTATACATCAGAGCCCCCCTATACAGAGTCGACCCTATACATCACATTCCCCCTATACATCAGATTCCCCCCTATAATGCGAGCCCCCCTATACAGAATCGACCCTATACATCAGAGTCCCCCCTATACATCAGAGCCCCCCTAAACAGAGTCGACCCTATACATCAGAGCCCTCATATACATCAGTGTCCTCTAATATATCTGAGCCCAGCTATACAAAGTCCTTTCTTGTATTAAGAGAGGTATGGACTCCAGAGTGAGAGATATCATTTTGCTCCTGTTCAAATTATTAGTAAGACCTCATCTGGAATATGCAGTTCAGTTTTGGGCACCAGTTCTCAAAACGGATATCGGGCAACTGGAGAAAGTGCAGAGAAGGGCAACCAAACTGATAAGAGGCATGGAGGAGCTCAGCTATGAGGAAAGATTAGAGCAACTGAATCTATTCACCCTTGATAAGAGGAGATTAAGGGGGGATATGATCAACATGTATAAATATATAAGGGGTCCATATAGTGAACTTGGTGTTGAGTTATTCACTTTCCGGTTAACACAGAGGACAAGGGGGCACTCTTTACACCTAGAGAAAAAGAGATTTCATCCCCAAATACGGAAAGGTTTCTTTACAGTAAGAGCTGTGAAAATGTGGAATAGACTCCCTGCAGAGGTGGTTCTGTCCAGCTCAGTAGATTGCTTTAAAAAAAATGTACATAATATAACTGGGTACTAACATTTATAGGTAAAGTTGATCCGGGGAAAATCCAAGTGCCTTTCTGGGGATCAGAAAGGAATTTTTTCCTCTGCTGTAGGAAATTGGATCATGCTTTGCTGGGGGTTTTCGCCTTCCTCTGGATCAACTGTGGGTATAGGATTGTATGTTTTATTTTTTTGGTTGAACTAGATGGACTTGTGTCTTTTCAACCTGACTAACTATATACATCTGTGCCCATCTATACATCAAAGCCCACCCTATACATCAGAGTCCCCTCTTTGCATCAGAGCCCCCCCCCCCCTACATCAGAATCCATCTAAAAATCAGAGCCCCCACTTTTCATCAGAGCCCTCCTATACATCAGGGTCCATCCTATACATCAAAGCTCTCCTATATACATCAGAATCCCCACACATCAGAGCCCCCTGTGTATCATAGTCCCCTAAACATCAGCATCCCCCCGTTACACAGAACCCCTGCATATACCAGAGTCCTCCCTATACATCTAAGGCTCCTATCACATCAGATGTCCCCTTCAAATGAGAGCCCCTCATCACATCAGAGCCACCCCTTCACACCAGAGGTTCCTACATCACATCAGAAGTAGGGGTGCAACTAACGAATATTTTCATAATCAATTAGTTGGCCGATTATTGTTTCGATTAATCGATTAATGGGTTAATAACCTTAAAAAAAAAAAAGTGTGGTGTATAATTTAGTTAATATGTAAAGTTTAAAAAAAGTTATTTATTCCTAAATATCTCTATACGCAGGGGTACATATAAATAACCAACTGTATGGTTAGGGAGTAAAATCTTTAATCCACTCTGAGAATAACAGACAGAAGAGATATACTGTATATACTATTAGAGATTGAATCTGGTAAATATCAGACTTTTTTCACATGAATATTCTCGTCTGAAAATTGATCCGTGTGGCCAGCATAAGGCTCGGTACACACCTATGCAGTTTGCATTTGATCAGTTTATGCAGTGTTTTTTGCACACGCAATTTTGCTGCGATTTGCTGTTTTTTGATTTTTTTGGGCCAATTTGTTGTTCGGCACATTAAAAAACACAAATTGCTGCAAAAATGCACAGCATGCTTCTCTGCAGCTTCTCCATTGAAGTATATTGAACCAAAAAAGCACAGTTTTGCGTTGGAAAGGGTCAAGGGCCTTTTTCAAATACGCAGCAGCTGAAAAAAGCATAGATGTGAACGTTAAATGAACTGTAGTGCGTTTCTGCAAAAAGCAACAAGAAACACATGGGTGGGAACCAGGCCTAAGACATTTAGTAACATAATGGAGTTAAAAAGAAAAAAATATATTAGCCCTTCATAGTACAAAAAGAGCAAATAATTGCTACAGTAAGGGGGTTTGTTTTTTACTGTGCAACGGGGACAGTAATATTTACAGTAGCGATTATTTGCTCTTTTTGTACTATAAAGGACTACATTTAGTTTTTTTTAACCCCATTATGTTACTGGCCGATTAATCGATTATGAAAATAGTAATCGATTAATTTCATAATCGATTAGTTGTTTCAGCCCTAATCAGAAGTCTCCCATCATGGCAGAGCCCCCTCCTCCCTTATATCCCCTCATCACATCAGAGACATCACAGTCCTCCATTACATCGGAGTCCTACCTTTTGGCTCCAGCAGACGGTAGGAAAATGTATTTTGGCCTAAATTTATGACAAAATAAAATTTTATTGGATATGTTTTATAACCGAATGTAGAAATATCTTTTTTTTAAATTTTTTTATAAAGCGCTTGTCACAGTAAAATTCTGTGGATACATAAAAAGATTGCTTCCCGGATGCTTCCGATATCCACGTATTGACGTCACAGCTGGCTCCGACTTACGCGATTCGTCAAACCTGACATCATCTGTGGCACGGAGACCGTAACTCAGATATAGAAAGCGGGGAAGCCAAGCCTCAATTTGGATCCTATTTCACTCCCAATAGAAGAGGCTAATCAGAACACGTGGTGTAACAAAATACACGTCTCTATATGGAACATGGGAAAAAAACAGAATAGCTTTACTTAATTAGCATATTCACAAAAAGACATACGTCCTTACTAGAAAAGGGGCAGATTACGAGTGTGAATGAATCCTCCCTGCAAAAGGTGGATTGCAAGTGTAAATAAATCACAAACTCATTTTCATTTAAAAATGATATATACGAGTCCCAATAGTATAAAATAGAAAATAAAAAGTGAGCATAAAAAGATACCGATAGTTTGCGATTCCACTCTTTAGTGTAGAGGAGTCTACACTAAAATATCCTCTGAAGAGCGATTTAGTATTACTCATCAGATATCAAATTCAAATGTTATTAAACCCCCATCAAATCATTCTCTGCAGCTATTACCTTTTGTACCACCACCCCCTCCCTTTAGAATGTAAGCTCTACGAGCAGGCCCTCCTGTCCCTTCTGTATTGAACTTTACTGTAATTGTGTTGTACCCCCTATACATTGTAAAGCGATGCGTAAACTGTTGGCGCTATATAAATTGTGAATAATAATAAACCAGAGTAATACTTTTTTTTTTTTTAAAGGTCAAAATGAATAAGACAATTATATATATATATATATATATATATATATATATATCCCAAAAAATTTAAAGCGGAGTTCCAGCCTAAAGTGGAACTTCCGCTTATCGGATTCCTCCCCCCCTCCGGTGCCACAATTGGCACCTTTCAGGGGGGAGGGGGGTGCAGATACCTGTATAATACAGGTATCTGCCCCGCCCATATCCGAGGATGCCCGCCCATATCCAAGGGTTCCCGTTGTGTCTTGGGAAACACACAGTTCCCAGGACACAACAGGGACCAATAAAGACGCGCAGCGCGACTCGCGCATGCGCAGTAGGGAACCGGGCAGTGAAGCCGCAAGCTTCGCTTCCTGGTTCCCTGACATCGGATGGTGGCGGGGCAGCCGAGAGACGAGCGGTCGCTCGTCATCTTCTGCCTACACCGCTGGAACCTGGAACAGGTAAGTTTCCATTTATTAAAAGTCAGCAGCTGCAGTATTTGTAGCTGCTGACTTAATATTTTTGGTGCGGGTGGAACTCCGCTTTAAGTAGACACATGGAAATCCAAAAAGATCCAAAAAGATTACATATTATACCATACCTAAAATTGGAAGTTTCCAACAAAATATTCAGAACCATTTGGTGCGGGTGGAACTCCGCTTTAAGTAGACACATGGAAATCCAAAAAGATCCAAAAAGATTACATATTATACCATACCTAAAATTGGAAGTTTCCAACAAAATATTCAGAACCATTGGGGTTACACATGGTACTAAACTTAAAGATCAAAGATCAAAAACTAAAATTATTCCAGCTTCATAATGAAAATATCCTAGGATGCTGAGTGCCAAACGAGCTTTAGGAGAGGGCACTCCCTTATAGACACAATCTGTGGACGTACAGGGAGCTGCGGGCCTAACACTCTATCATTTAATAGAATGTGCCAATGTCTAGAAATGATTTTCTTAATTGCATAATGTCATGAGGAAAAAGATGTGGTGAAGATCCAAAAGAATTTATTGTTTTCCTTAGATGGAGACTGATCCATCAAAAGGGGATCTCTATCCAGGTCCTTGACCTCCGTAATAATTTTCTCTAAATGTTCCTCTGTATACCACTTTTCTAGAAACCTGTTTAATATATTAGCTTGCCTAGAATATTCGAATACTGTGGTGCAATTAGGCCCAATTCTAAGAAGTTGGCCCTTAGGAACAGATCTGGGCCATGACTGATGATGGCAGCTATCCGGCGGGGATTTAGGATTTGCAGTCGGTGGATTTAAAGTAGGAAGATGTAATAAACCGATGATCATCATGAGTAATAGTAAGATCTAAAAGATAAATCTCAGTTCAACTCGCTTCAAAAATGAACTCTATACCCTTATAATTCACATTAAGGGTCTCCATGTATGATTGGAGGGTTGATTCACTGTTGTCTCTATCAGATAACCTGTCTAGAGGAATGCCATGTAGCCATAATTGAATTTAATATTGACAATAAATGGCTGCAAAGGGTCTGCAGGAGATCAGCAGTATTAAGGTGCAACAAAGGCAAACATATGCATTTTATTTAAAAAAAAAAGGGCAAATGATTATGATACACAGATCTTTAGCAAACGAAATGTCATATGGTTTACATCTATTCTAAGGGCCCCTTTACAGCTTTTTTTTTTTTTTTTTTAATAGGTTGGGCCCCTTTTATCACATCACTATTTTTGAGAAAAACAAAGAAAGTACTGCCTAATTGAAGTTTAGACTGAGAAGTTCTATTTGTCTATGCCACCTGCCTCACAAAATGGTATCATGCTGCTTGACCTAGAGAATCTTGTGCCTCCTCTAACTAAACAGTGTAGCTCCACTGCCCCATCTTTCTGTACTGTATTTACTGTTCTAAGGTGGCCATGAAAGGAGTGAACATAAAAAGGAATTTCAGTTGTCAGACCAAAGAAAACACACTTCATACCTCCCAAAAATCCCAGACTGCACAGGACTATCCTTCATGTAACCCTAAGGCCCTTTTCACACTTGTGCAACCTAAAAGTCGCGCAATTTTGCCACGACTTGAAGCAATGCCTGTGTCTATGGACCTCAAGTCGCATCAAAGTCGGACCAAAGTAGTGCAGGGACTACTTTGAAGTCATACAGATATGAATGGTAATCATGGGATACGACGTGCTATGCGACTTTGTAGTCCAAAGTCGCAGGACAAGTCGCACAAGTGTGAAAGGGGCATAAAGGCTCGTTCACACCAGTGAGCCGCGCTGAACGCACAGCCAGTGGTGTTCCCTGGGAGACACAGTGCCAATACACGGATGTTGGCTAACTTTTTTTACAGAATTCTTTTTAAACATCACAAGTGACATTTCAATACAGTTCTATTAACCTCAGCGGCGTTGTGATGCTGTGATTTGCTTTGCAACCTGCTGTTCTAAAAAAAAAATCATACATAAAAGTGTAAACTGACAGCGGTACAATTATTTTGCATAGAAATTTGGCATTTTATATTGTAGGCCTGTAATTCTTAGCAATAGCACACTTAAAGAGGTATTGTACCTGCAAACATTTTTTTTAAAAGCCAGGAGCTACAAATACTGCAGCTGCTGACTTTTAATAAATGGACACTTACCTGTCTCCCAGTTCCAGCGATGTCGGCAGCAGAAGCCGATCAATCCCTCGGCTCTCTGCTGTTGCCGGCGCCATTCTCGGTGAGGGAATCAGGAAGTGTCGCCTTTGCGGCTTCACTTCCCGGTTCCCTACTGCGCATGCGCAAGTCGCGCGGCGCAATGAGAATCTTCTGCGCTGTCTGCCGGGACACGTGTGTGTGCCGGGACAGGAAGTGACGTAAACTCCCGTGGGAGTTTATGCCCTGAAGTGGGTGCAGATACCTGTCTTAGACAGGTATCTGCACCCCCCTTCCCCCCTGAAAGGTGCCAAATGTGACACCGGAGGGGGGGAGGGTTCCGAAAAGCGGAAGTTCCACTTTAGGGTGGAATCCCGCTTTAACTCTGTCCAAACAAGAGTCTAGTAGACATCCCGGGTATGATAAAGTTTGAAACACAAAATCATAAATTAGAATATAATAAATATAAATAATTATAAAAAATAATATTATAATAATAATAAAATTAATTTCCCCACGATTCACTATCGCTCAATTCTGCAAGTGTTCTAATTTACTATCGGTGGTCTAAAACCACTTTTGACACTTTTTCTTGCTATGGACAATCTCCAGTTTCCAGGCAGAAAGAACAGTATATATATATAAAAAAACTGCATGCAGGGCACTGGACAAAGCACTAGTGGCAAAAGGGATGTGAAATGATTTCATACAGTAATGTATTCTGTAAGATTACAGTGTACTGTATGTGTTATGACTTTTCAACTTTTTGAATTTGCCGCCGGGCTCCGCCCCTGTGCGTCGCGCAGGGAACAGAGCCCGGTACACAGGACAGGACACAGCGGGGAGACATCGCAGGATCCTGGGGACAGGGTAAGTATACCGCACCAGGATCCTGCAATGCAATCCCGAGTGTGGCTCGGGGTTACCGCTAATGGCACTGAAATTTAACCCCGAGCCACACTCGGGAAAACCGTCAGGGAGGTTAAGATTGGCAGGGGAGGCAGCTTTAGTTTAGGTTTTTTTGCACATTGTACTGATGTCTGAGCATCAGACATTTCTGGCAGAAAAAACGGAGGTTGGGATGTATGTATGTATTTTGATTGTATAATTCTCCTTTAAGGGGGCGTGGCAGGGGGGTGTGCCCTAAGCCTGCATACTTTTGCTAATAGGTGTCCCTTGTTCCCATCACAAAAAGTTGGGACGTATGCAACTACAATCTGAGGAACAACATGGTTGCATGATGCTTGACCTACAGAATCCGGTGACTGTGAAGTCCCCCTATACGCTTAATCCGCTTTTTGCATTTACAATGCATTTTAAAATAAACAAAAAAATTACCATAGTTTGTACACTTTATGGCTACCTCGTGTAACCCTACTCTCCCAGGTTTGGGCCAGCAAGTGCCTTATGGCAAATACACCTCTGCCAGGGAAACTTTGATTGGATTTATAGTTCTGCCTGGGGGATGGGATTAGTGGCAGCAGTGGTGGTTGGGGAGAGATAGAATCAGTGGCATTGTGTGGGGGATGGGATGGGTGGCAGTAGTGGTGGTGGGGGAGGGGTGGGGGGGATCGGTGGTGGTGTGGGGGGTGGGGGGGGGATGTGATCAGTGGCAGTAGTGGTGGTGGGGGGGGGGGTATCAGTGGCAGTAATGGTGGTGGTGTGGGTGGGTATCAGTGGGGGGAGGGGATAGCAGTAGTGGTGGTGTGGTGGGGTGGGGGGGGTATCAGTGGCAGTAGTGGTGGTGGTGTGGGGGGGGGGGGTATCAGTGGTGGTGGTGGTGTGGGGGTATCAGTGGCAGCAGTAGTGGTGGTGGTGTGGGTGGAGGGGGGTATCAGTGGCAGTAGCAGTGGTGGTGGGGGGGTGTATCAGTGGCAGTAGTGGTGTGGGGGGAGGGGGTATCAGTGGCAGTAGTGGTGGTGTGGGGTGGTATCAGTGGCAGTAGTGGTGGTGGTGGGGGGGGGGGGTATCAGTGGTGGTGTGGGGGGTATCAGTGGTGGTGTGGGTGGGTATCAGTAGCAGTAGTGGTGGTATAGGGGGTATCGGTGGTGGTGTGTGGGGGTGGGGGTATCAGTGGTGGTAGTGGTGGGGGGGTGGTGTGGGGGGTATCAGTGGTGGTGTGGGGGGGGGGGGGTATCAGTGGCAGCAGTGGGGGTGGTGTGGGGGGTATCAGTGGCAGTAGTGGTGGTGGTGGTGTGAGGGGGGGTTTCAGTGGTGGTGTGGGGGGAGGGGGTATCAGTGGCAGCAGTGGTGGTGGTGTGGGGGGTATCAGTGGCAGTAGTGGTGGTGTGGGGGGGGGGGGGGGGGTTTCAGTGGTGGTGTGGGGGGAGGGGGGTATCTGTGGCAGCAGTGGTGGTGGTGTGGGGGGAGGGGGATATCTATGGCAGTAGTGGTGGTGGGGAGGGGGGTATCAGTGGTGGTGGTGTGGGGGAGGGGGATATCTATGGCAGTAGTGGTGGTGGGGAGGGGGGTATCAGTGGTGGTGGTGTGGGGGGAGGGGGTGCCACTCACTTGCAGATCACTTGGTTCCCTCTCCTTGTTTGGGCGAGCAGAGATGATGGGCGGGGCCTGTGAGTGAAGGCGGAGCCGGAGAAGATGAGCGGAGCGGGCAGGGACTGTGCCTGTGAGTGCAGACAGTGACTTAGAAGATGGGCGGGGACTGTGAGTGAAGGCGGAGCGGGCTGGGAAGGAGAAGATGGGCGGGGACTTTGCGGGCGAAGAGGATGGGTGGAGCGGGCGGGGACTGTGCCCGTGAGTGCGGGAGCACAGGATGGGTGGAGAGGACGGGCGGGGACTGTGCGTGTGCCCGTGAAAGCGGGTGGGGAGGATGGGCGGAGCAGCCGGAGATGATTAGGGGGCAGAGCGTATTGGGACTCCACGCGAATGACTATCTCCCGGGCGGCGGCAGTGGGCCCCCATACAGTGGCGGAACTGAAGGGCCCAGTCGCAAATGCGACTGGTGCGACCCTGATAATTCCGCCACTGTGGATATGTAAGCTCTAACAAGCAGGGTCCTCTGATTCCTCCTGTATTGAATTGTATTGTAACTGTACTGTCTGCCCTAATGATGTAAAACCCTGCACAAACTGTTGGCGCTATATAAATTCTGTATAATAATATTAATAATAATATGCTGTGGATAAAATGTTTGACATCAGGATATCACAACATTATTTTGTATGATGTGATTGGACAATTTTTGCCTTTACTTTCTTTATAGCACTTTGCAGACAGATACCTTTATGTCTGATTTTGTTGTGTTATGGATCCTCATCTACAGGTGCATCGCATAAAATTAGAATATCATCGAAAAGTGAATTTATTTCAGTAATTCAATTCAAAGAGTGAAACTCATATTTTATATAGATGCGTTACACACAGAGGGGTTTATTTACTAAAGCTGGAGAGTGCAAAATCTGCTGCAGCTCTGCATAGTAACCAATCAGCTTCCAGCTTTTATTGCCAAAGCTTAATTGAACAAGCTGAAGTTAGAAGCTGATTGGCTACTATGCACAGCTGTACCAGGTTATGAGTGCTCCAGTTTTAGTAAATCAACCTCAATGTGATATATTTAAAGCATTTCTTTATTTTAATTTTATTGATTATGGCTTACAGCTAGTTAAAGTGGTTGTAAACCCTTACAAACCACTTTGACCTACAGGTAAGCCCAGATTAAGGCTTACATGTAGGTCCAAGAAATATCTCCTAAACCTACATGGTTTAGGAGATATTCAGAAAAGAAAAGGCATCGCTGTCTACGGTGCATGCGCCGTAGACAGCGGCGCGCAGGCGCACTGCGCATGCCGGGTTGACGGCGATATGCCGCTTTCCTGCGCATGTGACGTCATCGCCGCTCCAGCGAATGACAGCGCTGGAGCGGCGAGACCCGGAAGTCACTCCGGCGCTGGATGGCGGCGCAGAAGATCGTGGATGAGGACCGCTTCGGGGGCTTCGTTTTCAGGTAAGTCATTCATAATGAGCTAGTATGCTATGCATACTAACTCATTATGCCTTTGCCTTGCAGGGTGTCTTTTTTTTTTTTTTTAAGAGGCTTTACTTCCTCTTTAAAACCCAAAATTCAATATCTCAGAATTTAGATAACTTCGATTTAGTTAGAATATTACATCAGACCAATAAAAAAAGGATTTTTAATCCAGAAATGTTGGTTTACTGAAAAGTATGTCCATGTACAGTATAGTATGCACTCAATACTTGGTCAGGGCTCCTTTTGCATGAATCAATGCGGCGTGGCATGGAGACAATCAGCCAATCAGGGTCTGGTGTCTCATCTTCCTCTTGACAATACCCCACAGACCCTCTATGTGGTTTAGGTCAGGCAAGTTTTCTGGCCAATCAAACAAACATGCTCATTAACCTCCCTGACGGTATTCCCGAGTCTGGCTCGGGGTGGAATTTCAGTACCATTAGCGGGAACCCCTCGCATTGCAGGATACAGGGAGAGTTACTTACCTTGTCCCCTGGATCCTGCAATGCCCCCTCCCCCGCTGTGTGTGTGAGCTCCACACAGTGCCCGAGTGCCGCTGATCTCCGTTCCCTGCGATGTTGCGACAGATGGGAGCGGAGATTGGCGCCAAATTCAAAAAAGTTAAAAAACACAATACACATACAGTACTGTAATCTTACAGATTACAGTACTGTATACAACAAATACACATCCCCTTTGTCCTTAGTGGTCTGCCCAGTGCCCTGCATGTAGTTTTATATTATAAATACATTTTTTTCTGCCTGGAATTTGGAGATTGTCCATAGCAACCAAAAAGTGTCCCTTTATGTCAAAAGTGATTTTAGACCAGCTAGAAAACAGCGATAATAATATAGAATCACTTGCAGAATTGATCGATAGCGATTTGTGGGGAAATTCATCATCAAACACTAAATCTAATGACAGCGACTATTCTGCAACTGAGCAAATCTCAGTGTTTTTGATTTGATTACATTATTGAATAATTTTAATAGTTATTTATTATATTTTAATTTATGATTTTGTGTTTCAAACTTTATCATACCCGGGATGTCTACTAGGCTCTGGTTTGGACAGAGTTAAGTGAGTTATTCCTAAGAATTGCATGCCTACAATATAAAACGCCAAATTTCCATGCAAAATAATTGTACCGCTTTCAGCACCTTAAATCAGAAAGAATCATACCGCCAGGGAGGTTAAACCAGGTATTGGTACTTTTGGCAGTGTGGACAGATGCCAATGCTTAGCAGGAACAAGATCTCTATGTTCTCCCCTGTCAGAAGGGGATCTGACCTGTTTACATTAGCATCCGCCGGACCCGATGACTGGCTCCTCTGGCCAATCAGTGCACACACCCCTGCTGTCTATTGCACAAAATGACCTACAGGTACGTCATTTCATGCAATAGAGCCGACCTACTGTGGAATATCTGTGGTAGGCGGTAGGCGGTAGGCAAGTGGTTCATGATCATGGTATCACTGTGCTTGATAGGACAGCAAACTCGCTTGACCTAAACCCCATAGAGAATCTGTGAGCTATTGTCAAGAGGAAGATGAGACACCAGACCCAACAATGCAGACAAGCTAAAGGCCGCTATCGAAGCAACCTGGGCTTCCATAACACCTCAGCAGTAGCACAGGCTGAACGCCTCCATGCCACGGCACATTGCTGCAGTACTTCATGCAAAAGGAGCCCCGACCAAGTATTGAGTGCATACTATACTGTACATGAACATACTTTTCTGTAAGCCAACATTACTGTATTAAAAATCCCCCTTTTTTTGGTCTTATGTAATATTCTTATTTTCTGAGATACTGAATTTGGGTTTTTTACTAGCTGTACGCCATAATCATCAAAATGAAAGAAAGGCATGCTTGAAATATATCACTCTGTGTGTAACGCATCCATTTAAAAAAATTTGAGTTTCACTTATTGAATTGAATTACTGAAAAAAAATTAACTTTTTGATGATATTTTAATTTTATGAGATGCACCTGTATACTGTTTATGTTTTCTCTGAGTTGGATATGCTTTACTCATGATATTGTCCATGACTGCACTGCGGTACGGTTACTTTATATACGTATTTTTGTGTTTGAATCAATAAAAGAATTGGAAAAGAAAATAATATTAGTTTTGAACTTTCGTCCTGCTGGTTTGAAGTCATATCCCCCTGTTCTTGAATATTGAAAATACTGCCCTCCTAAACTTTATTTACCCCCTTGATATATTTAAAGCGGAGCTCCGCCCAAAAGGGTAAGCTCCACTTGTCTCCTTCAGCTGCCACATTTGGCACCTTTTTGGGGGGGGGGGGGGGGTAGTGGTCCCCTGGTTTTGACAGGTGCTGCAGCGAACTCAGACGGAAAGTTCGGCCCCCCTCCTCGTGCTGAAATCCGGCAACCCGCATCACGGGAACCAGGTCGCCCAAAAGTAGCTCCTGAACTTTTTGTTGGGCGTTGGGAAAGTGCTTCCTTCCTGAATGGCAGGAAGCATGCACATGTGACATTATTCACACATACTGACATCTACGCTCAGTATCTCAATGTTAACCTATTCCATGGTAAACTGGCAGGGAATTTACAAAGGCACCCAGTGGCCTTAGTAATGCCCAGCCCACATGGCCTACTCTCACCTATGGCCGTACCACGGCTCTGGACATGGAAAGTACTCCCATATCACACATCCAGTGCCCAATGGTCTTATCCCAGGCTAGCCTTGCAGTGGCTTAGTGGAGTCAGGGGGTCTAGCTGAGGAGCTGCTGATCTGGATAACTGCATACAGAGCAATTTAGCAGCTTATAGAGAAATCCTGATTGAAGACAAAATAATTATAATTAACCACTTCAATACCGGGCACTCCCCCCCCCCCCCCCCCCCCCTGCCCAAGACAATTTTCATTTTTCAGCACTGTTGCCATATCATATGACATCTGATCAGGATAACAGGACCACTTTTCTGATGTCATATTGCTATATGGCGGGCGGCAAGTGGTAAAGAAAAGAAATAGCTGTCAAAAAGGCATGATTCACACCAATGCATTTTTTAAGCTTTTTGCATTTTACAGATTTGCACTACAGCACTTGTTTCATAGGAAACCATAGTAAATGGACTGTAGTGCAAATCTGCAAAATGCAAAAAGCACAAAAAATGCATAGGTGTGAATCAGGCCTAAGGCTCCATTCACATCTATGCATTTTGCTTTTGAGCGTTTTTGCAGTGCTTTTTGCGTGGCTTGCCACATTTTTGGACACGCGTCTTTACCGCGATTTTGCTGCGTTTTGTGTTTTTTTTTAAATTTTTTTTACACTGTGGTTGCTTAGCAACCAGCTATATACAGTGTAAAAAATAAAAATAAAAAAACTGAAATCGCGGCAAAAACGCGGCACTTGCGTTTTGGATGCGGGTCCATTGACTTCTATTACATGCAAAACGCTGCATTTTGCATGAAAAAAAGTCCCCGACCCTTTCCAAAAACGCAGAGGCACAAAAATGCATTGATGTAAACATGTTCCATAGGAACCCATGGTAAAAAATTTCCCTGCATTTCTGCAAAATGCAAAATGCATCAAAAAACGCGCTGTGAGAATGGAGAATGGAGCATAAAAGGACAGAGAAACGTCATCCATCCTCCTGGAATACTAACAAAAATCTAAGGAATGCTCTGAATAGGAGAGGTTGTTTCATTTTCCAGATACTTTTTCAGGTGGTAGTACAACCCAACAGTCACTGAATCCCTATATCCCTCAATGGACAAGACAGAAATCTCCCTGTCTGGAGTTCTGCTTTAAAAAAACATTTTTTCAACACCGGATTAGTAGAGTGCGCAGTAAAAGAAGCCTATAGTGCCATCTTCTGACTGCTAAAAATATTACAAAGTATTGACAAGCAATACCCTGTATTTATATTATACCCTCTGTTTTTAACGTAAACTGTTAGACAGGGACAATTTGGTTATTTTGCAGGTTGGCTGGTAAATGTGCTGGGAAATCTTGTTTGTTTGTGAAGTGCGTCACCCTTCCATGTGCACTTTGCTGCAAAGGCCAGTTATAGGTAGTGGCGGCTGCCACTTTTTTTGTACATTTGGATGAATTTGGTCCAGGGACTCACTGCATACCTTTGCTACCCTTGTGCTCTTGCAGGGCGTCACGTGCGTCCCTGTGATTTTAAGGAGGGGTGGGCTTCCTCCAGGCATACCTGCCCTTAATCTTTTCATTCTTATATGTGCTTCTAATATAGAAGTTAGGACTGCAGTATATACAGCGGTCCCCTGGCTGGGGCACTGTGGCTTACATGCAGATGTATGCAAACAAAACCCTCTGTTTTTAACGTAAACTGTTAGATGGGGCCAATGTGATTGTTTTGCAGGCTGGCTGGTAAGTGTGCTGGGAATGCTTGTTTGTTTGAAATATTTTAAATTTAACTGACATTAAAAAAGCTAAATATATCAATGTAAAAATTGATGTCCTTTTTTTCCCTCCACAAATAGGGGAATTTGGTCACCTCTGCGGTTTTTAGCTTGTTCGCTATAAATAAAAAAAGAAGACCGACAAATTTTGAAAAAAAATATATTTATATATATATATATATATATATATATATATTATATATATATATATATATATATATATATATATATATATATATATATATATTCTTTTTTTTTTTTTTTTACTTTCTGCTATAAAACATACCCAATAAAAAAAATAAAAATTTTCATCAATTTAGGCCAATATGTATTCTGCTACATATTTTTGGTAAAAAAAAAAAAACAATAAGCATATATTGATTGGTTTTCGCAAAAAAGTTATGGCGTCTACAAAATAGCATTTTTATTATTTATTTATTTTTTACTAGTAAAGGTGACGATTAGTGATTTTTAGTGGGACTGCGACATTGCAGAAGACAGATCGGACACCTAGCTGACATTTTTTACACTTTTTTGGGAACCAGTGACATTATTACTCTGATCAGTGTTAAAAATATGCACTGACATTGTACTAATGACACTGGCAGGGAAGGGGTTAACATCAGGGGCGATCAAAGGGTTCAATGTGTTCCCTCAGTGTGTTTCTAACTGTGTGGGGGATGGGCTGCCTAGGACAACACACAGATCCGTCTTCCTGTATAGCAAGAAGACAAGATCCCGTGTTTATTTCGGCAGATCCCGTTCTGTATCTGTGAGGCACGATCACGGGCGGCCGGCTGACATCGAGTCTGCCGGACACGCTGATTGGCTCCCCTCACAGGACCTTGTGCATGAACCGACGTACACCTACGGCGATTCGCGCAGCCGAGCCAACTTGCCACAGTTTATACTGCGGCGGCTGGTCGGCAAGAGGTTACCTTTATTCCTATGAAGATGTTGTGCACATTTTTTCAGATTCTGATTAAGGATTTGGATATATATTTATGTAGCACATGGTGAAGTGCCACTACCTTTACAGTTTCTTTTGCAGATTTGAGAAGTGTCATATATCACTAAGGGGCAGCTATCACCCTAGTTGACTTAAGAGGGTGCCATCACTTGTTTTGTTTGCCAAAGACAGTAATGCTAATAACAGTATATTGAGTGTGCTCTTGAGTCTAACAAAGGCCAGTGTTAAAAACAAAAAAAAACAACTGGAAAAGTGATACGAAATTAAAATAAAAAAGGTTATACTTACCTGCTCTGTGCAATGATGCTGCACAGAATGGTCACTTACCCCCTCTTCGGTGGTCCCCCGCCAGTGCCGTCTGCTCCTTCTTCTGAATGCCCCCTCAGCAAGCTGGCTGCACCGGTACGAAGGCGCTCCCAGGCTGGGCTGTATGTGCCCATAGACCTACAAAGCGAGCACCAGTAAGCCATGCCCAAACTTTCCCCTCACAGGAGTTTTACTGACAGAAGCAGGAGCCTACTGCTCCTGCTGCTCAGTGTCCCTGTGAATACTGGAAGAGAGGAGAGCGGTGCTGCAACCAGAACAGCACTGGAGTGGTGAGAGGTGGCAGGTAAGTGTTTAGGAAGGGGGGTGGGGGGAACATATAGTGGTGTGTTTTTCACCTTAATGCAGGAAACAAATATGTTAACTAAAGTGATATGCCTATAAAATCAAATCCAAGAATATAATAATAATATATAAAGTGACTAATGTCATCATACAGCTTTCAACACCATATAGCGTGAATTTACACACATTTCATAAAATATAAATATTGATACAAAAGTGATCCATAAAGTGCATATAAGTCCGAGTTTTCAGTGTCCTTAATACAGAAATAATAAACGTGACTTGATAGGGGACTGTGAATCTAGCGATCTGCAGTGATTACATATTGTAAACCGCTGCATAAACTGTTGGCGCTATATAAATCCTGTAATAATAATAATTACACTCAGGTGCTCCCCACCCCAAGGTAATGGCTACTCACCTCAGAGCGTGTGACCTCGCAATTAAGTTTGGTCAATACACGCTTTTGGATCATCAAAACGGATTCCAGGTCAGGTTGCAAAGTCCAAACACTGCTCAAAGATGTAGCCTCCTTGCATATAAATATCAAGAAACTTCATAGTGTGATACCGTTTTAAAAGATTTTATTTACTGCAAACAAAGCCCTATTATAGGGTGCTCACATGGGTCTGGTGCGTTAGTGCACTGCTCTATAGAATGCCTTAATAGCGCCAAGCCGTGGATGAGATTGTGTGCTCCTACTCCATAAGACAGCTCAGCTGTCTCCTACACCGTCCAGTCCCCTCCCCTACGCGTGTCGGTACAAGGGAAATGTCATATCTCCCTGATGAAGATACATTTCCATTGTGTCGAACACTTTTGCAAAATCCAAGTATACCGCGTCCACAGCCACCCCTCTGTCCAAGGTTTTACTTACCTCCTCATAAAAAGAAATAAGATTTATTTGATAACTTCTGTCGTTCATGAATCCATGCTGTCTGTTGCTTAAAATATTTTTTTCCAGCAAGAACTCATCTACGTGGTCTTTTATTAAACTTTCCAGTATCTTCCCGACTATAGAAGTTAAACCCTCAGGTCTATAGTTACCGTATATACTTGAGTATAAGCCAAGTTTTTCAGCACATTTTTTTGTGCTGAAAAAGCCCCCTCGGCTTATACTCGAGTCACTGTGTCCTGCAGCCTCATGCGCCTGATCTCCCGGCACTGTGACATGCAGTCTAGTTGGCGGCCGTGCAGTGTAACAAAGCCCCGCCTTCTCCTCGTCCGTGATAGGCGGAACACTGACTCACTGCTGGGAAACTGAATCAGTGTTCTGTCACGCTTTGTTAGGCCGCCGACTAGACTGCATGTCCAGTGTTCTGGAGATCGGAGATCAGGTACATGAGGCTGCAGATGGACACAGTGGGGCATGCAGATGGCACAGTGGGGCATGCTGATGGCACAGTGAGGTATTGAGATGGCACAGTGAGGCATGGAGATGACACAGTGAGGCATGGAGATGACACAGTGAGGCATGGAGATGGCACAGTGAGGCTGAAAATGGGCACAGTGAGGCTGCAGATGGGCATTGTTGACCCACTTTTCCACTTACAATAGCAGCTGCATTTACCACCCTAGGCTTATACTCGAGTCAATACGTTTTCACAGTTTCTTGTGGTAAAATTAGGTGCCTCGGCTTATATGCGGGTCGGCTTATACTAGAGTATATATGGTACTTAGTAAAGACTTTGTTCCCTTTTTAAATATGGGCACCACATTGGCCCTATGCCAATCCAGTGGTACTATTCCTGTCATTAATGAGTCCCTAAAATTTAGATACAATGGCCTTGACAGAGCTCAATTCATCTTGAGTATGCCATCCATTTGTGGTCACCAGTCCTCAGGAAGGATGCCTTTTAACTGGAAAGAGTCCCGAAAAGGGCGATCAAGCCAATAAGGGGGCTGGTTTAAAAATATCAAACATGCTATACTCACCTGCTCTGTGCAGTGGTTTTACACAGAGCAGCCCAGATCCTTCATTTCTCAGGTCCCTCATCAGCGCTCCTGGCCCCTCCCTCCTGCCAAGTGCCCCCAAATAAAGCAGCTTGCTAAGAGGGCAACCGGAGCTGAGCCGTTGCTCTGTGTGTCCATTCAGACACAGAGCCACAGCTCGGCCCGTCCCAATCTCTCCTTATTGGGTCACTGACTTGACAGCAACGGGAGAAAAATGAGGAAGAGCCCCCGGACAGCCGAGGCGCTTGTGCAACATCGCTGGGTTAAGATCAGGTAAGTATTAGGGGGGCTGCTGTACACAAAGTTTTTTTTATCTTCATGTAAAGAATAAAGAACCACTTTAGAACTTTAAGAGGAAATAATATGCAATATGTAAAGCTTTTTCTTTTTTTTATCAGTAATGTTTTATTAGATTTGAACAATTGTACAAAAAACAAAAAGGTACACTACAGGTCAAACAGTGATTTAGTGCAATACAGTTTGTCCAGTACAGTAAGTGCCAACAAAAGGTTCCACAAGAGCCATACATCAATATACGGTATAGAGCAATCCAAACTATTATTGCGAGAAAAGTACTTCTGTAGCAATGCAAAACAAATCCCAATAGATAACAAATCTCTGATTATGATATTAGGGTGGAAATACCTGGGAAGTGAGGGGGGGGGGGGCAGAAGAGAAAAGGGGAGGGAGGGGGAGGCGGGGATGTAAGGGGGAGGGACAAAACAAGGTTAGCCACAAGTAGGTCTCCAGCATTAATGAGAATCATGAAAGAAGAATATATTGATTGAGTTAGAGGTGGTCAAATGGTCAGACCCTGGGCATCTATCCAGCTATTTCTAATCGTATCAAATTTCTTAGGACAATTTATGCTGGCGTAGGTGAGACAATCTTTAAAAGAGGACTCTAGCATTGGGAGGAAACTATTTAACCTAATGTCTCTATGGCCACACAATGAAGCTGGAGAAGAAGCAGTTCAATCTTAAAGTGTTACTAAACCCACAACAGTAAAATCAGTCTGTATATGCAGTAAAGCATGCTTGTTGTACCCACTGTGGAACCTAAGGGGTTACTCCTCTGCATTGTGTAAAAAGGCTGTTTAATTCTGCCTTCTGATCCTCCTTCGTTTACTCTCCCCCAATCCATCTGCTGATAGCACAGAGCTCAAGGAGTTAGGCAGCACATGCTCAGTTTGGTGTGCATTGCTAGAGTTGTGGCTTTTTTTGGGAGAGTGCATAGGATCAGCACAGAGCCAATCAGCACTGTCCAGACAGAGGTTCAGGGGTCATGCAGCCTCATAGGTCATTCAGAGGAGAATGAAAACTCCTGCTACAAGCTTTAATCAGACACTGATGGAAGTCACAAGACTTCTATATACTGCTGATGAGAAAAGGTATTTAGCAGTTTATATTTACTAAAACTATTGCATTTCCACGTTGTGTCAACTGACGATTAGTGCATTAACATTGTAAGTGTATTTTAATACGTTTTAATAAATATTTATGGCCATTTTAATGTGATAAAACACCACAGGGGAGAATTACTAAACCTGGAGTGCAAAATCTGCTTCTAATTTCAGCTTGTTCAATTAAGGCAATAAATCCTGAGAGATGATTGATTTCTACGCAGAACTGTACCAAATTTCTCCTCATCCACTTTTAGTAAATAACCCCCTATGTGTAGTTTACTATTCCCTTTCAGTGGTAATGATGGTGGAGCACTGGCTTAGTTTATAATGTACCATTGGAGATAGTTGAGGAGGAATCCGGATGAAGTACTTGGATAAAAACATTTAAACACATAACAAAACAAAATTAAAGTACCCAAAAAAAACTTCTCTTAAAAGCCCCCCTGTGACCACACCTGCAAACACGAATGTGAACATCGGGTGCCCAGGCATACAAAAACGACAATGCAACACGTGTTATGTAGGTATCACTGCAAGTGCTAGGATAACAGCAGTAACCGTAGAGCCATCATTCTTGCTTAACTAAACTGATGATCTGTAAATAATTTAAAAGCATAACCTATGAACAATTTTGAGGCTTGACATATTATTATCATTTTATTCCATTTAACATATTTTATATGTTACCCAAAAATTGGAAACAAACGCCAGAACATGGAGGTGCTGCCAGCCACGCTACATAACCATGACTGAAAATGTCAAAATACCTGGCTGCCATAGTCTTTTTTCGGTTGCTCTTTACATATCATCGCACCCTAGCCCCCCCCCCCCCCCCCCCCCACTGATACTGTGACCTAACCCTAAGGAATTTTTGCTGACAAAGCACCTTTTACAGACTGCTGTGCCTGGGGAGTAAATCAGTATCTGACTCTTCTGTTTTGACTTCCATACACTTTATCCTCGCTCTCCTCCTTCGCCCCCTTCTCCCCCCCCCCCCTTCACTGAAAGGCTGACTAGCCTCTTTTTTTCCTCATCTATTTGTGTTCCCTACAGGATAAAAAAATAGTACCCTGCAGGATATTAGCATAATGAGCGCGGTCACCACTGATAGGGCTTTCATCTTCACCCAGTCTTCCTTCCGAGTTTGTGGGCTTCGGCTGTTTGACTGACATCACCGGCTGCTACTATAATAAATATTTCCTAAACAGTGCACGTTTAGGAGATATTTAGTGTACCTACAGGTAAGCCTTATTTTAGGCTTACCTATATAGGTACAAGTAAACAACAGGGCCTTTACTACCACTTTAAGGCCACATATAATTATTTAACGCTTATCATACATACAGGCTGACGTCGCCACATACCACGCTTGTCCCAGAAGCAACGGGCAGCGATCGAGAGCCGGCCGGCTCGAATATTATCTGAGCCGCTTTTACATACACGGCAAATTGTAAGTGCAATACTGTTTTTTAAACTATTAAATGTTTTTAAAGAGTTACACTATGAAGGCCTTTTTATTCTTACATAGGGAATGAGTGAACAACATTTGCACTGAGGATATCCTGAACGGACCATCTGGGAACTTCTTGCTATTCATGCACAGAGATCCGGGGCTAGGGAAAAAGCCACAGGCACTTGTGATCTCCTTAATAAGAGATCTAGCAAGCTGGTAAGTGGCAGTACTATCGGTGGTGGAGGACCTTTCCTATTATACCCAGTCACAACCTCTTGGGTGTCATGGCGTTATGTCACTAATGAATAGAGGGTTAAGGAACTATTGTTTGAACTATTGCTTTGAACCATATAACCTTGTGGAACATTCACCTAGTAACATTTCGGAGCTGATTGGACACTTGGAGGGTCCCTGTAGTTTTCATTGCACTATTTTTTGCAGTTTTTTGTAGTTTGCATTGCACTATTTTTTGCACTTTACGTTGTGTTTTCAATATTGATCCAGCATTGAGTTACATGGAGAGCTAATTTCTCAGTGGTGTCTGATGTATTGAAAACATCTTACTAGTGAATATTTTGGATCACATCATTTATTCAGTGCAGCTATTCTTTTGTCTACCTTGTTTATTGTGTGTGTCTCACATTTTTAGTTGCAGCAGTTACACGTTTTTTTATGGTTGTCAAGAGTGACATCAGGACGGCGCAGTAATTACACATTTTTTATTTTTGCTTATCATACATTGACCATGGTAAAGATCAGAGGTCTCCAAACTTTCTAAACAAAGAGCCAGTTTGCCAGGGCCAGACTGTGGTCAGTGGGAGTAGAAAATGTCCTGGCATAAGTGGGGGCACACAATGCAACATCATTAAAGTCAGTGAGAGAAATTGTGCCCCATCGATGGTGTCATTAGGAGAAAAAAGTGTCCTATCATTGGTGTCATTGTGAGGAATAGTGATCCATCATTGGTATCAGTGGGAGGAATTATGCCCCATCGTTGGTGTCATTGGGAGGAATAGTCTGTTATTTTTTAACCTCCTTTAACAGACCAATCTGTCCAGCAAGAGGGGCAGTTAGAGGGTGGAGACAAATCATTAAACACTGACAGGGGTCAGCTTTTAGTCATATCATTTAGACCATTACCCTAAGGTCTCGTTCACTCTGATTCTGTTTATTTGTGTTAAAAGAACATTTCCAAATGCATATACATGTATGTAATGAGTTTTCAATAGTGCCATTTACTGAGTGTTTACCTGCATGTAAGAGCAGTCAGTTTAGTTGCGTTTAAAGACAAAAGAGAATCCTGTGTGTCCAGGGTCTGATTAACGTCAATAAACACATGTGAACGCATGTAATTCTGGCTAAATGCAAGAGGAAATAATCTGGAATGCATTACATTTGTTGAAGTTAGGATTTTTTTTTTCTAGTCACCTATGTAAAGTCAATCTAAATCTAATAATCAACCACCTCCACAGGTTAAAAATGCTGCTGTCCAAAAGGGTGTCCGTACTGCTCCTCCATAGATACAATGGAGGAGTGTAGCAGACCTAGGACAGGAGGTGTGCTACTGGCAGGATCCCCAGGTTAACAAAAGCTAAAGAAAAAAAAGAAAAAAGGTCATGCAGCCACCATAACTAAGGACCGGTAAGCTGCAATATATTACATTTTTAGTTTTGAGTTTATATACGCAAATCATATCACAAAGCCAAGAATCTTTATTTTATTATGTCATTTTAATTATCAGATCTCTGGGCTCAGCCTAAAAGAGCTATCATTTTAAATTACGTATATACACGTTTGCGGTTTGCAGGTGGTTTACCGGGATTATGGCTGAAGATATTAGCCAAAACCCCTGGTATCATTTTTTGCAGCCGGAGGCTGGTTTTCTCATGAAATCGTTCTAAGGAGCTCATGAGCCGCTGGAACACTTTCCGTTCACCGGTGTTTCTAGGGCTCACCATTTCCGCCGGCTCGTCCAAGAAACGATCCAACGGTGCAGCAGGCGATCAAAGCTCAGATACTCTTTGATAACCTATATGGCCTTGGAGGACCGGAACAGCTTCATAACATCACTTCCCTCCAGGCTGTAAGTAATTTTTATTTATTTTTTTAAAGCAAAAGACTAGAGTTGAGTGGACACCTGGATGTTTGGGTTCGACGGGGTTCGGCCGAACTTCGGAAAAAAGTTTGAGTTCGGGACCGAACTTGACCCTGAACCTGAACCCCATTGAAGTCAATGGGAGCCCAAACTTTTGAGGACTAAAATGGCTCTAAAAAAGTAATGGAAAGGCAGCAAAATGTTGTTAATAATAAAAGTGTAATATTCCTTTAAATTTCGTACCTGGGGGGTGTGTATAGTATGCCTGTAAAGGGGCGCATGTTTCCCGTGCTTAGAACTGTCCCTGCACAAAGTGTAATTTCTGCAGGAAAAAAAACGAATTTAAAAGCACTCGAGGCTATAATGAATTGTCGGCTCCCCATAATACAGAGAACAGTCATTGAAAGTCATTGATAAAAATAAATAAATGCATGGGGTTCCCCCTAAATTCAATTACCAGGCCCTTCAGGTCTGATATGGATTTTAAGGGGAACGCCACGCCAAATTAAAAAAAGAATTATGTGGGGCTCCCCCCAAATATCCATACCAGACCCTTCAGGTCTTATATGGATTTTAAGGGGAACTTTTTAAAAAGCGCCATTACATTGCCAAACACCTAACTCTAACCCGAACATACAGTAAATTGTTCGGGTCTGGGACCCAAAAACCAAAAAGTCTGGCTCAACCCTACAAAAGACCAAAAACATTATTTTTTTGATCTTTTGCTTTTAAAAAAGGTAAAGAAGAAATTTGGGGTCTTTTTGACCCTAGATCTCTCCATAAAGAGAACCTGTCATCCTCATTTACATTACAATGGGATGTTTACATTCCTTGTAATAGTAATGTAAGTGATTAAAAAAAAAATAATAATTAAAGGGACCATGTTAAAAAAAAAAAAAGTAAAATTAATTAGAATTTTTTATTTTTTTTAAAGCACCCCAATCCCTCCATGCTCGTGCGCAGAAGCGAACACATTGGTAAGTCATGCACCAATATGTAAACAGCATTCGCACCACACAAGGTATTACCGCGAACAATAGAGCGAGAGCAATAATTCTAGCACTTTGGAACTCTAAACAGAGTTGCCTATGGAGATTTTTTAGTACTGTAGTGTGTCACCATTCCACAAGTGTGCGCAATTTTAAAGCGGCACAGGTATCTATTTACGCGGCGTAACATCATCTATCATATTATACAAAATATTGGGGAAAATATTGTGTTTTTGTTTTTTTGGTTTCAATAAAGTGTTTTTTTATTCCCAAAAAATTGCGCTTCCAAAACCGCTGCGCAAATACCGTGTGACATAAAAGATTGCAACGATCTCCATTTTATTCCCTAGAGTCTCTGCTAAAAAAAAAAGTATAATGTTTGGGGGCTATAAGTAATTTTCTAGCAAAAAATACTGGTTTAAATGTGTAAAAAAAAAGTGCCAGAAAAAGCCTGGTTGGCAAATGGTTAATAAAAGTAATTAGGTTTTAAAGATAAAGTAAACAAACATAAAATAGCTGTTTCAGAATGTTTGCAATGCAAGAAAAAAACTCCTGCTTGAAGTCATGCCCAACTGTCATATACTGCCATAAAAGGAAATCTCTATTTGAGAGTGTTAGAAAAAAAAAAAAAAAAAAAAACAGTCCTGCCACTACACTATGACATCACATAGTCACATGACCCACCACTCTTACTGCAGGTGCAGCGGGGGCAGAGCCTCAGATTACACAGCAGGTTGAGGAGTGTGGATGTGTTTTATCTTTGTCTGTTGAAAGACGAGCAAATATGACAAATTCAATGCAGTTATTTTTGATTGTGTTGGCCATGACAATTGGGATGGCCAATGGATTCCCTATAACACCAAGAGGTAAGAGTGAATAATAATTTATGTCTGTAAATCTCTAGGAAGGGGAAGGCACATTAGACTAATTTCACAAAGCTAACATCCTGAGATAAAAATAGCCTCTTGGATAAAAGTGACAGTTATTTTCATCTAAGTCCAACAAGATTTGAAAGCGACTGTCACATGTCTATACCAGGGAGCGGTTTATTTGTGCAAAAGCTTTATGAATTGAGCCTAATGGGGCTGCATTGCTGAAAGAGTAGAATATGTTCAGTTTGCCAATGAATTTGCAGTTAGATTACTGAATGACATGAAGCTGTGCTGATTTTAGTCATCCTGTATTTTGGTATTTTCCTTGCACACGATTGGGTATTCTTTGTAAAGTGAATTTTCATTAGTATCAGCTCAGCTCAATAAGTTTAGGATTTTTCTTTAAAAAAAAAAATTATTATTATTATGTAACATATGTCGTATTTATCAGTGGAAGTAGTAAGGGAACGTGGAGTATCTAAAATTACTGATTTATTATGCAGAAGACCCGAATGATTCTCATATCTTGTTTATATTTGTTTACAGAGGAAACAAACGTTGCGTCGCCAACGGAAACGAATACGCCAGCAAACCATGATGGTAAGTATGAGCTTCTCATTTCATCACAGAATAACTGTAAGCTTGTTTCCTTAGCAACCACTTTCATGTCCTCATCCAATAGGATGCCTGCAGAGCAAATTTGATCGCCTGTTACAAGCTGACTTTAAATAATAACAGCTTTGTTATAGAATATCCATTTTTTTTAGCATAGACCCTGTAGAATAAAATGGCCATCATTGAAATTTTTTATGTCACATGGTTTTTGCGCAGCATTTTTTTTAAATAACATTTTTGGGAAAAACACACTGTATGAAATATAAAAAACATAATATATTCCCCAATTCTTTAACCACACGCCGACCGCACTATATAGTCGAAAGACGTCTACAGCGCGGTCGGCTAGTTCTAAGTGGACGTCCTCCTCCCAGAAACCTGCTCCCGCGCGCCCCCTGGGGCGCGCACTCGGGAACATCCGTGGCCGCCGGGTCCCGAGGACCCGGCGCATCACGGATCACGGTAAACAGCCGCTGATAGCGGCCGTTTACCATGTGATCGCTCCGTCAAATGACGGAGCGATCACATGTACACAAACCGGCGTCACGTCATGTGGCCGGTTCCTCCCTCTCCTCTCTGTACCGATCGGTACAGAGAGGAGAGAAGTGGAGAGGGGGAGAGACGGGACCAGCGCTGTGGGCTGGATGTGTAGTGCCCACAGCGCTGGTCAATACACTGCCACCACTGTGCAATGCTCTGCAACCACTGTGCAATGCTCTGCCACCAACCACTGTGCAATGCTCTGCAACCACTGTGCAATGCTCTGCCACCACTGTGCAATGCTCTGCCACCACTGCAATGCTCTGCCACCAACCACTGTGCAATGCTCTGCCACCAACCACTGTGCAATGCTCTGCAAACCACTGTGCAATACTCTGCCACCAACCACTGTGCAATACTCTGCCACCACTGCAATGCTCTGCAACCACTGTGCAATACTCTGCCACCACTGTGCAATGCTCTGCCACCACTGTGCAATGCTCTGCACCACTGTGCAATGCTCTGCCACCACTGTGCAATGCTCTGCCACCACTGAAATGCTCTGCAACCACTGTGCAATACTCTGCCACCACTGTGCAATGCTCTGCCACCAACCACTGTGCAATGCTCTGCCACCAACCACTGTGCAATGCTCTGCCACCACTGTAATGCTCTGCCACCACTGTGCAATGCTCTGCCACCACTGTGCAATGCTCTGCCACCAACCACTGTGCAATGCTCTGCCACCACTGTGCAATGCTCTGCCAATACTGTGCAACACTGTAATACTCTGCCAATACTCTGCCAACTCTGCAATACTGTGCAACACTGTAATACTCTGCCAATACTCTGCCAATACTCGCCAATACTCTGCAATAATTTTTAATAGAAACAAATTTATTTATTTATTTTTACCGAATTTTCAGTTTTTTTTTATTTATAGCGCAAAAAATAAAGCTGATCACACATTCCAATTTTCTCATATCTCATAATATACTTATTACAGTTAAAGTAAAAATGTTCTTTTGGATAGAATGGGGTAGGATTACAACCTCTCCAGGTTTATTTGCTGTCTGTGTCTCTTTTGAGGAGATTTCTCCTTTCCTTTAGGCGTTGTTTACACCTGTAGATCCAAAATTGTAGCGCTAATGTATAAGCTAAGTGTAAATATTCCAACACTCTAAAAACGATATATCTATTGGGGTGATGACTCCTAGTGCTGGTGTTGATTCCAGTAAAACAGAAATACAAATAATATAGTCCATATAGTGATAACAACAAAGTGTAGGTCCTGCTGGTCCACTCAATGAAGACAGGTTGCAATGTATACTTGACTGGTGTAAAAATAAGGCGTAGGTACGCTTACCAGAATCGGTGGATGTGACTACCGTACGGCATACACATCAGACAAGCTTAAGGATGGAAAGTCTTGCATCACATGGGAAACCACCTCGGACTGGAACTCCAACGATTTCCAGAACTGTATGCTGGATCAGTCAGCGGGATGGATGGGCTCGGCTTGCGATTGTCCAATGTTCCCAAAATGGATGGTAAAGACCGGGGGAGGGAATAAAAAATGGAGACCACTCCAATGGTGCAGGTCAAAAAATAACAATTTATTCACATATGCATGTGAACATAAAAATAAAATAAAAATCTCGAGACAAAATATAAAATTCTGGCAATATGAGGGGCATAGGATAGCTGGCCCGACGCGTTTCGACTAAAGTCTTCCACAGGGGCATATCTCTAAGGGATATGCCCCTGTGGAAGACTTTAGTCGAAACGCGTCGGGCCAGCTATCCTATGCCCCTCATATTGCCAGAATTTTATATTTTGTCTCGAGATTTTTATTTTATTTTTATGTTCACATGCATATGTGAATAAATTGTTATTTTTTGACCTGCACCATTGGAGTGGTCTCCATTTTTTATTCCCTCCCCCGGTCTTTACCATCCATTTTGGGAACATTGGACAATCGCAAGCCGAGCCCATCCATCCCGCCTTATTTTTACACCTGAGCAGAGCGATGGTCAGGACGTTTTTGTTTTTTTACACCAGTCAAGTATACATTGCAACCTGTCTTCATTGAGTGGACCAGCAGGACCTACACTTTGTTGTTAGTGTTTTTTTTTAGAAGTGTATTGCAAGCATTTTGGAAGCATATTACTTTGTTTGTTTTGTTTGTTGGCGGCTTTTGTATAGCCCAATTGAACAGCGCGGTGTTTTCCCAATTTCGTTGTTTACACCTGAGCAGAGCGATGTTCAGGGGTGGAGAGCTGCTGTTTGAGCAGAAAACGCACGGCAAAACGCTCATGTCACGAGCTTTCAGGCGTTTCTATTGAAGTCTATGGGACCAAAAAAGCTCATGTAATTTTTGAAGCGACAGGCGTTTTGCTTCAGGCAACAGAACGCTAAGATACAAACAGGGGCCATACAAATGAATTGGGTTTGGCTTGTTGAGCGTTTTAGAGCTTCAAGCAGAAAATCACTCAGGTGTGAACGGGGCCTAAATGTCACACAGAGGCAGGGCCTGAGGAGAAATTTAGAAGAGATACAGACAGCATTTAGCCCCTATTTACATTGTGGCGATTTGTCATGTGATTTGACAAGCCAAATCGCATGACAAGTCGCATCCTATTGCCGGCAATAGCAGTGTTCAAATTTATTCGATGTTGACTTTGCGGTGCAGCTCTTTTTTGAAAAGCAGTACATGCACTACTTTTGGTGATTTTGGGTGCAACTTCAATAGACATCTGCACATGAAGCCGTACATATGTCTTCAGAGTCGCACTGAGATGCGGCTGTGAAGTTGTGCAATTTCATGTGAAAACACACGATTTGAAAGCCACACTCAACCTGAATGAGGGCTAAGAAGACTTTTGTTGGGATGTGGGGAAGAGTTAGAACCTTTCATGGCTGCCTCTGTTTTTTTTCCCTCACTTCCTACCTAGGTGTCACTCATACAAGTAAAAAGACAGCAATAAAAGGCCTGATTCACACCTACAGAACATGTTCCATAGGAAACCATGTTTACTGGACTGTAGTGCAAATCTGCAAAAAGCCCTAAAAATGCATAGGTGTGAATCGGGCCTCACTGTCTACCCAAAACAAATAACAGTTTTAACACTGGACTCCCACTTCAATGCTATTACTAATTGTTTCGATTAGAGAATGTATTTTCTAAAAATGTTACTTTTTTTTTCTCTTTACAGCAAATAAGAATCGTGGGCACTTTATATTTTATGAAGACTACTTAGAGCAAGGTAAGTTACCTCTAGTAATAATAATTTAAGTGCACCTGAAAAATACCTAAAAATAAATAAATAAAATATTAAGCAGTGTGACAGTGGTATATCACAATCCAGGACGGCCGTGCCAAAACTGTGTCTCAGCAAAATAAAGTGTTTGCCCACAGGCCCCCCACCGCATTGTACCACTGGATTTACTGGGGGTGGATGTGCTGGGCAAATCCCCATAAGCTATATGACAATTTGAGGGGGAAGGTTCTAGCATGACCATAAAAGTTTGCTATCAGTACCTGAAGTCAATGAATGATGCCAGCTATTAGCCAATCAAGTTTTTTTTCCTTTTAGATTTGGATAGAATTGGGAAAGGTTAGAAGCCCTCTCAGGTTTTCTCTAACTTTGAGGTGGAGAGGCCTGGCGGTGAAGTCACAGTCTCCACCTAGCCCTATCAGAGAACGCTTTGCAGTTATTTAAATAGTGCAGGGTGTACTGTGTATGACATCTGTGCTGAGCGAGTGACCCCCTGCATTCACTATGCAGCGGGGCAGCTGCCTGGCACAGAATACAGAAGACAGTGTCGATCATTGTAGTATTGGCTTCCAGGGGGGAATCCCTCAGGAATGGCACTTGTATACATTGGGCTCTTTCACACTGCTGCACTTCTAAAACGTGTTTTAAATGCGCAATGCGTATGATGTGAATAGCTGGATGTTAAAGTGATTGTAAAGTCTCAAGGTTTCCTAACCCTAATGCATTCTATGCATTAAGGTAAAAAACCTTCTTTGCTGCAGCTGCCCCCCAGACCCCCCCCCCCCCCTTTTGTTACCTAAGCCCGATCTGATCCAGCAATGTGCAGGAGCCCAGCGGCTCCAGCCGCTGTCTCGGGTCCTCATTGGACAGATTGATAGCACTAGCCATTGGCTACTGCTGCTGCCAATCAAATCCAGTGACATGAGAACGAGGAGCGGCCACAAGTCCTGCTGTCTGCGTCAATAGGCGCAGCAGCAGGACTCGAGAGCGAGCCCGCACGGGTGCCCCCAATTACATACAATTCCCCCCCATACCTCCATGGTGGTCACCCCCAGCTCCCCTCTGTTCAGTCTCTTGCGCAGCAGCCATTGCTATCACCGGACACTGAGGAGGGGGTAGTATTTGGGAGCTGGACAGGATAGCTGGAAACAGCTCAGACGGTTCTGTAAATGTTAGGGGAAGAAAGGATGGCGGCCGGACCAATTAAGAGACTAAGGGGAGATAGGGTGACCACCATTGAGCAAATGGGGTGGGGGCATTGTATGTGTAACTACCTGCTGGTTGTTAAGGATGCCAGCCAACATGTGTCACATTTAAAGGGAAGGATTTAAAGGGAAATGTGCTTGATGTGCTTTTGTCACGCTGGAAAGGTGCTTTCCTGCGAAGCAGTGTGCAAGTGCCCGAACATTGGTCCAAGCTGAAGAAAACTGACTGTCCAATAAAAAAATGCATACCTACACTTAATTTAATTAACAAATATATATATATATATATGTTTTACTTTGCTTTGTATTGCTGTTACCAGACAAAAATCATCATCTGCAGTAAAACCTATTGTTTTAACTTTGCACAACCTAGAATATAAAAAAAAAAAAAAGACTATATTTATCTAATTTGTTATCAATGTTTTTTCTGCAGATTCATCAAGTAAACAACTTCAAGATAATCAGCAATCAGGTGAAAAACCTCAAGCTGTTCAGCAATCGAATGAAAAACTTCAAGCTAGACAGCGATCAAGTGAAAAACTTCACGATAGACAGCGATCAGGTGGAAATCTTCGAGCCAACCAGGAGACAGGTAATTTTACTATCACATCATAAAATTTAGATCATGAGTAAATGTTAAAGCGGAGTTCCACCCAAAATTGGAACTTCCGCTTTAAGTACTCCTAGCCCCCTGACATGCCACAATTTGCATGACATTTTTTTTTGGGGGGGGGGGGGGGGGGGGGGGTGGTTACTTGGTTTGGAGTGGGACTTCATGTCCCACTTCCTCCCTCCGACTTCTGGGTGCCTCCCTCCCGGCAATGTTCTGGGACACGTCCCAGAACATTGCCTGGCCATTGACGGAGCGCATCGCGGCTCGCTCATGCACAGTGCTGAAGCCCACACTCACGTCAGCGCCACGAAGAGGAGGGGGAGAGAACGGAGGCTTCGGGCGGCCGCATCGCTGGACAGTGGGACAGGTGAGTGTCTGTTAATTAAAAGTCAGCAGCTACACTTTTTGTAGCTGCTGACTTTTAATAAACTCAAAAACCAGTGGAACTCCGCTTTAAGTAAAACTGCAGTGTGTCAGGAGACCCTATAAGGCTTGGTTTATACCTACAGGTGCGACCAAGCGCATGTTTCTGTGCATTTTTCAGAGCACTCCTGCATGTCATGTGTAGTACAGCCCATTCATTTCAATGGACTGACATACGCGCCAGCAACACCAAAAAGAAGTCAATGATTTTTCCAAAAACATGCCACACCAAACCACATGGTGCTTCAGCACCATATGGTTCGGCATGTGCCTGCAGATGTGTGGATGTGCCATTATCAACTGGTGACACTGCCGCACGTCTGCTAAAGGGCAGCACATTTCTTTGCGTGTCCGCAAAGCTTTTTTTTGTGCACATTCCCGACTTAGCCTAAACTGTTGGCTCTTATTTTTCCATCTGCCAACAAATATGCCGCTGGATTCTACTAAAAATCCTATATAACCACTGACTTTCTAAAAATTAGTAGTGCTCAGGGATAACCATCCTTCCCCCGATCCCCTGTCAGTTGAGCACTCTGTCACCAAATGTTGAGTTACTAAAGAAATGGGAGTGTTGTGTGCTCTACCATATCCGGAGGTACAAAGTTTGTACCATGACTCTAGTGCAGGATGGGGCACTGGCAAAGGAATCCTATGGCTCTATGTTCTTTGGTATACAGCTGATTTATGCTTTAATGATAGATACCCTGTGCATGTATGTGTGTGTGTGTGTATATATATATATATATATATATATATATATATATATACACACACACACACACACACCTATACATATACTATTAAGTGGCAGTAATTCCCTCCCTTTAATGATTGTATTTTTTGTTTTTACAGATACAGTGCCTGAACAATCACCTTCCCAGGCCGACCTACAAGGTAAGATCAAATATCTAATAGTATTGAAGAAATATCTTTACAAACTACAATTTGGGTTTTAAAGTGACCCTAATCAGCAGAGAGACTATAATAATCCAGTCCACAGCTGTAAAAGAAGATGTACTGTATACTCACCTTTGAGTTGTCCATGTCTGCAAACCCCCCACCTGTAGCTGGTCTTCAAGCCTTCAGGGTATGTTAATACCTGTTCCCCAGCCGCATGTTGTATTTCTTCTTTGCCAGCTCATACATTACTATAGGAAATAAAAGCTGTCAGGAAGAACTACAGTATGCATCAGGGGGAGCAGATATTCCACACACACAGTAAAGTAAAACGCTTGTATTGCTTGTGGACCAGCAAACAATGAGTTTGAAGGCATGTTCTGCCAGAAAGTATATGTTCTCCTTTAACAGCTTGGGGCATGGTTTAATTTTGGCCTTGTGGTAACAAGATCATTTTAAAGCCAAATTGTAGTTTATATGTGAAGTCAAGATGTCTATATTATACATATACTAAAAGTGCTATCAGTTGTGTTCTTCTCAGTGACTAACTCCTTCCTTTCCTCTTTTTCAGATGTTCCTATGTGGCTTCTATCCCTCATCATAGTGGCTGCCGTTGGAATCTTTGTTATGCTACTGGTGGGATGTGTCTTCTGTATATTGACATGGTAAGTATTCAACATCTACACACAAAAAAAAAATTCTAACCCCAGATTAACTAGTAATGATTCAGTAAATTTAGGCCGGTACCACGATCTAGTACTTCTAAGACTTCATTAGTCATGAAGTGTAATATCAAGTTTGTGCCTGCTGCCAGTACTTCCAGGCCTGTCCTGGTAAAAACCTGTAATACTATGTGGCCCCTTATCCAGTACTTTTAGGACTGTCCTTGTAACAACTTGGGCCACTGAGTTAGTACTTCCAAGCCTGTCCCCGTGACAACCTATGATACCACATGGGCCCCTGATCAAGTACTTCCAGCCCCATCCCTGTGACAACTTGTGCTACCACATAAGCCCTTGATTGAGTACTTCCAGGACTTGTCTTGCTGTTTACCCCTCACTGAATTTGTTGCTGCCCATATATTGGATTGTTCACCACAAGTGTATTTCTTTTTTTGCAGCCTGAAACGACGATCAAGGATTGGTGGGATCGAGACAAAGTTAGAAGCTGTTATTATTGATAACAAAGAGCTCCAGGACGAGCGAAAACACTATTATTTTCCATCCCGGGAGGAGATGAAACAAATTGTGAGAGAAGAATTTGAGGAGGAGTAGCAAAGAATTACCCCACAGATTCAGTTCTAAGTGAACATCTACATACAAGATAGGACAAGAAGAGATGTAAAGGGGAGCAGTGCTGTATGTGTGTGTGTGTGTGGGGGGGGGGGGGGGGTTATGTAAAGGGGGCAGTGTTATGTTTGTGTGTGGGGGGGGGGTCATGTAAAGGGGAGCAGTGCTGTATGTGTGTATGTGTGTGTGGGGGGGGAGGGGTCATGTAAAGGGGAGTAGTGCTATGTGTGTGTGTGGGGGTCATGTAAAGGGGAGAGCAGTGCTATGTGTGTGTGTGTGTGTGGGGGGGGGGGGGGTAATGTAAAGGGGGACAGTGGTGTGTGTGTGGGGGGGGGGCATGTAAAGGGGGACAGTGCAGTATGTGTGTGGTGTCATGTAAAGGGGAGCAGTGCTATGTGTGTGTGGGGGGTGGAGGGGTTATGTAAAGGGGGCAGTGCTATGTGTGTGTGGGGGGTGTAGGGGTTATGTAAAGGGGAGCAGTGCTATGTGTAAGTGGGGGGTGGAGGGGTTATGTAAAGGGGGCAGTGCTATGTGTGTGGGGGGGGGGGTTATGTAAAGGGGGACAGTGGTGTGTGTGTGTGGGGGGGGGACATGTAAAGGGGGACAGTGCAGTATGTGTGTGGTGTCATGTAAAGGGAAGCAGTGCTATGTGTGTGGGGGGGGGGGGGGTGGAGGGGTTATGTAAAGGGGGCAGTGCTATGTGTGTGTGGGGGGGGGGTAATGTAAAGGGGGACAGTGGTGTGTGTGTGTGTGGGGGGGGGGGGGACATGTAAAGGGGGACAGTGCAGTATGTGTGTGGTGTCATGTAAAGGGGAGCAGTGCTATGTGTGTGTGGGGGTGGAGGGGTTATGTAAAGGGGGCAGTGCTATGTGTGTGGGGTCATGTAAAGGGGGACAGTGGTGGGTGTGGGGGGGGGGACATGTAAAGGGGGACAGTGCAGTATGTGTGTGGTGTCATGTAAATATTTTTATTATGGAAAAGGTCAAGGTATATAAAAAAATGATGGATCAGGTATGTATACAAATATCCCGATTGAGATGCTGTGGCATGACCTCAAGAAAGCGATTCGCACCAGACATCCCAAGAATAATGCTGAACTGAAACAGTTCTGTAAAGAGGATTGGTCAAAAATTACTCCTGACTGTTGTGCACATCTGATTTGCAACTACAGGAAACGTTTGGTTGAAGTTATTGCTGCCAAAGGAGGTTCAACCAGTTATTAAATCCAAGTATTCACATACTTTTTCCACCTGCACTGTGAATGTTTACATGGTGTGTTCAATAAAAACATGGTAACATTTAATTCTTTGTGTGTTATTAGTTTAAGCAGACTGTGATTGTCTATTGTTGTGACTAATGCCGCATACACACGATCGGAATTTCCGATGGAAACAGTCCGATGGGAGCTTTTCATCGTATTTTCCGACCGTGTGTATGCCCAACGGTCTTTTTCTGTCGGAATTTCCGACGGACTTTGAATTGAGAACCTGTTCTCAATTTTTCCGACGGAAAACCTTTCTATCGGATTTTCCGATCGTGTGTAGGCAATTCCGACACGCCAAAAATCACGCATGCTCAGAATCCACTACGAGACGGAACCGCTCGGTCTGGTAAAACTAGCGTTCGGAATGGAGCTAGCAGATTCTTCACACTGGAATTTTTTGAATTCTTCAATGCGCCGCTCATTCTCTTCTTTATAATGCTAGAAGAATGAAGTGGTTTTGCTGCTCATATTCACACAGAGTTTTTACAAACTTATTTCTTTATTATTTCTAGGTCTCTCCAGAATAATATTTATCTTAGAATTTAAGCCAGATCTGCATAAAATATATATAATTTTTTTAAGTGTTTTTTTTTTTTCTTTAACCAGTTAACAACCGGCCCATAGCCGAAAAACGGCTACAGGGCGGTTGCTTAACTCTGGGAGGCCGTTAATTAACGGCCTCACAGAATTCTGCTCTTGCGCGCCCCCTGGTGCGCGCACTCGAGAGCATCCATGATCGCCGGGTCCAGAGGACCCGACGGATCATGGATCACGGTAAACGGCCGTTTACCACGTGATCGCTCCGTCAAATGACGGAGTGATCACATGTAAGCAAACCGGCGTCATTTGATGACGCCGGTTCCTCTCCTCCTCTCTCTGTACCGATCGGTTCAGTATGAGAGGAAAGGGGGAGGGATCGGTGGCTGCAGTGCTGTGGGCGGGATCTGTAGTGCCCACAGCCTGCTCTGCCACCACCGATCCATCCATACCCTGCAATACCCAGCAATAGCCTGCAGTGTATTGGGTATTGCAGGGTATGGAGGGATGGCTGAGCATGGATGGATGGATTCTCTGCCATCCCCCCCAATACTGTGCCATACCCCCCAATACTGTGCCATACCCGCCAATACTCTGCCATACCCCCGCAATACTCTGCCATACCCCGCAATGCTCTGCCATACCCCGCAATACTCTGCCATACCCCGCAATACTCTGCCATCCCCGCAATACTCTGCCATACCCGCAATACTCTGCCATACCCCGCAATACTCTGCCATACCCCGCAATACTCTGCCATACCCCGCAATACTCTGCCATACCCTGCAATACTCTGCATACCCCGCGATACTCTGCCATACCCCGCAATACTCTGCCATACCCCGCAATACTCTGCCATACCCTGCTATACTCTGCCATACCCTGCGATGCCCTGCCATACCCTGCGATGCTCTGCCATACCCTGCGATGCTCTGCCATACCCTACGATGCTCTGCCATACCCTGCGATGCCCTGCCATACCCTGCGATACTCTGCCATACCCTGCGATCTCTGCCATACCCTGCGATACCCTGCGATACTCTGCCATACCCTGCGATGCCCTGCCATACCCTGCGATACTCTGCGATGCTCTGCCATACCCGGCGATACTCTGCAATACCCGGCGATACTCTGCAATACCCGGCGATACTCTGCCATACCTGCGATACTCTGCCATACCCTGCGATACTCTGCCATACCCTGCGATACTCTGCCATACCCTGCGATACTCTGCCATACCCTGCGATACTCTGCCATACCCTGCGATACTCTGCAATACCCGGCGATACTCTGCAATACTCTACCATACCCTGCGATACTCTGCAATACCCGGCGATACTCTGCAATACCCTGCGATACTCTGCCATACCCTGCAATACCCAACAATACCCTGCGATACTCGCTACGATCAAAGCCAGGATCGTTTTTTTTTTTTTTTATTTCAGGCTTTCCAGCCTAGAGGTGAGATGTGGGGTCTTATTGACCCCATATCTCACTGTAAAGAGGACCTGTAATGCCATATTCCTATTACAAGGGATGTTTACATTCCTTGTAATAGGAATAAAAGTAATCAAAAACATTTTTGGGGGGAAAAAAAGGGTCAAACTAAAATAAATAAAGAAAAATGAACAATAAAATATATATATATTTTTTTAAAGCGTCCCTGTCCCCGTGTGCTCGCACGCAGAAGCGAACGCATACGTAAGTCCCGCCCACATATGAAAACGGTGTTCAAACCACACATGTGAGGTATCGCTGCGAACGTTAGAGCGAGAACAATAATTTTGGTCCTAGACCTCCTCTGTAACTCAAAACATGTAACCAGTAAACAAAATTAAAGCCTATGGGGATTTTTAAGTAGCGAAGTTTGGCGCCATTTCACGAGTGTGTGCAATTTTGAAGCGTGACATGTTGGGTATCTATTTACTCGGCGTAACTTCATCTTTCACATTATGCAAAAACATTGGGCTAAATTTACAGTTTTGTTTTTTGTAAAGCACAAAACATTTTTTTTCCAAATAAAACACGTTCGAAAAATTGCTGCGCAAGTACCGTGCTAGATAAAAAGTTGCAACGACCGCCATTGTATTCTCTAGGGTCTTTGCTAAAAAAACATATATAATATTTTGGGGTTCTATGTAATTTTCTAGCAAATAAATGATGATTTTTACATGTAGGAGAGAAATGTCAGAATTGTCCTGGGTGCTCCAGAACACCTGATGGTGCTCCCTGCATGTTGGGCCTCTGTATGTGGCCACGCTGTGTAAAAGTCTCACGCATGTGGTATCGCCGTACTCAGGAGTAATAGCAGAATGTGTTTTGGGGTGTAATTTGTGGTATGCATATGCTGTGTGTGAGAAATAACCTGCTAATATGACAATTTTGTGAAAAAAAAAAAAAAAAAAAAAAAAAAAAATCTTGATATTGCAAAGAATTGTGGGAAAAAATGACAACTTAAAAAAACTCACCATGCCTCTTTCTAAATACCTTGGAATGTCTACTTTCCAAAAAGGGGTCATTTGGGGGTATTTGTACTTTTATGGCATGTTAGGGTCTCAAGAAATGAGATAGGCCATCAGTACTTCAGGTGTGATCAATTTTCAGATATTGGCACCATAGCTTGTGGACTCTATAACTTTCACAAAGACCAAATAATATACCCCAATTTGTACTTATTTTTACCAAAGATATGTAGCAGTATAAATTTTGGCCAAAATTTATCAAGAAAAATTACAAATTTGCTAAATTTTATAACAAAAACGAAGAAAAATTCATTTTTTTACTGAATTTTCAGTCATTTTTCTTTTATAGCACAAAAAATAAAAAACCCAGAGGTGATTAAATACCACCAAAAGAAAGCTCTATTTGTGTGAAAAAAAGGACAAAAATGTCATATGGGTACAGTGTTGTATGAATGAGTAATTGTCATTCAAAGTGTGAGAGCACCGAAAGCTGAAAATTGGTCTGGTTATTAAGGGTGTTTAAGTGCCCAGTGGTCAAGTGGTTAAAGCGGTTCTGCACCCTTTTCATATAGTAAATCTCTTTGCCTTCCAAATCAGGCAAAGAGTACTAAATGAAATGTTTTTTTTTTTTTTTTTTTTTTTTACTTACCTTGTAATTGAAGACTTCCGGTCTTCTCTCTCTGCGGCGGGGGCGGGGTCTCTGCGTCGATCGTCGTCACGGCGCACTGTATCCTGGGATCTGGTGTCATTGATCCCAGGAGTCAGTGCGGGCATCTTCCGAAATCTCGCGAGATTTCGGCCACATCTGCCGAAATCTCGTGAGATGTCGGCAGATGTGCCGTTACTGCGCACGCGCGATTAACGGCGGTGCATGCTGGGCCATCTAAAGTTCCTGTGGGTGTTTCACATGCCCACAGGCAAGATGGCCCCCAGCACTAAAGAAGAAGACGAGGAACTTCATCGGACGAAAACCGGCGGCGATCGAGATGGAAGATGGAACAGGTGAGTCCCCTAAAAAAGGTAAGCACACTTTATATTACGTCCTAAAAAAAAATTTTTTTTCAGAGTGCAGAACCGCTTTAATAAGAATATTTGTATTATTGTATTATTTTATTGTCCTTTTTTTATGTTATGTTTCCACAAAACCATTATTATGTATTATTTGTAAACCTGTTTGTTGTTGGTGTCCCTTGTTAATTTTGACATTGTATTTTTGAAATGTACCTGCCTACTCCCCAAAATAAATTGATTTGCTATTTGTAGAAAAACACACAAAGGCAAGTATTTTCTGAAAACAAAATAAAAATTTATTTCACATCATAATTACAAAATAAAGATAAAGGCAACGCAGGAGAAATTGCTTCAATTTGTGCAGCCTTTGGCCCCCAAGGCAGACATCAAAAAAATTGGTAGCTTGAAAAGTCCATAGAAAAAGGAGGACAATGAGGTCCAGGAGTCCCAGAGAACCGGAGCAGCAGCAGATGGTATATGTACCCAGTCTGTGGTCCTACAACAGGCTGTGGGTTCTTTGAGAGGTGAAGGCAGGGGATCACTTCCTGGTCTTCCGTGCAGCCTTCCCTGCAGCCTTCCCTGGAGGCTGTGACTCTGGAGGTGGCATTGTGGCAGGAGGAGGAGGATGAGGGAGAGAACATAGATGTTGGTTGTCAGACATTTCCCCACTCAACCCCTTGTGTATAGTATCAAAAATTATTTTTTCACACTTTCGCCGTTGGCCCTCCTCCATCTGTTGCAAATTAGAGGCAATATAGATGCCATAGGCCTCTGTAGCATCAAGGGGGGATCTGAGGGACTCATTAGCCTCCCTGATCAGGGCCAGTGCTGCCTCCTTTGCTTTCGTGCCCTTCCTCTGTCATTTGTAGGGAAGGATGAGGGGAGGAATCTGGGATTGGGTATTACTTATTGCCTCCTCCTGTGTGCCACTAGCCAGAGCGTCGTCCTGGCTGAGGTCATCCTGTGTATGAAAAAATGACATAGTTTTAGTTGTTTGTTCATCAAACACACACAATTTTCAGCTCATGACTGTTGCAAATTTAATGTTAATAAATATAAAAGACTATCATTGTGAGCCCAGCATTTTCCCTTCTTGTCCTAATCTTTTTTGTCCACTTCTGTCTATAAATATGTGAAACACTTTTTGTTACTTCATTCATTTATTAGCAATAATAACATCTACTTACCAACAATCTTTTTTTTGCACAGATAAATTATGTATAAAAAACCTATACCTGACTCCATCTGGGCTCCTCAATCTCCTCCTGTATGGAAGGCCCAGGATGGTCCACAGATGCCTCAGCTTGGGTAGAGGGAAGGCTGGATGGAAGGCTGGTTGGAAGGCTGGAGGGAAGGGGTGCCGGAAAAGTAGAAAGGGATTCCCTGCCCTCCATCTGGTCATGTATATACCGCATCCTGCTGTAGTACCACAGACTAGGTACATACACCTTATCTGCTGCTACTCCGGACCTCAGGGACTTCTGGACCTTCTGGTACTCCTTCTTATAGGTGCTTCTCAAGCTACCAATTTTTGCCTCAACAAAATGATGTCTGCATCGGGGGCCCGGGTCTTCACAAATTGAAGCAATTTCTCCAGCGTTGCCCTCCTAGCTGGTTTATTGTGGTACAAGGGGTTTTTCACCACCCACAGATTTTTCATTTCATGGTATTTATCAATGAATTCCCCAAGGAATTCGGGGTCCTTAAAGGGCAGCATTATGTCTGCAAGACCAAACAAAATACAAAAATATAAATCTCAGGATAATCTTTCAACACAATATGGGCATCAATCTAGATTCAGTATAGGCCGCACATGACTCCACAAAGTTTCAAATATTACCTTCGTTGTAACGTTCGTCGTTGTTCGACGTTCTTCGTGGTGTCTGTTCCTCCTTCCTGTACACACAGAACGTAGTTACGACACACACGTGTTTAAAGCATTATATACACTGCGCATGCGTGAATCTCCGCCCGCGTCGCCCGCCCCTGACATTCTTTCTAGAATATTCGCCGCCCAGTCTCTTTCGTTGCAGTGGGAGCGGAACATGGCGGAGACACAGCAGGTGCATAATAAGAGCAGTAACGAGGAGGAGGATAGCCCGGAGCCTGAAACGTCACGATCGAGGAGGAGATTTAAGGCCTCAAATATGTCCTTTGTGGAGATGATGGAGATGGTGGACATCTTGAGGAGCAACGACTATGACGGGAATTACGGTCCGTACCCCAACCCAAATATGAGAAAGGCCAAGATCATGACTAAAGTTGTGAAGAGTCTGTACAGTAATTTTGGGGTACGACGAACGAAGGATCAACTGAGGAAACGATGGTCGGACCTCAAATTAAGGGAGCACGATCAGTATAGGAAGATCAAGAAAGTTCTTTGAAAAAGTAAGTATATTATGTCGTGTGTACCTATTATTATTAATATTGCATGCTGCGCCATGTGTTTTCCCCTAATAAGCTCTTGTACAGTCCAAAATGGCTACTTTCATGGTCATACACCGTAATCGTTCGTTGTAAACCTCGTTCCTTATCCAAAATACGATGTTTTCACAGATAAATGATTAAATACTTTAGTGGCTTCAATTTTTTACATTTATCCAAAAGAGTTTTTAGGACATTGTTGTCTAGATGTGTTTGAACCTAGAAGGAATATCAATATTCATTCAGTGTAATGTATGTAGAGGACACTCTGCAGCTGTTTACACATCTGGACTCAGGTGCACATTTTAGGGTGTCAAACACAGGTACTCCAGTGGATACTTTGGGGTGTCTCCAGGTGGGAAAATTATCCAAAAAAGGTAAGTATTCCAGCCTGAGGAACTAAGGGAATAAATCATGTGTTCAGCTTGGAATTCTGCCCAAACAGACAATTGTCCCCCACTTCCAAGCAATGTTTATCATTCATATTTGTTGGCTCAAATATCTGTGTGCTAAGTATACCTTTTATTTTATTCTCATAGGGGAGCAAAGAATCGGGAAATATCATGTCCCCAGGGACCGGCCATCTCCGGAACAGAGGTCACCACCAGAGTATGAGGATGTGGAGGAAGGAGAGGTGATTGAGACCACAACAGGTGAGTGTCTGACACCCCAGATTCAGGTAATCAGACATGTATGTGTGCCTATTTATAATACATGGTGTGTTTTTTTTATTTTTAGGTGAAGTACAGGTTGTGGAAAAACAGTCACAGTCAGATCATTTCACCAATGACAGTGCCCAAAGGCTAATCCAGGACATCATGTATTGTAGTCAGGATTTAGAAATGATTCGGAAAAAAACTTAGGGATATTGAAGTTAAACTTAAAAACATGATTGATGTCCTTGGAAGAATAATTTTTCCCAAAATGTCCAACCTTTTATTTTTGCTGTTTAAAAGTTTACAACATTTTCAAAAGCCTAATTTTGAAGATGCACACAGTATGTCAACATGTGCTATCTGCCATCAGGGGATATCAATGTATGCGTTTTGTGCCTGCTACCCCTTCCTCAAAACTCAAGTCAGTGAGAAGAAGGGGTTGCACCCCCAAAACACAGACATTGATCCCCCATGATGGGAGATAGCACATGTTGACATTAGGCATGGTATCAGGATGTCAATCCCCAGTTTGCCAGAAAATTTGAGTGCATCTTCAAAATTAGGCTTTTACAGGGGTGACTGCACCTCATCTGATGAAGGCAACATCCACACATTTTGGACAATGTAATGTGTGATCTTGGCTTCAAAAGTTTCTACGTAGAACTTTGTTATGCACCAGAGTTGTGTATTTTATTTTTGGAAACATGGCTGTTTATGTACAGAACCCCAATTTTTGGGGTGAAAATGCAAAACTTGTTATGTTTGTAAAAAAAAAAAAAACATGTGAATGTGTACGGAGTAAAAAAAAAATGTTTTGCTCAACAATGTGTGCCTTCTTCTTTCAATGATCAATACCATTTCTTTGTGTTTAAATTGGTGTTTACAGTGACAATGGGTGTTTAGATAATAATGTACAAACCACTTGGCACTACAAGTGCACTATAGGAGACCCAAAAAAGAAACACAAGCAGGAATTTCAAAGCAAGATTTTTTAAGATAAAAAAAGGTAAAATTTATTCAATCACTGCTGGCAAAGCAATGGCCCCCCCCCCCGAAAAATAGTCTGAATAATTTTGCCGCACTTCACGGGCGCTTTGGGGGGGGGCAAGCCAGGACGGGCCGCTTCCAGGGACGTGAGAGATTGTAGCCCAGCGTCAGGCCCAAGTGTTACCACATAATTTGGGTTTGTCCGTTTGAAAAAATTGTGCAAAATGCAACATGCTACCACTATGGTATTCAGTTTATATTCCGCCATATTTATGGCCGTTTAGAACAAGGGCGGAACCGGCTGGCCAGAATACCAAACGCGTTCTCCATGACTCTTCTGGCTCTGGCCAGCCGGTAATTAAATACCCTCTTCTCCGGGGTGAGGGTCCTCTGGGGGAACGGTAGCATCAAATGGTTAGCCAAACCAAACGCCTCGTCTGCCACGAAGACAAACGGGAGTCCCTTGACATTCTCCTCCGGGGGTGGCAATCCCAAGCCACCACTCTCGAGACGTCGGTAGAACTCCGTCCGGCAAAAGACTCCTCCATCCGGCCATTCCTCCCCACGTCCACATATAGGAACTCATAGTTCGCCGACACCACCGCCATCAACACGATACTATTGAACCCCTTATAGTTGAAATTGTCCCACCACCCCATTCGGGGTCATACTATGTGGACGTGCTTCCCATCGATTGCCCCTCCGCAGTTAGGGAAATCCCACCGCTGGGCAAACTGGGAGGCCACAGTCTGCCATTCCTGTGGCGTGGAAGGAAACTGTGGAGTCAAACAAGAAAAATATAATTAGTACATTTGATAATAAACATTACAAGCAGATTCTACACAAACATTGTTGGCCAACATCAGTCTAACATTTCTTGTAGTATTTAAAGGCTAAAATATAAGGTCCACTTATCAGATTCCTCCCCCCCTCTGATGGCCCCTTGTAAATATTTTAGGGGGAGGTATGTTTGGACAGGTAACCACCCTCTCCACTACGTAATGGAGTAACAAAGTAATGTGTAATAGTTTGGCCAGCCCCTCCTTCATTACACTATTGGCAGCCCACTGGACAGGTAAAAAAAAGGAAAATGGAAGCACATTTTTGGATTGTGCTATTACCTATCACAATAATAATAGGCGGAGAAGAATTAAAACAGTAGCATTTGAAAGTATTGAGGCAGGCCCTTGCACTACATGCTTGGAAAAATTCATCCATAAATAGGACCACTATAGAGGTAGGTATAGTGTGTATTGGGTTTGGCAAAGTCAGCAGATAGAGGATTGGTATCAGCTGACTGAGCAGTTGGGGGAGGGGGGGTTCAAAAAAGATTTGGGGCACCACAAAACAAAGCCTCAGGCACTCTGAAGGAATTTAAGGACAACTATAACATTTGTACACATTTTAGGGGGTGTTTAGGGTAAAGCAGTACAATGGAGCTGACAAAATACATTGTTAAGTGGCTAGACTATAGGTATATATGGGCCTCGGATAGCATGCTGGGGGGGTTAGTGAAGGCAAAGATGCATGAAGGACAAAAAAGGAACGTAAAAAAATCCAACATGCATGAGGACAAAGGGGCACAGCATATTACAGCATATTGAAATCCTGGTAATTAGGGAACGAGGAAAGAAATACAATACATTAGCAAAAAGTAAATACATAGAATGTGATGTTAAAGAATACAACTTACCCTCATATAGTCCTTCTGCAGGACCTGGATGATGGCAGAACAGGTCTCTGGAATGATGATCCCCAGAGCCTGGGGGGAGATGCCTGTCGAGAACTTGAGGTCCTGAAGGCTTCTCCCTGTCGCCAAGTACCTCAACGTGCCAACTAACCTCTGCTCCGCAGTGATGGCTTGCCGCATGCAGGTATCCTGCCTAGTAATATAAGGGGACAGCAAAACCAACAGATGGTGAAAAGTGGGGTCCGTCATCCTGAGATAATTCCTGAAATCATCAGGATTATTCTCACGGATCTCACGAAGCAGAGGCATGTGCGAGAATTGGTCACGCTGGAGCAACCAATTCTTGGTCCACGAACTCCTCCTCGCCCTGTTCATGGACCGGGCTTGTGTCAAATTAAGAACCCCAACACCAAGCCCCCGCACAGCACGAACTCTACGACGAGTACGTACACGTAACATCGCTTCTAAACGGTCAGCTGATCAGAACGGACTAAAGAAAGCACTGATAAACAGCAAGGCCTGAAAGAACGAAATGCAAATCAAGCAACGAGCGGACAATAACCACTGCAAATCAAAGCGTACTATATATAAATATAAAGACAAACAAACGCGAACTGACTACACGCACTGATAAGCAAATACGCACCGACAAGCATAAAATGTAGAGCAGGAACGATCTGAAGCACAAGTCTGAAAAAACACGAATCGTCTATAGCGAAACTCCTACTAACACGCGATAAACACTAGATCAGCAGAAGGAGCCCAACGGGTGCCGGACGTGGTACTGAACTTTCCTTTTATGGTCTCGTCGTACGTGGTGGACGTTCTTGGCGGTCGGAATTTGGTGTGATCGTGTGTAGGCAACACAGCTTGAGCAGAATTCCGTCGGAATTCCGTCAGAAAAATCGACACAGTTTTTTCCGATGAGAATTCCGATCGTGTGTACGCGGCATTAGAAATCCTGAAGGCGGTGCTTGGTTTTCGGGGGCCCCGTACGCGGCTAGGCTCCCAAAAAGTCCCACACATGTGGTATCCCCATACTCAGGAGAAGCAGCAAAATGTATTTTGGGGTGCAGTTCCACATATAACCATGCCATGTGTGAGCAATATATCATTTAGTGACAACTTTTTGAAAGAAAAAATTTTTTTGTCTTTATTCAATCACTTGGGACTAAAAAAAAAATATTCAATGGGCTCAACATGCCTCTCAGCAAATAGCTTGGGGTGTCTACTTTCCAAAATGGGGTCATTTGGGGGGGGGGGTTTGTACTTCCCTGCCATTTTAGCACCTCAAGAAATGAGATAGGCAGTCATAAATTAAAAGCGGTGTAAATTCCAGAAAATGTACTCTAGTTTGTAGACGCTATAACTTTTGCGCAAACCAATAAATATACGCTTTTTGGCATTTTTTTTTACTAAAGACATGTGGCTGAATACATTTTGGCCCAAATGTTTGACTAAAATTGAGTTTATTAGATTTTTCTTATAACAAAAAGTAGAAAATATATTTTTTTTTCAAAATTTTCGGTCTTTTTCCGTTTATATCGCAAAAAATAAAAATTGCAGAGGCAATCAAATACCATCAAAAGAAAGCTCTATTTGTGGGAAGAAAAGGACGCAAATTTCGTTTGGTTACAACATTGCATGACCTCGCAATTTCCAGTTAAAGCAGTGCAGTGCGAAATTGAAAAAAGACCTCTGGTCCTTAAGCTGACAATTGGTCCGGGGCTGAAGTGGTTAAAATATCCTTTAATGTCTGTGTTGTTTCTGATAGCGCAGGCAAGGGGCTCTATTGCAAGGGCGAAGAGTAGAGAGAGGGGACAACCCTGTCTGGTACCTTTAGTTAGGGGGAAAAAGTCAGAGTTGTTGCCTGGGAGTTTGATACGTGTTTGTGGGTTGTGATAGAGAGCCTTAAAGTGGAAGTAAACCCTTCCATATGACTTTGGCCTACAGGTAAGCCTAGATTAAGGCTTACCTGTAGGTCCAATAAATATCTCCTAAACCTACATGGTTTAGGAGATATTTAGCGATGAAAAGGCATCGCTGTCTACGGCGCATACGCCGTAGACAGCGGCGCGCAGGCGCACTGAGGGCGCACTGCATATGCCGATCTCACGGCCATATGCCGATCTCGTGCGCATGCGCGGGAGTGACGTCTCACCGCTCCAGCGAATGATAGCGCTGGAGCGGCGAGACCCGGAAGTCACTTCGGCCCTGGATGGCGGCAAAGAAGATGGAAGATAAGGACGGCTTCGGGGGCTTCGTTTTCAGGTAAGTTTTTCATAATGAGCTAGTATGCTATGCATACTAGCTCATTATGCCTTTGCCTTGCAGGGTGTCTTTTTTTTTTTTTTTTTTTAAGAGGCTTTACTTCCTCTTTAAAGCCACGTAGGAATTCATTGTTGATGCCATATTTGGGGAGTAGAGTGTCAAGATATGACCAGCTAACGCTGTCAAAAGCTTTGTGTATACCAAGACTAAGTAGTAGTGTGGATTTGGAATATATGTTAGAATCTTGAATGATATTTGTGGTCAGTCGTATGTTGTCTGTTATCTGTCTGCTAGGAATGAAGCCTGTTTGATCAGGATCAACTAACGGAAGCGATAACAGCAGATAATCTGTCTGCCAAAATACGGCAAAATATTAATATTAATAAGTCGTTGTCAATAACTGATATTGGGTGGTAGTTTTGAGGGGTCATAGTCATAGTCATAGTCTTTTGAAAAATGCCATTTTAGTTTTAGTCATACTTTAGTCTACTAAAATCTAATAGGATTTAGTTATATTGTAATGCATTATCTAAGCATTTCTCTAAGAATTTCCAAATTTATTATATAATCCTGAAGTGAAAAAAAGTTATTATTTATGGTACTAAAGTGATTGTAAAGTCTCTTTTTTTTTTTTAATAAAAAAAAACAAACATGTTATGCCGCGTATGCCTCAGGTCACATGGTGACCCCGCCCCCTATGATGTCCCAGTCCCAGCATCCTCCGGGACTGTGACATCACAAGGGGGCATGAGCATGAGCATGTGACCCTGTCCCCTTGTCCCAGCACAGCGCGGCTCTGGCATTCCGGCCAGAGAGAGCAACGTGTCAACATTGGAAGAAGAAGAAGAAGAAGAAGGAAGAGGAAGAAGAAGAAGGCGGCGGCGGCGCAGAAAACAACAACATCGGAAAGAACAGAAAAGACCCCGGAAAACCCCCGAAGGCAGATTGAGACCCCCAGACGGCGGCGGCGACGAAGAAGAAGAAAGCCGGGCTTCTCCGCTCGGTAAAAGAGCTAGGTAAATGAGAGGAGGAGTCTGACGAGAAGACCCCCCAAGACGGAAGAAGACCCCCGGAGCAGTGCAATAAAATATTTTAAAAAATTGTGTGTTTTTTTTATTTACACTTTACACCTTAGGTGAATGGGTAGGGGTACATCGTACCCCATACTCATTTACATAGGGTGGGGGGCCGGGATCTGGCGGCTCCCGGAATCTGGGGGCTCCCGAATTCCGATAAGCCCCCCCCGCAGACCCTGACAACCAACGGCCAGGGTTGTCGGGAAGACGAGCTTGCATAGAATGCATTAGGATAAAATACCTTCTGCCTTTACAACCACTTTAACCGGTTCCCGACCGGCGCACAACAATGTACGTCGGCAGAATGGCACGGACAGGCATAAGGGCGTACAGGCACGTCCCTTTAAGAATGCCGCCATGCCATTGCGTGCTGGTCAAGACCCCCTGTGAGTCCGGTCGCTGGTCCAGCAGACTCGATCGCCGCGAGGATACCCGCAATCGTCTCATGGGAAGGCTGAACGGGGAGATGCGGAAGTAAACAGCATCTCCCCGTTCTGCCTAGTAACAAGTGACACTGATCTTTGCTCCCTGTGATTGGAACAGAGATCAGTGTTCACTAACACACAGCCACGCCCCCCCCCCCCACAGTTACTAACATGCCCCTAGGAACACTTAACCCCTACACTGCCCCCCCTGGTTAACCCCTTCACTGCCAGTGTAATTTACACAGGAATTAGTGCAAATGACAATGGTCCGAAAAATGTGTCAAAAATGTCTGATATGTCCACCATAATGTCGCAGTCACAATAAAAATCGCTGATCGCCGCCATTACTAGTAAAAAAAAAAAACTAGTAATAAAAATGCTATAAAACTATCCCCTATTTTGTAAACGCTATAACTTTTGCGCAAACCAATCAATAATCGCTTATTACCAAAAATATGTAGAAGAATACATGTCGGCCTAAACTGAGGAAAAAACATTTTTTTTATATATTTTTGGGGGATATTTATTATAGCAAAAAGTAAAAAAACAATGTGTTTTTTTTTTTCAAAATTTACGCTCTTTTCTTGTTTATAGCGCAAAAAATAAAAACCGCAGGGCGATCAAATACCACCAAAAGAAAGCTCTATTTGTGGGAAAAAAAGGACGTCAATTTGTTTGGGAGCCACGTCACACGACCGCGCAATTGTCAGTTAAAGCAACGCAGTGCCGAATCGCAAAAAGTGGTCTGGTCTTAAGCCAGCAAAATGGTTCGGTCTGAAAGTGGTTAAGGATTGAACATGCACTACAGACACAAATTTAGCCTTTGTGATCTATGGGAAAAAAGGTTAGCTTCGCCACAAAACATAAAATAATAACTGAATACAGTGATTGCAACTGTAAAAACTTTCTCCAAGTGGCTCAATATATGCGTGAGAATATTACCACAGTGAAAATAAATCAGAAATAAATTAAATAATAAATCAATGCTATTGAAATTGTCCAAATGTCCCATTAGCTCTAAAATGTCACCAAGTGAATGTTCCACAAGATGGCGCAATTTCAAAACATGATCTTCTAATGAAGGTTCCTTAGTGCTTTATTCAATAGTGACATAACACTGTATCACCCAAGAAATAGTGACAGGGTATAGCAGAAAAGGTCCTCCACCACCGAAAATGCTGCCGCTTACCAGATGGTCAGATCTCTTGTTTAGAGAGATCTCTACAGGCCTGTGGCTTTTTTCCCCAGCCTTGGGTCTCTAGGAATGGCAGAAAAAATTCCCTGGTGGTCTGTTTGGGTTATCCTTGGTAGATTACCACTCATTCATTCCCCATGAAAAAGGCAAAAAGAACCTCCATAGTTTATCACTCCTCTGCCACCAGATCCAGCAACGTGTATTCTCTGCTCAGAGGGCTGAATGAAAAAAAAAAAAAAGAACATTGCATGTATGTCCATCATTAGAAGTGGGTGGATGCAGGGTGGTATGTTCTAATGGTGGGCACACCACACACTTTCTGGCAGAGATTTCTTCATCTACATTGATCCATGTGAATAGAGGAATCTGTTATGCACTCTTTTGTCATGCACCCCACGGGCTGCATAAAAAAATTAAATAAAAATAAACCATTACATATTACACAAGGACCAACAACGTACTGAGTGGTTATACCAGGATGATGCGTGCAGCTGTAGGCATCATCTTGGTACCGTTTTTTTCAGCCGTGGTTCAGCTTTTATATGAAAGCAATTCTATTGCATGTAAAAGCAATCAACTAGCCGCTAGATTGCTTTTACAAGCACTGGGAGAGTACATCTAACCCGAGAATGCAGCCAACAGTTCTGCCAGATGACCTTACTCTATGATGTAAGAAACCGGAAGCTTGGAGCATTTCATTACTTTGGTTTTACTGGATATAAATAGCGGAATTTTAAGATTTGGGAAAGCATCTTATCACACCGATCTTGGTGTGGTTAGATTCTTTAAGGGCAGAGGAGAGATCTAGAGTCTAATAGACCCCACATTTCTCAGAAAAGAGTACCTGTCACTGCCTATTGCCATCACAGGGGATATATACATATCCTGTCATAACAATAAAAAATACTGTCAAAAAAGTAAAAATACAATAAAAAAGCTAAATAAATAATAAAAAATGTAAGTACCCCTGTCCCCTCGTGCTCGCACGCAAAGGCGAATGCAAGCATCGGTCTCATGTATGTAAACAGCAACTGCATAATGCATGTGAGGTATCACCGCAAATGTCAGATCAAGGGCAGTAATTCTAGCACTAGACCTCATGTGTAACTCAAAAATGGTAACCTGTAAAGGCTTTTAAAAATGTATTTCCTGGTGCATCATGGCAGCATACATATGGGTTGTGACTCAGCCCCCACTACCTGATAGGACTGGTTAACTATAAATCAAAGACAGACCCGGCTCACAGCATTCTCCTTTTTTTCCTCACCTGATATCCCTTAATGTTTATCGCCCCAGCCAGTTTCAGCCTCTACTGGGTGGAAGTCCTTCCTGTACAGCCTCTAAATGAGCTAGATGGTTGGAGCCCCATTCTGGTGGTCTGGGGGGCATATTTCAGCCTCTCCTGGTGGAAGTCCTTCCTGTACAGCCTCTAAATGAGCTAGATGGTTGGAGCCCCATTCTGGTGGTGCAGGCTTCTCAAAGAAAGCTTGAAACAAGCTTTGACGTAAGTGACAGCATTCCTTTTTACTTTCCATATGCTTTTTACTTCTTTTCTCTGTGTTATGGGCGTTTGCCATTCCCAAGATGGCTGCAACAATGCAAGTACAATCTGAGCATGAGAGGCAGGAAGTGATGCCTCTGTGTTTCCTGGCTAGAGCTTTTTCAAGATGGTGATCTGAACAGGCTCAGGCACTGATATCATCACTAATGGCAAATGTGAATTTTAAATGGTTTTATGGCATTTTTGGGAAACAATGGTGGAGATCTCTACTCATGCATGCTGGATGCTTATGTGGTCATTGTTTGCAGGTATGTTTTCCCTTTTTTAAGGCTTTCACCTGTGTTTTTCCCCATCTCCTTCTCAATGTTGCTCTAGGTTCATTGTGCTTTTTATGGCATTCACCTGGGCTCTTCCTATCCCCTTTTCAATGCTTGCTCTGGGATCACTGTGTTGGGCTCAGTTTCCACTAGTGCAACTTGTCACTGCAAATTTGCATGACAAGCCGTACCCCATGATTTCCAGTGAGTACCGTTCATATTTGTGTTTATAGACCTTAAGAATACAACAGGCATTGCTTCAAGTCGCATCAAATTTGCGTCAAAATCATGCGACTTTCAGGTCGCAATAGTGGAGACTTCACATTATGCTGTTTTTCATTTCAGTCTGCTGGTTTGCTCTGTTTCTATGGGAAATGCTGTCCAGTCAGACCACCCATTGCATTTAAGGTATAGTGATTACATAAGTGGTGAAGATTGAGAAAAAGAGAGCCAATATCTATAGCCCTGTAAGGACTACAAGATGGAGGGAGCCTTCTTACGGTCAAGACAAGTCACCATCTAAGAACAGACATCGAGGCAATGTTGATTAAATCTCATCACCTCACCCCTCATTATCATTGCTCCCTGTTTACAAACATCACAAGTTATCAGCCCCAATAGTCGTTGCATTTGTTGTGGAAAGTCATTGCCTGCCAAGTTAGTATGTCAAATCTGCCTAGAACAAGCTCTATACAGCCCTGCAAGGACCTCAAGACGAAGAGAGCCTGCTAAAAGCCAGAACAGTCACCGTACAAAGCGCAGACATACAGGCAACATTGATCAATGTCATCATCTCACCTCTCATTTTGTTTGCTCCCCATTTACAAACACCACAGATTACCAGCCCTAATGGTTGCTGCATTTGTGGTGGAAAGTCATTGATTGACAAGCTACAGTGCATAAATTGCCTAGCACTTCCAACCAGAACCAGTAGGTGGTGTCCAAATAGGAAAGCTTGCCATGAGAAGAAAGTGTTAAAGGGGCCACAAGCTTTGAAGATTGCCCAATAGAGACTCTTTTGCAAAAGCAGCTAAGGACGCTATTGCCTGGGTTGATGTGGAGGAAACTCCACAAGGTTAGAAAGTACAAATTTCCTTCATTGAACAACTGGAAGAGTTAATCCAGGAAGAATTAAAGGGGTCAGAGAAAAATGCCCTTATAAACAGGCTGTCAAAACTGTATACCCTGTCAACCTGCTGCAGTCTACTTCGATGATGGATGCATCATGACTGTAGCTGGCAAGACATGTCACATTCAAAGAGGCTCTAGTCCAAAAATTAGATCTAGCTCTGAAGTGCTCCTACATACTGTAGCATCTGCAGGTGCTGGCACACCAGCAATAACCAGCTCATGTGCTGAATGAGTCTAATGGGAGTGTTTTTTTATAATTGTCAGCCAGCTGCTGCACCTGCAGGACTCTGAGGAAAGTGGCAGGGTCTGCATCCCTTTAGACGTGATTCCCTATTGGGGAGTATCTTATCAAAATTTTTATTGCAGTGGTTGCCAAAAAATCTGACTTTTTTTTATCTTGGTGCAGACTTCTGGGAAAATCAGTGAACCAGTCATACAAACAAAAAATTATGTTTCAGGGGGGTGCTCTGTACACATTCTGTGTACAAAGCACCTCCAGATAGTCATGTTTCATCGCATTTTACAGAAAATTGCAGCCCTACAGATTAGAAAAAAAAAAAAAGTGGGAGTAACCCTTTAAATAAGCCCGTCTGGAAGAAGTGACGAGACAAGGTGGTAACAGCTTTGTAAGAGCTGAAATTGGCGGCATAATCTGTGGCAGACGTCAATTGATGTTTTTCAAGAGTGGTGTTCCTCGCTGTCACAGCAAGGAGTGCATTATGGCTGTGCAAGACACCAGAACACAGATCCAATCTATTTGGGAGTATACAGGATAAGGGTGACCATTAGCAGGTCAGGGCAAATATCATCTGACAAAAAACTGAAAATTCAAAGGTCCAGCATACAGGTGGCGACTCCCAAGTAGTCACCAGGAGGCAAAATCCTACACACGAAAAAGATTAGTAAACTAACTGGAGAAGTACCCAATCTTCATTATTGAAGCCTTAAAGATCTAATGCGGCGTACACACGGTCGGAATTTCCGATGGAAACTGTCCGATGGGTGCTTTTCATCGGATTTTCCGACCGTGTGTATGCCCAACGGCCTTTTTCTGTCGGAATTTCCGACGGACTTTGAATTGAGAACCTGTTCTCAATTTTTCCGACGGAAAACCTTTCTATTGGATTTTCCGATCGTGTGTATGCAATTCCGACACGCAAAATTCCGACGCATGCTCGGAAACAATTTGACGCATGCTCGGAAGCATTAAACTTCCCTTTTATAGTGCTGTTGAACGTGTTTTATGCCGCTGTGTTATTGACCGTTGGAATTTGGTGTGATCGTGTGTAGGCAACACAGCTTGAGAAGAATTCCGTCGGAAAAACCGTCGGAGTTTTTTCCGCCGAGAATTCCGATCGTGTGTACGCGGCATTAGACTCCTGTCTTAGGAGAACAGCGGAAGTCCTTTTTTAAGGGTGCACTAATCCATGGGGTGCCTGTGCGAAGCTTTACGCACACACCCAGATGGAAAACCTTAAGGATCAGTGGGCCATATCAGCTATATTGGCGTGACAATGGTGGAAGTTTAAGGGAGTATAACATGACAAACTCATCCATGCAGGGGCATAATTCAATGAGCATACCGATCATATAACATTGACAGGTGGGAAGTCCACCTCTCAATCTCTTCCAATCAGCCAGGCTACCAGGGTTGATGGGAAAAGTAAAAAATTCTGTTCCAGTTTATAGCTGGATTAAAAAAGAGAAAAAAAAAATGAGCAATCGTGAAGGTTCTAGTTACCCAGAGGAAATGAGAATTCGGTTCACCTCTGTTCCTAGCAAAAAATAAAAACCAGGTAATGTGTGCCCAGCGCTAAAGTAAAAAAAAATAAAACATTTTGACAAGCAGCACAGGATGTTAGAGCCGTGCAAGATGGAAAACCTCCAATCAATTATATTATTCATAAATCTGGGAAACTGGATTCTCCTGTAGGTTTATCAGACACCAACTTGTCCCAATTCATCCTCAATTCCTCTATCAGTTGTGTTCCTCCCCTTCGGTCTGTACATCTCCCCCAGGGGCATTCACAAAAGGTCTTACTGTCTGCAATAGCGACGGGAAAAAATCAGTAGAACTTACACAAGGGAATTTCCATCCTCTGATAGAGAAAGCCAAAGGTGCTTTGGGAGTGAAGTCTCTTCCAGCAGAACAGTGCCGGAGTATCCTTGGTTCTTCGTAACTGACCAATTGTTTTCAGATGGAACATTATCACATCAGACCCCAGCTAGATAGGTTGGGGGACTAATTTCAAAGACCAGGCTGCTTAAGGTCATGGGATGTTAAGCTTATATGATAAATAGTATTGAATTTTCTTGGACCGAGTAGTGTTCAAAGCACTTCTGTCATTCACTCCTTTTAGCAAGAGGAGCAAGATTTGTACTGTGCCTAGACAGCAGTGGAAGGGTAGAATTCTTATGCCGTGTACACACGGTCGTAATTCTCGTCGGAAAAAGCTCTGATGGTTTTCCCGTCGGAATTCTGACGGAATTTCGCTCAAGCTGTCTTGCCTACACACGGTCACACCAAATTCCGACGGTCAGTAACACAGCGGCATAAAACACGTTAGACAGCACTATAAAAGGGAAGTTTAATGCTTCCGAGCATGCGTCTGAATTTTGCGTGTCGGAATTGCATACACACGATCGGAAAATCCGATAGAAAGGTTTTCCGTCGGAAAAAATTGAGAACAGGTTCTCAATCCAAAGTCCGTCGGAAATTCCGACAGAAAAAGACCGTTGGGCATACACACGGTCGGAAAATCAGATGAAAAGCTCCCATCGGACTGTTTCCATCGGAAATTCCAACCGTGTGTACGCCGCATTAGACTGTCAGTGGAGCTTCCTGTATCAATAATTGCAAATATACCATTTTGGCTTAGGGGGCTCTAGTGACTCTCTCTCTCTCTCCTACTCTTAAGCATTGAATCACCACTGCCAAATCCAGTGATGACGGATTCGCTCTCTCATGGACAGTTTTGCCATCCAGCTCCAAGAGACTACTTTTGATGGTATGGAAGTTGAGAGGCAGTGGCTACCAAGTCAAGTATGCTCAGTGCAGGTAGTGCCTACCTTGTGTCAAACCAGAGAGGTCTTCATGAATAAGATTTACCTAAGAATACGGAAAAGCGATGCAGATCTCACACAGCAAAAGCCTGGAGTTCTTTATCACCTAAACCAGCCAAGTTTCCACAGTTCTTACAACTGGGGATGAACAGGGTCCTAGGTTCAAATATGTTTAAAGCTCAAAGTTCAGCCTTGTCTGCATTTGCAGGGGTTTAAGGAGTCATTGACCCTTTAGTGATGCAATTCTTAAAAGGCTTGCATGAAGTTATAGGCCTCCCAGGAAACCATTGTTCCCTATGTGGAACTTGCTTATGGTCCCCATTTCTATCAAGGCCTCATTTCTATCCTACAGAATTGACTACACTCTGCAAACCCCAGAACAGAATAGTCCTAAAACTCCAGACTGCTTTTATCCATGGGGTGTCTTTCTCCTTCCAATTTAACCAGGAAGTCAATTTGCAGTCTTTCTTGGTTGAGCGAGAGAACCACATCCCCTGGATGTTGAGCTAACGCTGGTGACCTGCTTGGCAGCTACCTTTTCATTCAGGAAAGCTGAAATATGTTCTTGGTTCCAGCGTGGCTTAAGGCAGGGTCAGTCAGCATCAACACGTTCAGTCACCTCCTAGATTGTTAAAACAATTAAAAGAGCCTACTCTTCAAGGCCTTCCTGTTTTGGAGCAGTGTCAACTCTGTGGACAGCTCAGCGCTGAGTGTCTCCTGAGGTTATTTGCAAGTCCGCAATATGGTCCTCCCACACTTTTATAGGTGAACCCGGCTTGTGTAAAATTTGGAAAATTCATGGTGCATACTTGCGCTACTGATGATTACAACATTTTTCTCGCACCCTCCCGTATGGCGAGTTAGTCCCCATATAAATGCTGCCATGATGCACCAGGAAAATGGAAAATTGTATACTCACCTTTCCGTAATTTTCCTTTCCTGGTGCATCTTCATGGCAGCATATAGATGCCCACCCAAATGGTGAGAGTTACAGAGAATGCTGTGAGCCGGGTCTGTCTTTGATTTATAGTTAACCAGACCTATCAGGTTGTGGGGGCGGAGTCACAACCCATATGTATGCTGCCACGAAGATGCACCAGGAAAGGAAAATTACGGAAAGGGGAGTATACAATTTTCCATTGTTTGTCGCCTCTGCACGGACATGCAATATTTGAAAACATGTGTTTGGTATCTATTTAGTCGGTGTAAGATCATCTTTTAGATTTTACCAAACAATTGGGCAATATATTGTGTTGTTGTGCATTAAAATCCAAAAAAAGTGTATTTTTTTTAAATTGGCTATGAAAAATTGCTGCACAAATATTGTGTGACAAAAAAATTGCAACACCCACCATTTTATTCGGTAGGGCTTATGTAGGGTTCAACGTAATTTTATACAAAAAATATAAAAATTGAATGTACACAAAGTTTCAGAAAGGGCTTTGTCTTTGTCTTCAAGTGGTTAGAAGAGTGGGTGATGTGTGGCATAAGCTTCTAATGTTGGGCATGAAATGCCAGGATAGTTCAAACACCCCCCAAATGACCCCTTTTTGGAAAGTAGACACCCCAAGGTATTTTCTGAGAGGCATGTTGAGCCCACAGAATATTTTTTTATTTTTAACACAAAGTTGTCACTTAACCACTTGCCGACCGCCCCCTGTATATATACGTCGGCAGAATGGCACGTACAGGCAGAACCACGTACCTGTACGTGCCATTCTTCCGGCGGGTGGGGGGTCCGATCGGACCCCCCCCGGCCGGCGGGACGGTCGGGATCGCTTCAGGAGCGATCCGGGATGAGGGGACGGCCAGTGGTTTCTGGCCACCCCCTCGCGATCGCTCCTGGCGAATCAGATGCTTCCTCTGTCTGTGTCAATCAAAACACAGGCAGAGGAAGTGATGTCACGCTCGGTGCGCCGGTCTATGTGACCGGAACGCCGAGCTGTGAACGTCTAAAGGTTAGTGCACCAACAGTACACTGACACCAGTACACATAGGCACACAAACCACCCCCCTGTCACCCCCAGATCACCCCCCCGATCACCCCCTCCCCCCCCAGTCACAGTGTCACTAATTGCAGTGATCATTTTTTTACTGATCACTGCATTTAGTGTCAGTGTGACTGTAATAACTGTCAGTGCAGTTAGTTTTAGGTCCAAGGTAGCCCCCTACCCCCCCCCCCACTAATAAAGGTTTAACCCCTTGATTGCCCCCCAGGTAACCCTTTCACCCCCTTTTGCCAGTGTCACTAAGCGATCGTTTTTTCTGATCGCTGTATTAGTGTCACTGCTGTCGCTAGGTAACCATTTTTTTTTTTTAGGTAACCGCCATGTTTATATAGGTTCATAAATAGGTTTATAGGTCAGGTACCCCCATATTACAACCTAAATAAAGGTTTTAACCCCTTGATTGCCCCTAGAGTTAACCCTTTCACCAGTGATCACTGTATAACTGTCACTGGTGACGCTGGTTAGCCAGTTAGTTATTTCGTTATTTAGGTTCCCCGTCAGGTTTTTATATAGCGTCAGGTACCCCCATATATTACCTAATAAAGGTTTTAACCCCCTGATTGCCCCTAGTTAACCCTTTCACCCCCTTTTGCCAGTGTCACTAAGCGATCGTTTTTCTGATCGCTGCATTAGTGTCGCTAGGTAACCATTTTTTTTTTTTAGGTAACCGCCATGTTTATATAGGTTCATAAATAGGTTTATAGGTCAGGTACCCCCATATTACAACCTAAATAAAGGTTTTAACCCCCTGATTGCCCCTAGAGTTAACCCTTTCACCAGTGATCACTGTATAACTGTCACTGGTGACGCTGGTTAGCCAGTTAGTTATTTCGTTATTTAGGTTCCCCGTCAGGTTTTTATATAGCGTCAGGTACCCCCATATATTACCTAATAAAGGTTTTAACCCCCTGATTGCCCCTAGTTAACCCTTTCACCCCTTTTGCCAGTGTCACTAAGCGATCGTTTTTCTGATCGCTGCATTAGTGTCGCTAGGTAACCAGTTTTTTTTTTGTATTACTGTTACGGGTGACGCTGGTTAGTTAGCTTTATTTTTTATACTGTCAGGGCACCCGCCATTTATTACCCAATAACGGTTTAACCCCCTGATCGCCCGGCGGGTGATATCAATTAGGTTTTAGGGTCAAATAAGGTCTGCGTCGCCCCAGGTTAGTGCCAGTACCGCAAACACCCACGCGCAAAGCATACACCTCCCTTAGTGGTACAGTATCTGAACAGATCAATATCTGATCTGATCAGATCTATACTAGCGTCCCAGCAGTTTAGGGTTCCAAAAAAAAACGCATTGTTAGCGGGATCAGCCAGATACCTGCTAGCACCTGCGTTTTCCCCCTCCGCCCAGCCCAGCCCACCCAAGTGCAGTATCGATCGATCACTGTCACTTACAAAACACTAAGCACACATAACTGCAGCGTTCGCAGAGTCAGGCCTGATCCCTGCGATCGCTAACATTTTTTTTGTGGTAGCGTTTTGATTCAGTCGCTTCAGTCAGGAGCTTTTTTACCTGTGAATCTCAAAAAAAAATAAAAAAAATAAAAATAGTTGTCGTTTTATTGTTCTCTCTCTCACTCTATTCTCTCTCTATTGTTGCTCTTTTTTTACTCCATTCTATTCTGCAATGTTTTATTATGTTTTATCATGTTTTATCATGCTTGCTTTTCAGGTATGTAATTTTGTTTACTGTGTTTTAGTGTTAAGCATTTTTTTGTTTTCAGGTGCGCCATTCAGTTGCAACGCGGATTTATTTATCTTGACAGCAACAGCGTTTGCTCCCACGATACATAAAGCCGCGACTCCAACGCTGTAGGAGGTGATTTCACCACCACAGTTAAAAAAAAGAGCATATATGCCGAAGCATGGGGGCAGCAGGGGGGGGGGGGAGCGATTGGCTCCTAATGCCACGTACATACGGTCGAAATTCCGACCGTGTGTACACGGCATAACTTTTGCGGGAGGATGCCCCCATGCATCGGCATATATAAATGGTGCATGTATGCCCATCATTAGAAGTGGGTGGATGAAGGGAGGTATTCTAATGGTGGGCATACCCACCAATCAATCTCTTTTTTTCGTTCAGCCAAGAGGCTGCATGAAAAAAAAAAGATTACAATATATGTCCAGTATGTTGCTGGACTTTGAATGGTTATACCAGAATGATGCCTGCAGGTTTAGGTATCATCTTGGTATCATTCTTTTCAGCCAGTGATCGGCTTTCATGTAAAAGCAATTCTAGCGGGTAATTAGCCTCTAGACTGCTTTTACAAGCAGTGGGAGGGAATGTCCCCCCTCCCGGATATAAACCGCGCCATTGGGAAATTGGGGAAAGCATTTTATCACACCAATCTTGGTGTGGTCAGATGCTTTGAGGGCAGAGGAAAGATCTAGGGTCCAATAGACCCCAATTTTTAAAAAAAAAGAGTACCTGTCACTGCCTATTGCTATCATAGGGGATATTTACATTCCCTGAGATAACAATAAAAATCATAACAAAGAAAAAAAATGGAAGGAACAGTTTAAAAATAAAATAAAAAAGCTAAATAAATTTAAAAAAAAAAAAAAAAAAAAAAAAAAAAGCACCCCTGCCCCCCCTTCTCTTGCGCAAAGGCGTACACAAGCGTTGGTCTGGCGTCATATGTAAACAGCAATTGCACCATGCATGTGAGGTATCACCGCGAAGGTCAGATCGAGGGCAGTAATTTTAGCAGTAGACCTCCTCCGTGAATCTAATGTGGTATCATGTAAAGGCTTTTAAAGGCTTTTAAAATGTATGTAGTTTGTCGCCACTGCGTGTTTGTGCGCAATTTTAAAGCATGTCGTGTTTGGTATCCATGTACTCGGCCTAAGATCATATTTTTTATTTCATCAAAAATTTTAGCAATATAGTGTGTTTTAGTGCATTAAAATAAAAAAAAAAGTGTATTTTTTCCACAAAAAATGCGTTTGAAAAATCGCTGCGCAAATACTGTGTGGAAAAAAAAAATGCAACACCCACCATTTTAATCTGTAGGGCCTTTGCTTTAACATTATATATAGTGTTTGGGGGTTCAACGTAATTTTCTTGCAAAAAAAAAATATGTTTTCATGTAAACAAAAAGTGTTAGAAAGGGCTTTGTCTACAAGTGGTTAGAAGAGTGGGTGACGTGTGACATAGGCTTCTAAATGTTGTGCATAAAATGCCAGGACAGTTCAAACCCCCCCAAATGACCCCATTTGGAAAGTAGACACCCCAAGCTATTTGATGAGAGCAATGTTGAGCCCATTAAATATTTTTTTTTTGTCCCAAGAGATTGAATAATGAAAAAAAAAAAAATATATATATTTTTTTTACAAAAAGTTGTCACTAAATGATATATTGCTCAAACATGTCATGGGCATATGTGGAAATACACCCCAAAATACATTCTGTTGCTTCTCCTGAGTACGGGGATACCACATGTGTGGGACTTTTTGGGAGCCTAGCTGCGTACGGAACCCCAAAAACCAATCACCGCCTTCAGGCTTCTAAGGGTGTAATTTTTTTATTTCACTCTCACTGCCAATCACAGTTTCGGAGGCCATGGAATGCCCAGATGGCATAAAACCCCCCAAAATGACCCCATTTTGGAAAGTAGACACCCCAAGCTATTTGCTGAGAGGTATGGTGAGTATTTTGCAGATCTCGCTTTTTGTCACAAAGTTTTGAAAATTGAAAAAAAGAAAAAAAAAAAAAAAAAAAAATTTTTTTCTTTACTTTCTTCATTTTCAAAAACAAATGAGAGCTGTAAAATACTCACCATGCCTCAACAAATAGCTTGGGGTGTCTACTTTCCAAAATGGGGTCATTTGGGGGGGTTTTGTGCTATTTTGGCATTTTATGGCCTTCGAGGTAGTGAGGAGTGAAATCAAAAATTTGCACCCTTAGAAATCCTGAAGGCGGTGCTTGGGTTTCGGGGCCCCGTAAGGCTCCCAAAAAGTCCCACACATGTGGTATCCCCATACTCAGGATGTATTTTGGGGTGCAATTCCACATATAACTATGGCATGTGTGAGCAATATATCATTTAGTGACACTTTTTGAAAAAAAAAAAAATCTTTTTTATTTTTGTCTTTATTCAATCACTTGGTAAAAAAAAAAATATTCAATGGGCTCAACATGCCTCTCAGCAAATAGCTTGGGGTGTCTACTTTCAAAATGGGGTCATTTGGGGGGGTTTTGTACTTCTCTGCCATTTTAGCACAAGAAATGAAATAGGCAGTCATAAATTAAAAGTGTAAATTCCAGAAAATGTACTCTAGTTTGTATAACTTTTGCGCAAACCAATAAATGCTTATTGCATTTTTTTTACTAAAGACATGTGGCTGAATACATTTTGGCCCAAATGTTTGACAAAAAGTAGTTTTTTTTACCTTTTTTTTTCTTTTTTTTTTCCGTTTATATCGCAAAAAATAAAAATCACAGAGGCAATCAAATACCATCAAAAGAAAGCTCTATTTGTGGGAAGAAAAGGACGCAAATTTCGTTTGGTTACAAAATTGCCGCGCAATTACCAGTTAAAGTAGTGCAGTGCGAAATTGAAAAAAGACCTCTGGTCCTTTGGCTGCCAAATGGTCCGGGGCTGAAGTGGTTAAATGATATATTGCTCACACATGCCATGTGTATATGGGGAATTACACCCCAAAATACATCCTGCTTCTCCTGAGTATGGGATTACCATATGTGAGAGACTTTTTGGCAGTCTAGCCACATACAAGCACCTGAAATCCAATTAGCACCTTCAGGTTTTTCAACCAGTTCCCAACCAGCCACCACAATTTTACTGCGGCAGGTTGGCTCGGTTGTGCAAATCAACGTTACCTTATGGTGGCTGCGCCGATCGGATTCACTTCAGAACCGATCAGTCTCCAGGCCCAGGCCAATGATTTCTGGCCTGGACCTACTGATCGGTCCTGGCGAATGAAATCCTCCCCTGCCTAAGTGCAAGTGTAAACACAGACAGGGGAAGTGATGTCATCTCTCCTCGTGGAAGATTTTTGGTTCCAACACTACACTGACACCAGTACACGTGTGTAGTGTCCCCCCCGGTCGCCCCTTCACCCTCTGTCACTGTCACCCAGTGCAGTGTTCATATGATCACCGTACTGGTGACATTAGTTACAAAAATCTGCTAAATATAGCGCCGCTTTGCTGCCGACGCCCACAACGCCCCAGTCTGAAAGTCGCCTTAGGGTACTTAGTGGTAGGCCCAGATAGGTCTAGGGATCCCCCCTAATAAAATGTTAACCCCTTGATCACCCCATCACCAGTGATCACCGTATTAGGGTCACGGGTGGTACTGGTTAGCTAGTTATTTTTCCCTCTTCGTCTTTCAGGACAGCCTACTTTGAGATGTAGTCTCCTCCCCTTCCTTCAGGAAACACTGCGCCAGCCCATAAATCTTTCTTCCCCCCTGCCGGACTTCAGTTTTAGTGTTTCCTCCGGGGGGGAGACACTGTGCTAGGAACCTGGTCGTTTCAGTCAGAGGACTGTGACCTATTTTTTGTTTCACTACAGGGGAAGCAGGGGTCTTCCTATGTGGAAGGTGCGGTACTCACCCACCATGGATAGCCACCCCATCCCAGCCGAGCGCGGTGGTGGTATGTGGGGGTCCTTTATCCTGTCCACCGGGACTTTGCTGGGAGACAGCTCTGCTCTCCCTGTGTCTGCATGGGCCGCAATGTTTGGAACTCGCGGGCTGGACGACGGGCGACGTCACTTCCGGTAGAGGGCGGAGGTTGACTCTTTAACCCGCGACTTCCGGTTCCGGGTCGCGGAGCCGATAAAGAGACCGGGCAATAGCTGGAGATGAGTCGTCAGCGCGCACAGGCAGCGCAAGACTCAGGAACAACCACCTCATGATGTCCGAAGCTGAGCCTCAAACGGACGTTCCCTCCAGCCTTCCAAAGGTAAGAGCGCCCTGGGGAAGGTAGCTCTATACCCAAGGACTGTCCCTCCTATACTTAGTTCCGGTTTTAGGGGGGGCAGACCCCCTGGGTGGTCAGGGGGTGGGGGAGGCCCAGATTCCTGCACATAAAAGAGGGTCTAGGGCACTCCCTGGTGGTATCCTGCAAAAGCCTGTATGCTGATTTTTTGTCTGCCTTTTTTGTTTCCTTACTATGTTTCAGAAAGCTACGGAAAAGTCTAAATCTACTCACAGTTCCAGAAGGAAGTGTGCCTCCTGTAGGGAGATTCTAGGGGAGACATGGACAAAGGTCCTTTGTAAGAGCTGTATAGATTCCCTAGTCAGGGAAAGAGACTCTGAGCAGGAATCAGGTCTCGCAGCCTCAGTCAAGGAGCTTTCATCCACTTTCTCCTCATTTAAAACTTTGTTTGAAAGTTTCCAGCTCCCCACCAGTCTCCCTACTCAGGATACCACCCCGCCACAGGCTCAGGGTTCCACACCTGCTAGATCTGCCACTAAGATTAGAGCAGGGGAAGTTTCAGGCCCTTCCGAGGTGGAGCCCAGGCAGCCAGACAGTACCTCCTCCGATTCACAGGAGGGGTCTGAGGGGGAGGACCAGGACGGGGAGTCCAGAAGGCCCTCCAGATACAAATTGTCCCTGGATGAGGTAGATGACCTCTTGGGAGCAATACATACCCCCCTCGGTATTCAGGCGGACAGAAAGCCCCTAACCCTACATGATCAGATGTACAAGGGCTTGGGGGAAACAAAGAAAAGAGTGTTTCCTGTGCACGAGGTGCTAATAGAAACAATCAGGAAGGAGTGGCAGGATCCGGAAAGAAAACCCTTCTTCTCCAGATCTTTGAAGAGAAGGTTCCCTTTCTCAGAGGATCCTGATTCTATTTGGAATAAAAATCCCAAATTAGACGCTGCCTTCAGTCAAGTTTCCAGACACACAGATCTGGCATTTGAGGACATGGGGGCCTTGGCAGACGTAATGGACAAGAGGATAGATTCCCTTCTTAAAAAGACTTGGGACTCTACAGTGGGTAATTTAAAACCCGAGATGGCCGTTACTGTGGTGGCCCGCAACCTTGAGCACTGGCTCTCCCAAATACAGGCGCACATTGAGGCGGGCACTGCCAAGGATACTATACTAGCCTCCTTTCCCACCATTCTGTGAGGAGTCGCGTACATTGCAGACGCCTCGGCAGAGTCAGTTCGGATGTCGGCCAGGTCTGCAGCACTGGCCAACGCCGCCAGACGAGCGCTTTGGCTCCAAACTTGGCCTGGCGACAGCGCCTCCAAGGCCAAGTTATGTGGAATTCCCTTAACAGGGGACCTGCTTTTTGGTCCAGGTTTGGACACAGTCCTTGACCGCACGGCAGACCGGGAAAAAATCCTTTCCAGTCAAACGTAAAGCTCCAGCTCAGGCTAAAAAAGGGTTTCGCCCTCAAGAACGCAGGGAAAACCAAAAGCCAGAAGGTCAAAAGAAAACCTGGGGACAGAAAGGCAAGGGCAGAGGAGGAGCGATTTTTCGCCCTCCTGAACAGCCCCGTAAGAGCCAATGACCCGCCAAGCTTGGTGGGAGGAAGACTGGGGGCCTTCCGCTCCCAGTGGGAGACAATCTCTCACAACCAATTTATTCTGGGGGTCATAAGAAGGGGGTATCACTTGGAGTTCTCTTCTCCCCCCCCCCCCAGAAGTTTTCTGGTCACACACATTCCCGGGTGCAGGGAAAAGGCCAAAGCCCTAATGGGAGCCCTAAGCAATTTGGAACAGCAAAATGTAATTTGCAGAGTACCAAAGGCGGAGGAAGGGATGGGGGTCTACTCACACATGTTTGTGGTGAGGAAACCCTCTGGGAAGTTCAGGCTAATTCTGAACTTAAAACCCCTGAACAAGGTAGTAACCTACAAAAAATTCCGTATGGAATAGATTTACTCTGTCAGATCCCTCCTGCCCCCCAACTGCTTTATGGTCTCACTGGACCTCAGGGACACTTATCTACACGTCCCCATTGCCGAGAACTCCCAAAAGTTCCTGCGGCTAGCAGTAGACTTAGGGGATCTAGTAGTGCACCTACAGTTCCAGGCACTGCCCTTCGGGCTATCATCCTCGCCCCGCATTTTCACGAAGGTGTTGGCGGAGGCTATGGCCTTTCTTCGTCTCCAGGGAGTGGCTATAATAGCCTACCTAGACGATCTGCTTCTTTTTGCAATGTCTCCAGATCAGCTAATAAAGGATCTCGAGCTAACAAAAAGTCTTGTTGAGCCTGGGGTGGCTGCTGAATTTGGAAAAATCCAATTTGATCCCCTCTCAGCGCATCACATACCTAGGGTATTTGCTAGACTCAACCCTATTAAGAGTTTTTCTTCCCCTAGAGAAGGTTCAGAAGCTGGAAAAGGCAGTGGCCTTCCTTCAGTGCAGCCATCAGGTCACTATAAGGTACCTGATGTCAACTCTGGGCCTACTAACCTCCACCCTCCCGGCTGTGCAGTGGGCAGCTCTGCACTTCAGGCCCCTTCAGTCTTTTATCCTAAAGGTATGGGACCACAGCCAGGAAGAGCTAGACAGACTAGTGTACGTCCCAGGCCAGGTAAAAAGATCCCTGTGGTGGTGGAGGAAAGTAACAAACCTGTCACAAGGTCGCCTGTGGATCATACCGACCTCGCAGGTGGTAACCACGGATGCAAGCGGCAGGGGCTGGGGAGCTCATCTGGGACCCCTGCTAGCTCAGGGCACCTGGAAGGACGACGAGGTAGGAAGATCGTCCAACTGGAAGGAATTGAGGGCAGTAGGGCTAGCCCTCAAGTCCTTCGAAAAAGAGCTTCAGGGCCACCACACTCAGGTGCGGTCGGACAATTCATGCACCGTGGCCTACCTAAACAAACAGGGCGGCACAAGAAGCAGGGTCCTGTTAGCCCTAGCGTCAGAGATACTGAACTGGGCCGAGGCCAACACCCTCTCGTTATCGGCAGTATTCCTAAGAGGCGAGAAAAATACAATAGCAGATTTTCTCAGCCGAAGGAGACAGAGAGGGCAACTGGGTCCTCAACCAGGAGGCCTTCAATCTCATCTCAGGGAAGTGGGGGCTTCCGGAGATAGACCTCTTTGCATCAAAGACCAACGCAAAGACCCGCTGTTTTTTCTCCCTAAACAGGGGAGAAGGAGCATTGGGGGTGGACGCCCTATCTCAAAACTGGCACTTCAGGGTCTGCTATGCCTTTCCGCCTCCAGCCCTGTTGCCAGCTGTCCTGAGGAAATTTCAGATGGAGAACACAGATCTGATTTTAGTGGCACCACATTGGCCCAAGAGGGCTTGGTTCTCACTGCTAAAAACAGTTGACAGTGAAACCTCCCCTCTTCCTTCCACCTCGAGAAGATCTTCTCTCCCAGGGCCCAGTCCTTTGTCCACAGGTCCATCGGTGGAAGCTTGCGGCCTGGCTACTGAGGAGGGCATACTAAGATCCAAAGGATTTTCAGAGAAATTAGTCTCTACCCTCCTCGGTAGCAAGAAAAAGGAAACACGCAGGATATACAGGAAGGTCTGGCTCCGCTTTAATGCATGGTGCTTAGAGTATTCCTTTTCAGCGCGGAATCCCACGGCCGTATTAGAATTCCTACAATGTGGGGCAGACAAGGGCCTGTCTATTAGCACCCTTAAGGGTCAAGTGTCAGCATTAAGCTCATACTTAGAGGAACCTCTGGCCTCCAATCCTTGGGTAGCCAGATTTTTCAGGGCTCTGTCTAGGCAGAGACCAGTCAGGGGTCCACCTTTTCCTAAATGGGACCTGTCTTTGGTCTTGCAGACCCTGACGGGACCCCCCTTTGAACCTCTGGGAGAGTGTTCACTAAGGGAACTTACCCTAAAAACAGCTTTTTTGGTTGCAGTAACTACTGCAAGGAGGGTTAGTGAAATTGAGGCATTATCAATTAGACCCCCCTTTTTTGTTGTTTTTCCAGATCGGATTGTCTTCAAAACCGATCCGGCTTTTTTACCTAAAGTGACTTCCAGTTTTCACAGGAGTCAAGAGATAGTTTTACCTTCTTTTTGTTCTAACCCCTCAGGTGAAAGGGAGTTAAAATTTAGTTTTTTGGACGTAAGGAGATGTATCCTTCACTACCTAGAACTGACCGAAACATGTAGAAGGTCAGATTCCCTTTTTGTTTTGTTTTCGGGAACCAGAAAAGGGCACAAAGCGTCCCGACGCACTATCGCCAGGTGGCTCAGACTGACCATTAGCCAAGCTTACACCCTAGCGGGGAAAGAAATCCCTACAGGTATAAAGGCACACTCTACCAGGGCCATAGCAGCCTCTCAAGCAGAGAGGGCTGGAGCAACGCCTGAACAGATATGCAGGGCAGCAACATGGTCCAGCTACTCCACCTTCGTAAGGCATTACAGGGTGGATCTGGTGTCAGCAGGCGAGCAAGCCTTTGGGCGAAAGGTTTTGCAAGCTGTAGTCCCACCCTAACTGGTAAGTGCTCGTTTTTCATCTCAAAGTAGGCTGTCCTGAAAGACGAAGAGGGAAAATTAGAGTTACGTACCGGTAACATCCTTTTCCAGTAGTCTTTCAGGACAGCCCCAGTTACCCACCCGAAGAATCATGGGAGGGTCTTATACAAGACCAGAACGCAGCATGATAAATGTACTGTTAAGAATGTCATTAACGTGTTCTTGTGTCTCCCCAGCTGGCCGGAGGCGATCTTATAATAACTGAAGTCCGGCAGGGGGAAGAAAGATTTATGGGCTGGCGCAGTGTTTCCTGAAGGAAGGGAAGGAGACTACATCTCAAAGTAGGCTGTCCTGAAAGACTACTGGAAAAGGATGTTACCGGTACGTAACTCTAATTTTTTTATAGCGTCAGGGCTCCCGCCGTAATATTACCTAATAAAAGGTTTAACCCCCGATCACCCGCCGGGTGATATCAGTTAGGTTTTAGCGTCAGATAGGGTCTGCGTGGCCCCAGTAGCGCTAACACCCACACACCATACACCTCCCTTAGTAGTATAGTATCTGAACGTATCAATATCTGATCAGATCTATACTAGCATCCCCAATAGTTTAGGGTTCCCAAAAATGCAGTGTTAGCGGGATCAGCCCAGATACCTGCTAGCACCTGCGTTTAGCCCCTCCGCCCAGCCCGCCCCAAGTGCAGTATCAATCGATCACTGTCACTTACAAAACACTAAACACATAACTGCAGCGTTCGCAGTGTCAGGCCTGATCCCTGCGAACACCAACAGTTTTTTGGTAGCGTTTGAATCAGTCACTGACAGTCAGGTGCTTTTTTTCCTGTGAGTCTCACTAGCGTACCAGTAAATTTAGAGGCCAAAATGTGAAATCGAAGGTACAGTAGTGAAGTGGCCTACACGTTTCTGAGCATGATAGATAGTGAAGAAGAAGTCACCCATTTGTCAGATTCAGGCTCAGAATACGAACCCGTAGACAGCAGCGGCACCCTGACTTATAGCTCTGGCGACGGAGTTGTGGTCCCTGCCAAGGTCAGGCGTACCCGACCCCGTTCTGCTTTTGTTGAGGTGCAAGAACAGCAGGGCTCTCGTATGGAGCAGAGAGTCAGTACTAGTGCCGCTCATCTTTCTGGTGAACTGGCACGCACCAGCGGCCTAGTACATCCTGGTCGTACATCCAGCACTGCAGTAACACTTGGTGACGTGGCAAGTGCCATAAGTGCAGTTCAAGCTGACAAGGTGGCAAGCACGAGTAGTGTCCCGCAGCCACCAAGAAGAAAAAACACAGGCCCTTCGAGCCCATAGTGCACTTCCTGCTGCATTTGCCAATCTGAATTGGGAGCCCACCACTTTTGCAGCACCCGTACTTCCCCCATTCACTGGCCAACCCAGAATTCAGGTGGAAACAGTTGATTTCACGTCACTTGATTTTTATTCAATGTTTTTCACAGAAGATCTCTTTAGATCTATTGTGGACCAAAGCAATTTGTATGCTGGTCAATTCATCGGCGCTAATCCCCATTTGCCCATTGCCAGAGATTGGAGACCTATCACAGTCTCCGAAATGTAAGACCTTCCTGGGCCTACCCCTCCTTATGGGAGTAGTTAAAAAAAAGAATGTTGCGTTCATATTGATCCACTGACCCAATTCACCATATGCCCATGTTCTCTGCCTCCATTACCAGGACACGATACGAGCAGATCTTGCGGTTCATGCACTTTAATGATAATGAACTCTGTTGTCCTCGGGGTGACTGTGGATGCGATCAGCTCCACAAAATTCGGCTCCTTGTAAACCACTTCAACTAGCAGTTTGCAGCCTTGTTTACTCCCGATAAAGTTGTCTGCGTTGATGAGTCCCTGATTAAGTTTTCTGGCCGCTTATCTATCAAACATTATCTTCCCAGCAAGCGTGCCAGATATGGGGTCAAGATGTATAAGCTCTGTTACAGGGCATATAGTTTTATGATTTACGAGGGAAAATATAGTCACGTGGAGCAGGAGAACTGCCCAGACTACATAGAGAGCGCTGGTAAGATTGGTGGGACTTGGTGTCACCCATATTCGGAAAGGGGTTCCACTTATATAAAAGTATTATATATAAAAATTATTACACTTTTTGAGTTTGGAATTGGCGCATGTGGCACGTGCGATCTAATCGCCGGGGCTTCCCCCAACGGCTGGTAGAATCATGTTTTTGTTTTGTCCTCCCTTGACGCAGATATGACTGTCCAAATTTTTACAGCGACTGGTGTTGTGGAGAAGCCCCTCTGTGTCCACGAATACAACCTTAACATTGTAGGGGTGGACCTCAACGACCAGTTGTTGGCGCCGTACCTAATTTGCCCGTAAGGCCAGACGCTGGTACAAAAAAAAGGGTCTGTATACGTATTCCAATTGGCTCTGCTGAATGCTTTTGTAAATTCCGGAAAATGTACCCTGGTTTGTAGATGCTATAACTTTTGCGCAAACCAATAAATATACGCATATTGACCTTTTTCTTTTACCAAAGACATGTGGCTGAATACACTTTGGCCTAAATATATGACTAAAATTGAGTTTATTGGATTTTTTATAACAAAAAGTGGAAAATAATTTTTTTTTCTAAATTTTCGGTCTTTTTCCTTTTATATCACAAAAAATAAAAAAATTGCAGAGGCAATCAAATACCATCAAAAGAATTTAAAGGGGAATCAAGTCTGCATCAAGTCTGCAAGGGAGGTGAGTGAGCGCTCTCCACTTCTCTCCCCTCCCCCGGGCAATGAAACAACCAGCCGACAATTGCAATGATTGAACTGACTGTACAGCTGCAGTGGGGAGAGAGATGCCGACGCGCAGAAAGACAGCACAGCAAGCTGTCTCGATACGGGCATACCTCTCCCCGCGTGTGACAGACCAAACAAGGGAGATGGAAGCTAATAGATCCCGACCGATAACGGAGCGGGAAGGTAGCACATTAATTCCACCGGACTCAGCTAAAGCCGACCGAGGGTCCCTGACTTCTGGTCGCGGCTTCCAGACTAAAGAGCGGGGCTCTCCCACGATAGGGAGAGGCCGGATAACGGCGAGAGACGGCAGTCCAACCCACAGCCATACAAGCAGCAGTGCCTCGCAGAGAGTGGAGGAGGAAGATCAGAGGAGACCCAGTGCGAAGGGTAAGAAAAAACAAGAACTGTTGACGGAACAAATGTTGGGACAAGAGAGGAAGGGGGCTAAAGAGGACCCAGGGAGGAAGCATAAAGACACACAGGTAAACAGCTGAATTATCCTGACTTCCCTGGAATCCCCCACCTCCATACCTAACACTCCCCACACATACTCAATGGCACCTATTTAAAATACAACAGGGACCCCATTGGCGGCAAGGGAGGATAGTACTGGAATGAGTGTACAGGAAGACCCCTTTGCAGACATTGGAGAGCCGGGAAGGAGAGGGGAATTAACGGATCTAAGTCCCCATGGGAAAGGATATATACCCCAAGATATAGCAGCACAAGCCCCTAATATAGAGAATACAGAATGGGACGGAGGTAACGAGTCCCCAATATCCGTGAGACATACAGAGAACCTAGAGACGGATATTAGAGAACTTCTCAGAGCATTAACCACCAAAACTGACATTCAGCAATTCATTTCGGCAGTAGAACAATCCTGTCAGCAAGCAGTGGACGGCCTTAGAGAGGAGATCTGTGAACTGGGGCATAGAGTAGAAACATTGTATTATTGCCTCCTGGCCATTTTCAAAACAGTTGCGGATATACAAGACACAACAAATTATCATGAAGAACTTTTAAATTCATTCAGGGATCAACTAGACGATTATGAAAACAGGGAGCGTAGGCAGAATATCCGGATAAAAGGATTGCCAGAAACGATTCAGAGGACTGAGCTGCTCCCTATAATCCAACAAAGATTTTGTCAAATAATGGGAGAAGAGGCACCTGAATCCATTGGAGGTAGACAGAGTGCACCATGTCCCATCTTATGTTAACCCGAATGCGGAAAGACCAAGAGATATATAATATGCAAACTTCACAAATTTACAGTGAAAGAATCTATAATGAAAAGTGCTCGCAGAAATACCGAAATTGTCCACGATGGAATACATATATCACTATACCCTGATTTAACATATCGGACTCTAATGCAAAGACTGAATGTTAGGCCAATACTGGAAGCTTTACGTGCAGCAGAGGTTAAATATCGCTGGGGGTTTCCGTTTAGCCTTACGGCTTCCCGAAATGGAAAAACAGCAACCCTCAGAACTAAGGACGACATGTAGTCATTTGTAGAAAAATTAGAACTGCCCCCAGTAGAGTTTGTAGATTGGAGAAGAAGTGACTCTGGGAACCCCATACAACGTCCTGAACAATGGCAACAAATGCCATTTAAAAATCGACGTAAAAAAAGATAATAATGTAAAAGGGAAGAAAGAAAGAAGAGAAGTGTATAAAGCAAGATGATGGACAAAATGGGGACTTGTAACTGGCGTACCCTTGGGAAGGGGGGCAGGGGAGGGATGGGGTTTAGGGGACAAAAGGGGGGGGGGGAGAGAAAAGTAAAGTAAAGGAGGAAAATATATAGAAAATGGATAAATACAGAAACTACATATTTATTTTTTTTATTTTTTTTGAGAAGGGTTCACGTGTGAATATGAAAAGAGGAATGTGTCAGCGATGTAGATATATGGATGTATATGTATGTACATATAGATATATTTACAGAATATAGATATATACAGAAGTGGAAATGTGAATATACAGTGCCTTGCGAAAGTATTCGGCCCCCTTGAACTTTTCAACCTTTTGCCACATTTCAGGCTTCAAACATAAAGATATAAAATTTTAATTTTTTGTGAAGAATCACCAACAAGTGGGACACAATTGAGAAGTGGAACGAAATCTATTGGATTTTTGAAACTTTTTTAACTAATATAAAAAAATGAAAAGTGGGGCGTGCAAAATTATTCGGCCCCCTTGCGTTAATACTTTGTAGAGCCACCTTTTGCTGCGATTTCAGCTGCAAGTCGCTTGGGGTATGTCTCTATCAGTTTTGCACATCGAGAGACTGAAATTCTTGCCAATTCTTCCTTGCAAAACAGCTCGAGCTCAGTGAGGTTGGATGGAGAGCGTTTGTGAACAGCAGTTTTCAGCTCTTTCCACAGATTCTCGATTGGATTCAGGTCTGGACTTTGAGTTGGCCATTCTAACACCTGGATACGTTTATTTGTGAATCATTTCTTTATAGATTTTGCTGTATGTTTGGGATCATTGTCTTGTTGGAAGATAAATCTCCGTCCCAGTCTCAGGTCTTTTGCAGACTCCAACAGGTTTTCATCCAGAATGGTCCTGTATTTGGCTGCATCCACCTTCCCCTCAATTTTAACCATCTTCCCTGTCCCTGCTGAAGAAAAGCAGGCCCAAACCATGATGCTGCCACCACCATGTTTGACAGTGGGGATGGTGTGTTGAGGGTGATGAGCTGTGTTGCTTTTACGCCAAACATATCGTTTTGCATTGTGGCCAAAAAGTTCGATTTTGGTTTCATCGGACCAGAGCACCTTCTTCCACATGTTTGGTGTGGCTTGTGGCAAACTTTAGACAAGACTTTTTTTATGGATATCTTTGAGAAATGGCTTTCTTCTTGCCACTCTTCCATAAAGGCCAGATTTGTGCAGTGTACGACTGATTGTTGTCCTATGGACAGACTCTCCCACCTCAGCTGTAGTTCTCTGCAGTTCATCCAGAGTGATCATGGGCCTCTTGGCTGCATCTCTGATCAGTTTTCTCCTTGTCTGAGCTGAAAGTTTAGAGGAAAAGCCAGGTCTTGGTAGATTTGCAGTGGTCTGATACTCCTTCCATTTGAAAATGATCGCTTGCACAGTGCTCCTTGGGATGTTTAAAGCTTGGAAAATCTTTTTGTATCCAAATCCGGCTTTAAACTTCTCCACAACAGTATTACGGACCTGCCTGGTGTGTTCCTTGGTCTTCATGATGCTCTCTGCGCTTTCAACAGAACCCTGAGACTATCACAGAGCAGGTGCATTTATACAGAGACTTGATTACACACAGGTGGATTCTATTTATCACCATCAGTCATTTAGGACAACATTGGATCATTCAGAGATCTTTGCTGAACTTCTGGAGTGAGTTTGCTGCACTGAAAGTAAAGGGGCCGAATAATTTTGCACGTACCACTTTTCAGTTTTTTATTTGCTATAAAAGTTTAAAATATCCAATAGATTTCGTTCCACTTCACAATTGTGTCCCACTTGTTGGTGATTCTTCACAAAAAATTAAAATTTTATATCTTTATGTTTGAAGCCTGAAATGTAGCAAAAGGTTGAAAAGTTCAAGGGGGCCGAATACTTTCGCAAGGCACTGTATAAGTATAGATGCGAAGTATGAGCGTGTATGAATGGGTAAACATATGTGTATATGTTTGTAGGTCAAAATTCAGTTTTTTTTTTTTTTTTTCCAAGCTGAACTTGGAGGGAGGGGGAAGAAGAGGGAGGGGGGAGAGGGAAGGAAGGGAAAAAAAAAAACATGCACTTTTTGTAGAGGGCAAATTTGAAGTAATATACTTAATATAGAAATGGTGGCACGTAGGGCACAATCTAAGTTAACTCGGTAGATATTGAGTGAAGGATAATCCCCCTTTGGTGTTCTGTTGCTTTTTTTCCTGTTTTCACTGCTTTTTTATCACTTATTATGGGGAGTTATATTAATTTAGCTACTTAGACAAAATGACAGACGGCCACGCTTTTTTTTTTTTTTTTTTTTCTTTTTGGAATGATAAAAAATGATATATGATATAAAGTATTCGGTTTAAGGGATTCACATATGAAAGAAAGCACCCTTTTTTTTTTTTTTTTGTCCTGTGTGTGTATATGGGAGTGAATGTATGTGTAAACCTATGGTTATACATGTATGTATGTTTTATTTGGTGTAGGGGTAAATTTATGTAAAGTATATATATATATATATATATATATATATATATATATATATATATATATATATATATATATATATATATATATAATATATATATATATATATATATATATATATATATATATATATATATTATATTATATATATATATATATATATATATATATTAGTAAATGTGCCCCACCCCCCTTTGGGGCCTTTTTTTTTTGGTGTTTCTCTCTGGATTAGGGAAAAATGAATCACTTGCAGAGAGGTTGATATAAAGGCCTGAATTGTATAAAAAGTTTTATGGCAAGTGAGACAGGACATTCTGGTTTCAATTCCAAAAAAGAAAACACCCCCTTTATTGGGGTTTTTCTTTTTCCTTTTTTGGAAATGAAACCATAATATATACTTTTTGTACCCCTGGTGTAGGGAGAGTATAAATGATTTATACTGAAGTCGATATTAGGGTGTGAAATGATATGTTGAAATAATGTGGGAGATGAAACCTAAGAAACGTATACCCTGTTTCTAAAATGTATTTTTTTTCTCTTTCCCTTCCCGGTGTGACCCAGGAAAAAACTGAATTACTTGTATAGGGGATGATACAAAGGTCTGAAGTTGTACAAGATGGTATACAGCAAGTGAGACAGGATATTCTGGTTTAATTTCCGGAAAGAACACCCCCTGTATTGGGGGGTGTTTTTGGAGATGAAGCCATGATGTACATTCTCTATGCCCTTAGAAAATATAAATGATTTGTATAGATGCTGGTATAAGGGTGTGAAATGATATAATGATATACTGGGGAGACGAAACCTGAGAAACACATTTTCTAAAACAGGGAAGGGAGAAGGAAAAAAAATAAATAAAAAATATATATATATTTTTTTTTTTAATTAGTTTATCCATTATTCGCATATTGTAGAGGGAAGAACGTAATTACTACCACCTTTTGAACCCTGGCGAATGTGGGTATAACGGTTGGAGGTGATAGATGGTATAAGATATGAACCTCTTCCTCATCTCAACCACCCCCCCCCCCCCCCCCCCCACTCATCCCCTCCTTTTTTTTTTTTGGTACTACTAGAAGGGGCCAGTGGGTAGAGTGTGGTAGAAAATTAGGGAAAGAGGGTAGGAGGGAATTTAAGGAAAGGAGGTTAAAAAAAGCCAATTTAGAATAAAATGCTTGGGGGGGGGGGGGGCTCTAGATAAATGGGACAAGGTAAATTCACTCACTAGGACAGGTCCGATACACGGGACTTGAAAATCTGCAGTACTGCAGAAGGTTAGAGAGGTCAAGAAGGAGGGATTTACTCCTTTATAGACTTCTCTTCCAATTAGTAAGTAACCCATTTTTCTTTTCTTTTTTTTTTTTTTATTGTTACCTTCCTCTCTCCCACCTCTTCCTTGGACAAATGTAATGAGCAGAGAGGAATGTTTAGAATGTATAAAGATCAGTAATGGCAGCTCCAATAAAGATAATATCATATAATATAAAAGGTTTAAAGTCAGCCCAGAAAAGAGGTCGCCTATAGCAGGAAATGCGCCATTACGCGGCAGATGTGGTCTTTTTACAAGAAACACATTTTATGAAGGGAGAAATACCAAATATGGGATTAAATGTGTTTAATCAGTGGTTTCATGCACCATCCCCGATTGCTAGGGCAAGAGGGGTGACAATAACATTCAGAAAGACATGCCCGATAATAGTTGTATCTACACAGATAGACCCTGAAGGTCGCTACCTCTTTGTGAAGGCCAGATTAAATGGATATTGCTACACTTTCGCCTCAGTATATGCACCAAATACAGGAACGGTGAATTTTTTAATAAAAACTTTGAAATCGTTAGAAGAATATAGAGAGGAATTTTTGATTTTGGGGGGGGATTTTAATTTAGTACTAGACCCAAGTAAAGACACTTCAACGGGTAAAACCCCCATATCCTTTAAAGCTCTAAAACATATAAAACAGCCTTTAAGATCCCTCCATCTGGTAGATGGATGGCGTGTAAAACATGATAAGACAAGAGATTATAGTTATTACTCCAAAACACATAATATGTATTCACGCTTGGATCTTTTCCTGGTGGACCAGTTCTACCTGGAAAAGATCCGATCATGTACGATAGAACCAATAACAATCTCGGACCATGCCCCGATAACTATAACCCTATATCCAGCCTCAATCTGGAACGAACATGGCGGCTTAATGAGACTTTGTTGGACGACAGTCATATAGTTGAGACACTAAATCTTAAACTAAAAACATATTTTGAAATAAACGTGCCTGGAGAAACCCTCAGACCAAGCTGTATGGGAAGCCCATAAGTCGGTGATTAGGGGGGAGCTGATAGCACATGGGTCAAGGATAAAAAAAGAAAAACAAAAATAAATAACAGACCTGCTGGAAGAGATTAATAACTTGGAAAAAAAACATAAAAGACATTTAGATCCAGCAGATGTCAGACGTCTAGAAATGGCGCGATGTAAACTGACACAATGTCTGGATGGAAAAATCAGAAATAAATCTAGGTACTACGCACATAGGTTTTACGAACAGGGCAACAAATGCGGTCGTCTCCTAGCAAGGCAGCTCAAAAAACAACAGGACTCCAGACACGTTCATAAATGAATAGTACAAAATAAAAAGATAGTGGAAACCCAGGCCATAGCAGCAGAGTTACATAGATTTTATGAAGCCCTATATAATATCCAGACAGACCCATCGAATGCCATGGATGAGCAGCGAAGGGAGGAAATCAGAGAATACATAAGAAGTTCGGAGATGCCCTCGTTATCGACAGAGGTGATCGAGGAAATAAGTAGGCCAATTACGGTCGAAGAGGTAACTGGAGTAATAGCAAATCTGGCAATGGGGAAAAGCCCAGGGCCAGATGGCTTTACAAATTCATATTATAAGAAATTCGCCTCACTTCTGGGAACCCCAATATGCAACTACTTTAATGCGATCAACACGTCAAACCCTCTCCCACCAGAAGCTTTATTGGCTTATATTACAGTGCTCCCCAAGCCAGGAAAGGACCATCAACAATGTGCAAACTATAGCCCAATCTCTCTGATAAACTCAGATACTAAGCTTTTAGCAAAAATTTTAGCTCTTAGGTTACAGAACCAGATAATAAAAATAGTTCACCCTGACCAGACGGGATTTATGAAGGGCCGAGAGGCCAGAGACAATACCATAAGAGCCCTGCACATCCTACATTGGATGAAAAACGGCCCTGATAAAACCCCTAGAATGATAGTGTCAATGGACGCCGAAAAGGCCTTCGATACGGTGAATTGGGTATTTATGACAGAGGTTCTAAGAGGGATGAAGGTGGGAGAACGTGTAATGGGTTGGGTAGAGGCGTTATATGCAGATCCGAGAGCAAGAATGAAAGTGAATGGTAACTTGTCAAAATACTTTCAAATACATAACGGTACGAGACAAGGGTGTCGCCATTACTGTTTGCTATAATATTAGAACCCTTTCTATGTAAAGTAAGGAAAAACATCGAGATCCAAGGGACGCGTATTGGAATACACGAACATAAAGTCTCTGTGTACGCAGATGATTTATTATTTTATTTGTCAGCACCTCGGACATCACTACCGGCCCTAATGACAGAAGTATCTAAATTTGGAGTTTTATCCAATTTTAAGATCAACTTTGAAAAGTCAGTAATCCTGCCATACCATGTCCCTTTAGAAATGATGAGGATTTTGAAAGGCTCATACCCATTTATATGGAATAAAAAATCTCTTGTATATTTAGGGATACACATAACATCAGATCTTAAACTCCTATATGACCTGAATTATAAGGCCTTAAGGCTGCTTTCACACTGGGGCAGTTTGCAGGCGCTATTGCGCTAAAAATAGCGCCTGCAAACCGACCCGAAACAGCTGTTGCTTTGTCTCCAGTGTGAAAGCCCTGAGGGCTTTCACACTGGAGCGGTGCGCTAGCAGGACGGTAAAAAAAGTCCTGCTAGCTGCATCTTTGGAGCGGTGAAGGAGCGGTGTATTCACCGCTCCTATACCGCTCCTACCCATTGAAATCAATGGGAGACAGCGGGGATACCGCCGGCAAAGCGCCGCTGCAGCGGCGCTTTGGAGGTTTTTAACCCTTTTTCGGCCGCTAGCGGGGGTTAAAACCACCCCGCTAGCGGCCGCATACCGCGGGTAAAACGATGGTAAAGCAGCGCTAAATATAGCGCTGCTTTACCGTCGCCGCCCGCACCGCCCCAGTGTGAAGCCGGCCTAATGGAGGGGGTAATAGAGGACCTGAGGAAGTGGAAAGGACAGGTATTAACATGGTTCGGAAGGGTGAGTGCAATAAAAATTTGTATATTGCCTAAATTACTATATACTCTATATACAGTCCCAATTCCACTTCCTCAGAGCTTCTTTAGAAATATACGGAGGGCCTTCACATCTTTTTTGTGGAATAACAAGCGCCCCAGACTCGCACACGATATACTATGTAAAAGGGAAGTCAGAAGAAGGTATGGGGCTACCAGATGTAAAGCTATATTATAAGGCGATGGCTTTAGTACGCATTCTAAATTGGAGTCATGATCAGTCAAATAAAATATGGGTAACTCTAGAACAAACAATGGCAGGAAGGAGATTGATAGGAATACCTTGGATCCCGAAGGTAGGGGCCTTTCAAAATGGACATCACCCCTAACTCAAAATACTTTAAAGATCTGGGATCAACTTAACCAGTCAGGAGATTATGCCCCGCAGATATCCCCACTGACCCCTGATGGAGGGTTTCCCCTGGTTTCTACCGGGAGAGGAGGTGGGATCTATGGGGAATTGGGGGAAAGATGAGGATACGAAATGTGGCAACTTTGCCCCGAATGGAATACTACTACCACTACCAGAACTGATACGGAAGCTAGGAACGGTACCAATGGCTGAATGGAGGTACCAGCAATTAGGGTGCTTTTTCAATAAAAAAAAATCTTTGATGAGAACCCTAGACTCACTTACTATATTTGAATCTAAGTGTGCGAAGATGACGAAATGTAGACATCTATTGTCACAAATGTATACATTAGTCCTTGGGACCAGAAAAAATATAACACCCTATTATATCAGAGAGTGGGAAGGGAAACTAAAATACGAATTTACCTTGACACAAATCAAAGAGCTTATCGAGTCCACATATTATACATCGAAAAGTGCTCAAACTCAAGAAATGTCGTATAAACTACTAACCAGCAGTGATGTAAGTAACTGAGTTAAAATAAACTGAGTTACGTAACTCAGTTACTTTAGAGGGTAACGAGTAATCTAACTGATTACTTTTCCCCTCATGGTAACTCAGTTACCATTACTTTGGCTTAGTTACCCCAATTACATCTACCACCACTAGATGGCAGTAGTGTAATTCCGGTGTCCTGCCGAAAAAGTTCCCCCGCCGGATAAGGACCCCCTGTACTGCGCAGGCGCAGCGCTTTCACAGTACGAAGGACTATGGAGCTTCCGAAAATTGCCGAACCCAAACAGCTCTGAGTGAACTCTACACCGTGCAGGTGCAGTTAACATGTAATTGTACAAGGCGATGCCGCACGCTCCTGATGCTCGTGCTACTCTGCAAGGGGCGTCTATCGTGTAAGTAAGGGGCGGGTCTAGTATTACTGTAACCAAGGGGCGCATTTATTATTATTGTTATATATCGAGCTCTGCCCATTAATTTACCATTCGCCCTCTTCTGTAGCCATCCGCCCCTTACACGATATAATAATAATAGACCCACCACTTGCTTACACGCTATAACAGATCTGCCCCTTGGTTAGAGTAATAATAGAGCAGCCCCTTGGTTACACGATATATACAATAATAATAAATGCGCCCCTTGGTTACAGTAATACTAGACCCGCCCCTTAGTTACACGTATAGAATATTTTAAAAAAAGTCAGTTACTTTGCTGAGTAACTAATTACTTTTCCAATGTAGTAACTGAGTTACTAACGCAATTACTTTTTGGGAGAAGTAATTTGTAACTTAACTAATTACTTTTTTAAAGTAAGATGACCAACACTGCTAACCAGATGGTACCAAACTCCTGTGAAACTAGCACAGATGTACCAGAAGGCAGATGCAAGGTGTTGGAGAGGATGTGGGCAGAGGGGCACCCTTCTTCATATATGGTGGTCATGCCCCATGATTAGAGGGTTCTGGCAAGAAATTGCTCAATTTGAGAGGCTGTCAGGGGGACAGATGGAACTAACGCCATTAAACTTTTTGTTCCATGGGTCAATGAAATCACGTAGATTATATACGAATAGTATTGCCCCGCATCTAATAAACGCTGCAAAATTATTGATACCTAGATTATGGAAACAGACTAAATGTCCAACTTAACTTCCTTCTTCCAGTCAAGTAAACGTGATAAGGGAAGCCGAAAGATGGATACATAAAATCCAAAATAGAAAGGAGAGGTTTGCGCAAATTTAGACAGAATGGGAACTCTGCTCAACAAAGATTGAATAATAAATAGAGTAATAAGAATTGCATGTAAAATGTCTAAAGAATGGAAAGAGGGGAGAGAGGGAGGACTTATTTATTTATTTTTCTATTTTATTTGTGTAATTTTTTCTATCTTATTATTGTAATTTATATTTAAATAATTTTGTATTTTTTTTCCTCTGTCTTCTTCCCATCTTCCGCTTCCCCCCTCCCACACCCCCATGTCTACCACCCTTGTGGGTGGCCCCCCTCAACCCAACCCTTCCCTATAGGACACATAAGAGGTGGAAACTGAAATATGTAGATTTTGATAATAAAGAGGGGGATTAGGGGGGAGAAAAAGGGGAGGGATAATTTAAAAGGGAATAATATGGCCTCTAGAAGCCTCATACACTAAATTTAAGGGAGTCAGGGAAAATTTATTTACATTTTTCACACAAAGGGAATGGTAATTTCAAAAGGTAGGTGAAAGGGAATAGGGAGAGGGATAAGGGATAAATCACACTTATTATTTAAGGAAGGGAAGGGGGAAAAGAGGGAAGAATAGGGGGGGGGGGGGATAGGAAACAGAACTCGAGGGAGGGGAGGAGGGGAGGAGGGGAGAGGGAAAAGAAAAAAATAAAAATATTTTTTTTTTCTTTCTTGTGTCTATATGTGGGTTGCTGAAAAAGGGTGAGGGGGGATATGGAATTTAGATAAAGATGTTTTTATGTATAAATACGATAAAAAAAGTGTGATGTTAAATGGAAATGTCCAAAAAACTAATAAAGATTTGATAATAAAAAAAAAAAAAAAAAAGAATTTGATGGGAAAAATAGGACGCAAATTTAGTTTGGGTACAGCATTGCATGACCACGCAATTACCAGTTAAACCAGCGCAGTGTCAGATTGTAAAAAGTGCTTTAGTCAGGAAGGGGGTAAATCCTTTCCGGGGCTGAAGTGGTTAAAGGGCGCCATTTCCTCATTACATTTCCTGACTAGCTATCACAGTTTCAGAGGCCCTGAAATGCCAGAATAGTACAAACCGCCCCGCCCCCCAAAGGACCCCTTTTTGGAAAGTAGACACCCTATTTAGAGGCATGGTGAGTATTTTGAAAATCTAATTTGCAAATCCTACGTATAAGCTATTTACTATTAAAGTAGAATATAAGAATGATTTCGCGCTCATGTGCAATAAATAAAAAATAGATAAAACACAGTCTTAATCAATACATACACGTTACAATCATACACCAAGTGCTATGAATGTGTAAAATAGTGTAAAAATAGTGAATAAATTATTAAATTAATCTCCTATGAGTTAAGTGATATAAAATACAAATCACTACCAAAAGGTGCCACATAAAACTAGTGTCAAAGTGAATAATGAAACACAGTCCAAATGGGCTATAAGTGAATGAGTGAGAAATCTAAAATTGGACTGAAAGTGACAGCGTCCAAAAGGTGACTGGTGCTGTTCGTTGGTGCAGAACAGTTCTTCAAGATAAATAAAAAACACTGTGTATCATGCCCAGACGTAAATGGTACAGTGGTTCAAACTTGGGCTGTGGTGGATGTGTGGGAATGGGATCCTTAAACGTGCTCTCTAGACTCTCACCTGAAAGCACGCATTCAAAAGCGTGAGTAGATATAGGAAGATATCTTGTCTTGTCTTTGCTCCTCGGATCAAATAGTTCCACCGATTTCCACCACTGGGGGCTGTATGGTCTTCACTCTCATCTTACTCTTACTCTCCTATTCACTGGATGACTCTGATTGGCCCATCGATCTATAAATTGGCTTGGGCTCTCCAGCCCAGTAGGCCCGTCAACGAGTGGGGGATGTAAATACAAAGAGGGAGCCCAATAGTGAAGTACGTCTTCAACAAAGTATTTAATAAAAGGATAAAGGATTCTTACATAAAACGAAAAAATGCTAGCAACTGACAGCAGGTAGATGCTAGTCTCACAGTACTTCCGGTATCTGGTCCGGCCACTCCCTACGTTTCGTCACATGCACGTGACTTCCTCAGGGGAACCTGATTGGCTGAAATGGACTTGTATTTATTTCGTGAAACCGGAAGTAAATTAGCGGCCATTTTGTCATGGTCCACGTGTCAAACATAGACCGCGGCCATTTTGTAGTGGTCCTTAGGCTTATTGTATTCATTGGATACGTCTCATGTCCAACTGAAAGCATCTAAACATATAAATAGGTAGTTGGCTTCAAAATGATCACGAGCCATTGAGGTGTATCTGCCCTACTTTTATATATGAGGCTATCGGAGATCGTTAACAATTAGATGAAGAGGGGGAACCTGCCTTTGACCCTGCAGCCATTTTTATGTAGCCCATTGTCTAAGGTCTACCCGCGCCATTTTAAACAGAATAATCATGCCATTCCAACGTCCTTTGCTGACAGTTAGCTGGCTGTCATGCGGTGAATGTTAGAGCGCGGAATAAAGGCATGTATTCAAATTAAAACGCCCCAAAAATAAAAGTGATGATTATAACGAGTCCACCACATATTAACCATTCAATAGCAACGCCCTCCAAGTTTTGGCATTGAAATAAACACCAAAATACAACAGACATGGCATAGTGATGAAAATAAGTAGATCTCGGTAGTGACACCGAGAACTAATGAGGGTAAATATCCAAACTCCCAATCCTGGTAAACTAGCTTGGGGCAACATGTAGCCCCTGATTAATGATTTATGTGTTCATTAACCAACTCTATATGTGGAGTTTGATATTGATTCTATAGTCCCTTCAAAGTGAACAGTGCTTGAAAAAGTCAAAATATGTAATTAAAAGAGGAATTATGACAGCTCGTATCGCTATATTATCAGTCCAAAAGGAGCAGATCTTGAGATGACAGGCGAACGATGCTTATAGTAATAAATTGTGGAATCCACAGTTATATCTATCATGTGGTCCACAATTAATAATAAAAAATATTTATCTTTATTATTAAAAATATTTTGAATATGTAATTAAAAATGATTATAAAAGTGAAGATAATAATAAAACTATTCCGTTAAAAATCCGTTTAGTAGCCGGATATTAATATAAAATCAATATATAAAAGTGGTATCCCAACCGCATAGATGGAGGCGGTTATAATTATATTGTCGTATATGACCTGGTGTTATGGGGGGATTTGTTCTCCCTACAGTGTGAGAGTATTATTACCATCTGTGTCCCTCCTTTCATTACACCGGATTCCGGAAATATTGTGTATGACTATTACAGTATACAGTAATCACATCAAAATATTGGGTAAAACTACATAAACAGAAATGAATTCTTGTATCCATTCAAATGAAATGGGGTCTTACCCCAAATTAAAGTGACTAGTGTGTTCGATTCTATCCATCGTTCTGTTGTAGTTATGGGACATATGATTGAGTTAAAAATTGCTTAAAAAGCAATTTAAGTCAAAGTCCACATTTAACCCTTCTGGGGTCAATGTCCTCATCGAGTGGATCCACATGGATTCCTTCTGACTTATCACTCTGATTTTGTGACTGCCCCTCCACGATGGATTGTATCGCTCTACCCCCCAAAATTGTAAATGATTGGGGTCCTTGTTGTGAACAAGAGCAAAATGGCATGACACACTATGTTTAGGGGATCCCTTAATAATGTTCCGGATATGTTCACCAATCTGTACTCTAAGTTCCCTTTTTGTCCTGCCAATGTATTGGAGGTTACAGCTACATTGTAAACAGTACACTACACCCTCAGTCCGACAACTTATAAAGTTTTTAATTGTATACACTTGTCCTGTTGTGGTTGCCGTAAATTCCATTCTTTTGTTCTGGAATTTTTTGGCTTTACGGCATGCGAAGCAATTTCTGCAGGGGTAAAAACCTTTCCCAGTTAAAAAAGGTGTATCCCCTTTTAGGTGGTGGTTCCACCACAGATTTAACCACCATATCCCTAACTGTAGGTGCTCGTTTGTATACAATTTTGGGTTTTGGAGGGAGGATGGTTTGAAGATCCTTATCACTTGTCAGTACATGCCAATGTTTCTGGATTAACTTGGACACCTGTTTGTGTTGTACATTAAAATCAAGTATCAGACATGGAGCTTGATTGCCGTAAGGTGCTTTGTTAGTAGGTTTGTCTTCCAGCATCTTCATCCTATTCATATTTTCCACCTGGACTATTTGTTGTTTTATCCACGATTCTTCGTATCCCTTTTCCTTGAATCTACTACCAATCATTTCAGCCTGCATCCTAAAATCTTCATCCCTAGTGCAATTCCGCCGTATTCTTACCAGTTGCCCTTTCGGGATATTATAGAGCCACGGTTTAAAGTGACAACTGTGCATAGATAAATAACTGTTGGTATCAACGTTCTTAAAATGTGTTTTGGTGATGATTTTATCAGCCTGTATTGTTATATTCAAATCTAGGAAATCAATGCTGTGGGCATCTATATTCCACACAAGCTTGATATTTTTATCATTCGTATTCAAATCGTTGAGGAACTGTTCTAACGATGTTTTACTTCCGTTCCATATTATCACCAAATCGTCGATATACCTTTTATATAGTACTAGTTCTGATGGCATATTGGCATATACCGACTCTTCTTCCCAATGTGCCATGAACGCGTTAGCGACACTGGGGGCAAATTTTTTACCCCCATGGCAATTCCTATAGCCTGTTTATAAAACAGTTGGTTATGCCAAAAATAACTGCATTTTAGACAGAAGTCTAAGCACTCTATTAAGGATGAGCTCCGGCACGTTCGACACTGCGCTGCGCTAATCACAGGCAGTGAGACATTTCCTGATCTCTGCATCGGGACAATGTCTTACTGCCTGTGATTAGCGCAGTGCAAACTTCCTGGCGGGCTCTGCACGTGGGCTGTGCTAACACGCCGAAGCTCATCCTTATTTACTATTTATACATCTAGTGGAATATATTGTTGTGTATGACAGCCATTGAAAAAAAAAAAAATCACAAAATCTCTTGCACAACACACTGGAAAATATATACCATATTTAAAGCAGAAAAAAAATTGGCACATTAACTACTTCAATACCGGGCACTTTTACCCCCTTCCTGCCCATGCCAATTTTCATTTGAATGACAATTGCCCAGTCGTTCAACACTGTAATGCCCCGTACACACGGTCAGACATTCCGACCACAAAATCTGTCGGATATTTTCCAATGGATTTTGTCCGAAACTGGTGTTGCCCACACACGGTCGGACAAAGTTGTCGGAAAATCTGATCATTCCGAACGAGGTGACGTACAACATGTATGACAGGACTACTTAGAGGCCAGTAGCCAATAGCTTTTGTCTCCAAATTTCATCTGAGCATGCGTGGCACATTGTCCGTCGGACTAGGCTACACACGATCGGAATTGACGCGATCGGACCATGTTGTTGGAAAATTTGAGATTCAGCTATCAAACTTTGTGCGTTGGAAATTCCGATAGAAAAAGTCAGATGGAGCCCACACACGGTCGGATTTTCCGACAACATTATCCGATCGAACATTTTCCATCGGAAAATCCGACCGTGTGTACGGGGCATAACACTGAGATTTCTATCATTTTTATTATACAAATAAAGCTTTCTTTAAGTGATATTTACCGTATTTATCGGCGTATAACACGCACTTTTTTCCCCCTTAAAATCGGGGGAAAGTCGTGGGTGCGTGTTATATGCCGATACCCCCAAAAAAAAGGACAAAAATGGCAAGCGGCGCTGAAAAATCGCGAGCGCTGCCGAAAAAACCCGAAGCGCGGCCGAAAAAGAACGAAGCGCCCCGGAAAATGCCGAGCAGACTCTGCTCTGCTCGTAGTCCCGCCTCCCTGCGCTCGCTCCGCAAACCGCCGGGTGGGGGGACCGCGAGCTTAGCCGCCCGAGTCGGCTCGGCTTTTTCCGGGGGCGCTTCGGTCTTTTTCGGCCGTGCTTCAGGTTCTTTCGGCGGCGCACACGACAGCGTCTCGGCGGCGGGAAATTTAAACCCGCAAAAAAACTGAAAATGACGCTGGCAAGCTACAATGGCACTGGGCAAGGCTGCAATGATGCTGGGCAAGGCTGCAATGACGCTTGGCAAGGCTGCAATGACGCTGGGCAAGGCTGCAATGACGCTGGGCAAGGCTGCAATGACGCTGGGCAAGGCTGCAATGACGCTGGGCAAGGCTGCAATGACGCTGGGCAAGGATGCAAATGATGCTGGGCAAGCTGCAAATGGCGCTGGGCAAGCTACAATGACGCTGGGCAAGCTACAATGGCGCTGGGCAAGCTACAATGACGCTGGGCAAGCTGCAATGACGCTGGGCAAGCTGCAATGACGCTGGGCAAGCTGCAATGACGCTGGGCAAGCTGCAAATGACGCTTAAATGTAAGTGTTTTTTTTTTCCCTAAACTTCCCTCCTAAAACTTTTTTTCCTTAAAATGCCCTCCTAAACTTGGGGTGCGTGTTATACGCCGATAAATACGGTAATCAACACTGTTTTTTTTTGCTAAATAAACTAAAAAGATTTTTCTTCTTTTCTGTTATAAAATTTTGCAAATAAATAATATTACTTCAGAAATTTAGGCCAAAATGTATTCTGCTACATTTCCTTGGTGAAAACAACCCAAATCAGTGTATATTATTAAGTATGTAGGAACGTTGTAGATTCTACAAGCTATGGTATATATTAATCAATCCTGATGTACGCACTAATTTCTTGAGACCTGTAAACGCCACAACAGTACAAATATCCCCCAAATGATCTTTTTGGAACGTAAACAGTGAGGTATTTAGTAAGAGGCATGGCGCCTTTCTTAAAGTTGTAATTTTCACAACTTTGGGGGCCATCCAGTCCAATGCAAAGGGTTTCTCAACCAGTTTGGGATATACTTTGAGATGCTGCCCCAGGCGTTTCCCACGGACAGAAGCAAAGTAGGTTTCATGATATCTTTGCTTTCTGAGAGAGCCTTGGCCTGGGCAAACCCTCTATGGGAGACGCAAAAACCTGTTGTCTTGAGCTATCCTGAGTTTGTGGCTTTGTTTAAAAGGGTATTTGACGTACCCTCACGCTCTGCTTCTGCTGCCAAGTGCCTCATGTCCATCAAACAGTGTTTGAAATTGAGTGATCAACTAGAAAAGATGATCTTGATGGCAACAAGGGGTGTCAATACAATGTATGGGTAGAGGTATATAAGCAGCGCCTGAAAAACTGTATATAGTAGTCAGTCAACTCCCATTATGTTTATCCACGGACCAGGGACCATTTATAATACCACAAAACTCCCTATATGGATATCAAATCCCATGATAGGGTAGAGGGTATATGGAGTGAAAAAGTTGCTGGTGATCCAGGGGAGTGAAGGCTGAAGCAAATACCTGTTTATGACCATATGAAGAGGCAAACTTCTTGTGAGCAGCCGCTCGGGTAGAGGCAGCTGGAGGCAGAGCACTATGTTTAACCACTTCAATACCAGGCACTTAGACACCTTCCCGCCCAGACCAATTTTCAGCTTTCAGCACTGTCGCACTTTGAATGACAATTGCGCGGTCATACAACACTGTACCCAAACAAATTTTTTATCATTTTGTTCCCACAAATAGAGCTTTCTTTTGGTGGTATTTGATCACCTCTGCGATTTTTATTTTTTGCGCAACAAATAAAAAAAGACCAAAAATTTTGAAAAAAAAACAAGTTTTTCTTTGTTTCTGTTAATTTTTTTGTAAATAAGAACATTTTCTTCTTCAATGATGGGCACTGATATGGCTGCACTGACGGGCACTGATAAGGCGGCACTGATGGGCACCGATGAGGTGGCACCAATGAGGTGGTACTGATGAGGTGGCACTGACGGCCACTGATGATGGGCACTGATAGGCGGCACTGATGGGCACTGATAGGTGGCACTGATGGGCACTGATAGGTGGCACTGGTATGTGGCACTGATGGGCACTCATATGTGGCACTGATGGGCACTCATAGGCGGCACTGATGGCACTCATAGGCGGCACTGATGGGCACTCATAGGCGGCACTGATGGGTACTTATGGGTGGCACGGATAGGTGGCATGGATGGGCACTGATGGGCACTGATAGGTGGGCACTGATGGGCACGGATGGACGCTGATAGGTGGCACTGCTGGACACTGATGGGTGGCACTGATTACACTGATGGGTGGCACTGAAAACACTGGGTGGCATTGCTGGGTGATGGGTGGCACTGGTTGCTACTTGATGGTGCCAGCCAGTGCCCATTTGTGGGCACTGACTGGCACAGATTGGGCATCATTTGCACATGTGGATGGCCAGGGGGTACATACCTGGCCATCCACATGTTGCCCACTTCCCTGGTGATCCTAGTGGAGTCCCTGGTGGTCCAGTGTGGGCATCTGAGGGGGGGCTGCGCTGATAAACAATCAGCGCATACCCCCCCTGTCAGGAGAGCCGCCGATCGGCTCTCCTCTACTCGCGTCTGTCAGACGCGAGTGAGGAAAAGCCGATCACCGGCTTTTCCTGTTGACATCGTGATCAGCCGTGATTGGACACGGCTGATCACGTGGTAAAGAGCCTCCGCCGGAGGCTCTTTACCGAGATCAGTGTAGCGGTGTGTCAGACTGACACACCGCTCCACCGATCGCCGCGATGCGCGCCCCCACGGGCGCGCGGCGGCATGTTATCCTGAAGGACGTCATATGACGCCCAGTCAGGATAACAGAACCACTTCCCGGACGTCAATATGCTATTGACCGGGCGGGAAGTGGTTAATAAATAGCTTTTTATACCATTAGACCTATGTAGTCGTGCCTAAAAAGTCCAAGCCCTCTTGTTCTATATTTCCACTTAAGAAGTTGCCCATTTCTAAGGAACTGGCTTCCATTTTTGCTCAGGAGATCTTTCGCCTACATGGGCTACCCAAGGTGATTGTCTCGGACAGGGGTAGTCAGTCAGTTTGTGTCCCGATTCTAGTGAGCCTTTTGTGCACAGTTGGGAATTCAGCTTGCTTTCTCCTCTGCGTATCAGCCACAGTCTAATGGGGCCGCAGAACGAGCCAATCAGTCCTTCGAGCAATTCCTACATTGCTATATATCTGACCATCATAACAACTGGTCAGACCTATTACGGTGGGCAGAGTTTTCTCACAACAGTGCCTTGAATTCTGCTTCCCGATTGTCCACTTTTATGGCAAATTATGGTTTCCAACCTTCCATGTTGCCTGACTCCTTTGTTCCGCAGAATATTCCTGCGTTAGAGGAGCATCTCCGTTGTCTTCGTTCCACTTGGGCACAAGTCCAGGAGGCTTTACGACATGCTAATGATAGGTACAGACTCCATGCTAACCGCAGACGCCTTCCTACGCCTTCCTACCAGGTTGGGGACAGTGTCTGGCTGTCATCTCGCAACCTCCGACTTCGTGTTCCCTCACTGAATTTCGCACCCCGGTTTATTGGGCCTTTCCGTATTCTTCGCAGGATTAACTCAGTGGCCTACGAATTAGAACTTCCTTCTAATATGCGTATTTTGAATGTATTTCATGTCTCCTTATTAAAACCTTTGGTCTGCAACCGCTTTACCACCTCAATGCCACATCCACACCCTGTACAGGTTGAGAACCATGAGGAGTATGAAGTACAGTCCATTGTTGACTCCCGTAGGTTCCGTGGGCACATACAGTACCTGGTGCATTAGAAAGGGTACGGTCCGGAGGAACGCTCTTGGGTCTCATCCTCGGACGTACATGCCCCTGTCCTCCTCCGTGATTTCCATAGACATTTCCCCCTCAAGCCTGCTGGTCCTCCGAGGGGGAGGGGTTGTTGAGGAGGGGATACTGTCAGGGCTGGGCACAGCCCTCCCTTCTCTGAGCTGGCCACTCAGCTATCGGCTAATCGCCAGCTCCTATCCCTCCACAGTTACTCAGCTGTTGATGATATCCTGCTCATCAGTCCTGCCTATTTAAGCCGTCCAGTCCAGAGGAGCTCTGCCTTCGCCTTAGTCACATCACAGAAACTATCTCCTGCGATCCTGTTCAAGACTTGCTTTGCTGACATCCCTTCTGGCTCCAGATCCTGCATGCTGTTCCACTACTTTGATCTCTGACTTCTTGCTTGGCTGACTATCCGTTCTGGTTACTGAACATTGGCTATGTTTTGACTAAGTTTGTTCTTTTTTACTTTTATTATTAAACAAGTGTGATTTAACTGTACTTCTGTCTCTGACTGATTTCATGGTTTCTGACAGATGTAGAGGGTTCAGAGTGCTGGGGGGGGGGGGGGGGTGTCTGGGGTGTAGAAGGGTCAGAGTGCTGGGGGGGATGTCTGGGGTGTAGAAGGGTCAGAGTGCTGGGGGGGGATGTCTGGGGCGTAGAAGGGTCAGAGTGCTGGGGGGGGATGTCTGGGGTGTAAAGGGATCAGAGTGCTGGGGGTGTATCTAGCATGTAGAGGGACCATAGTGCTGGGGAGGCATCAATCTAGCAGATATATTATATGCACAGGACAGCTTTGTTACTTTATGTATGTAGTATTTTCCCACTGTTTCTTTGCTGTACAGAATGATTGTTCATGTAGCTAATGTGGAGCTCCACCAAAAAAGGGAAGCTCCGCTTGTCTGCCTCCTACCTACTTGATGTCTGTTTACCTGCGCTGTCTCCATTGTAGGGACCCCCAAAGCATTTCTTTGCCCAGGGGCCCATGATGCTATTAAGATGGCCCTGAGTAGTGGGGTCCTCCAGGTTTCTGTGCTGGGACCAATCCTATTTATTTTGATCATAAACGACCTAGAGGATGGGGTAAACAGTTCAATCTCTGTATTTGCGGACTATACTAAGCTAAGCAGGGCAATAACTTGCAGGATGTGGAAAACTTGCAAAAAGATCTGAACAAATTCATGGGGTTGGCAACTACATGGCAAATGAGGTTTAATGTAGAAAATTTTAAAATAATGCATTTGGGTGGGAAAAATATGAATGCAATCTATACACTGGGGGGGGGGGGGGGGGGGAGAACCTCTGGGGGAATCTAGGATGGAAAAGGACCTGGGGGTCCTAGTAGATGATAGGCTCAGCAATGGCATGCAATGCCAAGCTGCTGCTAACAAAGCAAACAGAATATTGGCATGCATTAAAAGGGGATCAACTCCAGAGATAAACCGATAATTCTCCCGCTCTACAAGACTCCGGGTAGAGGGTATATGGAGTGAGGTCCGGCTGCACCTAGAGTATGCTGTCCAGTTCTGGGCACTAGTCCTCGGGAAGGATGTACTGGAAATGGAGCGAGTACAAAGAAGGGCAACTAAGCTAATAAAGGGTCTGGAGGATATTAGTTATGAGGAAAGGTTGCGAGCTCTGAATTTATTCTCTCTGGATAAGACGCTAGAGAGGGGATAGGATTTCAATTTATAAATACCGTACTGGTGACCCCACAATAGGGATAAAACTTTTTTGTGGAAGGGAGTTTAACAAGGCACGTGGCCACTCATTAAAATTAGAAGAAAAGAGGTTTAACCTTAAACTACGTAGAGGGTTCTTTACTGTAAGAGCGGCAAGGATGTGGAATTCCCTTCCACAGGCAGTGGTCTCAGCGGGGATCATCGATAGTTTCAAAAAACTATTCGATAAGCACCTGAATGAATGACCACAACATACAGGGATATAGAATGTAATACTGACATATAATCACACACCTAGGTTGGACTGGGACTTGTACTGCAGTTGCTGCCATTCAGAAACACAGCCAGTGTGTGAGGATAGAGTTGTGCACCAGCCAGGAGAGGTGACCTACTGGGGAGACAAAACTCACCAAAGTGGGAAAGATTCCATTACCCGCAGGACCGGGAAATTTGGGACAGCTAAGTGGGTCGGCAGGCGACTAATGCCCCGTACACACGTTTTTCCGACGGAATTCTGCTCAAGCTTGGCTTGCATACACACGGTCACACGTTCTCTGAACTTTCGACCGTCAAGAACGTGGTGACGTACAATACTACAACGAGCCGAGAAAATTAAGTTCAATGCTTCCCAGCATGCAGCAAATTGTTTCCGAGCATGCGTAGGAATTTTGCGCGTCAGAATTTGTACCGACGATCGGAATTTCCGATTGGAACTTTTTCCGACCGAAAAATAGAGAACCTGCTCTCAATCTTTTGCTTGCTGGAATTCTGCCAGCAAAAGTCTGATGGAGCATACACAGTCGGAATTTCTGACCAAAAAGCTCACATCAGACTTTTGCTGGCAGAATTTCTGAACATGTGTATGGGGCTTAAGAGAGCTGAGCTAAACAGATAATCCAGGAGGGGGATCTGTAAGTCTGGAGTGGGAGAGCCTGGGGTGCTGGGAGAACCTACTCCTAGGCCAAAAGTGGACAGTACAGTGAGGTGCTGTGAGTAAAGGCTAAATGAGCCTGAAGAAGCCGTGGTCTGGGTGACCCCTTCCGCCAAACAGTGCCCCCTGCCCTCCAACCTGTTCCGAGCAGACCGAGAGCTAACACCAGCCCCTTTTACCCCAAGCATCATACATAGACAAGATGTTGGGATAGAACCAAAGGAATGACTCTTTTGAAACTCAGACATATACTTTATACCTTAATACCCCAGAGGAGGACATTCCCCTCTTAAGAATATTAGCATGACAATGCAAACTTCAAACACCAATTCAATTAACACCCAACAGTGATCTTAATTAACCAGTAATCTAATTAAACAGTAAGTTAATCAACAAACATATAACATCCCACATTAATTTAGTTACAAGGTGAAGTGGACACAATACTAGCAGACCGACAGAAACAATAGGTGACACAATTAACAAAATCGGAAAACACAATGCGAGAGGCACACAAACAAGCTATAGCTGGAGACCCCCAGCACCAAGTTGCCTGAGCTGATTATATTAACATCTGCTCTGAATCTCAGTCTGAAGCAGTCATTGCTGGTTTGGGCATAGAGACCCCATATACACAATATGTATATGGGTCCTCCAGTTCCCAGAGTCTGTTTTGGGGAAACATGGACTTGAATCTGAAGCAAGACAACTCCAAGGGTCCCCCAGACACACACCTCCTAAAGGAGTAGTGTTACCTTAAAATCCAGGGCCCATAGTCAGTGGGTAGGAGGCCTGCCTTTAGTCCCCTCCACTCTGACTGACTGTTGGGGAGGGAGGACGGCTTCCTCCACTACCTGGTCCTTGGCTTGCCGCTGGGGAGATGAGCCGGCTGCTCCATCTCCCGTACCCTTATCTGGCTGCTTGACAGACCCATTCCTCCATCTAAGCTCAACCTGTGCAGAAACAGGTTCATCAAGGCGAGTCAAAACTTGCTACATCTGCCATAAGAGCTCCGCTTCTATAGCTGGAGGTGGGCAAAGCACACTGTTACTCTGTCCCATTTCCAACACTTAAGCCAGGATTTCAGAGCTGTCGGCTGGTACTTCCTGATAGTCCCAGGCACAGGGAGCCATTCCATGCTGCTGAGCAGAGTCTAACAGCCGTCTGTAGGTGATCTCCAGCTCCCATTCCTGAAACTCCAAATCTTCCTGTGCCCAGAGCACTTCCGAGAGGTCCAACATCCGGTCTCTGTACTCCATGATTTCATCCAAATGCCACTCCCAAATTGCTTCCAAAGTCAGGGTCCTTTGACAGCCTCCAGTACAACAGCTCCAGGCTGCCATAGCCAAAGTCTTCCTTTGGGCTGTTGTCCGCTGTCCACAGGTACACTTGGGCTACATACCAGCGGAGGGTTCTGTAGCTCTTGTCCAGCTGCATCTCTGCCTGGACCAGCCTGCTTAACTCAGCTGTCCACTCCTTGTGAGGTTGTTTCCCCAATAATAACACTATTCGCACTTCGTACTGTTACCAGTACCTTTCCTGGATGCAGGGGAGAACTTTTCCCTGGTGGCGCTGCTCACGGGCTAGTGCTTCCTTTCAGAGTTGCCAGCGGACAGAGTTATAACATGCCAGTAGGACCTGCACTGACACTGTGCTGCACCCGCATCTCTGCAGCCTCCTTCTGAACTCCTCTTCCATGGCGCCGCTGCTGTGTCTCTGACAATCAGGAGGGAGAGTCCCAGATGGCCGAGGCACTCATGGACATCGCTGGATAGAGATGGGTCTCAGGTAAGTATTAGGGGGGCTGAAGGGGGCTGCTGCATACAGACGGCTGTTTATCTTAATGCATTAAGATAAAAAACCTTCTGTCTTTACAACCACTTTAACAGACTATAGCAGGAGACCCCCAGCACCAGGTTGACTGAGCTGATTATATTAACATCTGTTCTGAGTCTTACAGTCTGAAGCAGTCATTCCTGGTTTGGGCCTAGAGACCCCAAATATGTATATTGGGCCTCCAGTTCCCAGAGTCTGTGTGTTTTGTGGAAACATGGACTTGAATCTAAAAGGAAGTTCACTCCAAGGGTCCCCCAGGCACACACCTCCCAAAGAGTGGTGCGGCCTTAAAATCCAGGACCCATAGTCAGTGGGTGGGAGGCTTGCCCCTAGTACCCTTCAAAAGCCTCTGTCCCAGTTTGGTCTGTCGCAGAGTCTAATCACCCCATTTCGCTGCCTGCATTTCTGGTATTTCACTCAAGTGAATAACAAGCAATACAAGAGTGATAGTGGAAGAGGTGTTAGGACATTTGTGAATTTTCTAGGAGCAGAGGATAGGCCAAAAGGCCGTACAACAAACTGGAAATGACTGTCTTGCTCTGAAATGCGCAGAAAACACGGATTAGGTGGATAAATGGGAATATTGAGCATCCTAAATGTCTACGGATTTCAGATATTCCCTGTCTCAGAGAGGCAATAACTGATCTTGAGGATTCCATGCAAAATTTTGGAGCTTGATCGTTGAGGGATTTGAGGCACAGGACAAATACAGAACATACCATACTGTGCCATGACTACCAGAACAGGTTTGAATAGAATCTTTTGTACCAGTCTTGTGGGAATACTGGCTTAGTTGATTCCTGGGACAAGAGAGTACAGGGCATTCTGCAAGTCTGACTGTGCTTGGGCAGATTTTGGTTTATTTGAGAGAAAAAAAAATAAGGGGATAGAGTTTTAACCACCTGAGATCCGTGCTATAGCCGAATGACGGCTACAGCGCGGATCTATATTGCCAAGTGTACATCCTATGACGTTGTCCCTTGCACGAGCGGCCTGCGCGCCCCCTGTGATCAGCGAGTCTATGAGACTCGCCGGATCACAGATCCTAGTAAGAGGTCGATCCCGACCCCTTACCACGTGATCAGCTGTCAGCCAATGACAGCTGATCATGTGATAGCAACAGAGCCGGTAATCGGCTATTTTTCCTCCTTGCGCTGACAGCGCGAGGAGAAAAAATAACAACCAATCACCGGCAGCAGTGAGAGGGACATTAGTCCCGATCACTGCGATGTGCCCCGGGTCCACGGTGCCCACCTGTGCCTCCTACCAGTGTCCACCAGCGCCACCTGTCAGTGCCCACAGTGCCATCTGTCAGTGCCTACTGTCAGTGCCCACAATAAGTGCCTGAACAGTGCTGCACATCAGTGTCACCTACCAGTGCCCATCAATGTCACCTACCAGTGCCCAGTGCCAACTATCAGTGCCATCTATCAGTGCCACCCATCAGGGCCATCTTATCTGTGCCCATCAGTATCGACTTATCTGTCCCCAACAGTGCCACCTTATCTGTGCCCACCAGTGCAGCCTATCAGTGCCCACCAGTGACACCTCATCGGCGCATATTAATTAAGCAGAAAAATTACCTTTTTTCCAAAATTTTATAACAAACTATTAAACATGAGTTTCTTCAAAATTTTCCATCTTTTTTTTGTTTCGCAAAAAATAAAAACCCCAGCTGTGATTAAATACCACAAAAAGAAAGCGCTATTTGTGGGAAAAAAATGATAAAAATTTAATTTGGGTACGGTGTTGTATGACCACGCAATTGTCATTCAAAGTGCGTCAGCGCCGAAAGCTGAAAATTGGTCTGGGCAAGATGGGGGGTTTAAGTGCCCAGTAAGCAAGTGGTTAAACTTGATTTTGTACTCCTCTGAAACCATTGATTAAACCCCACTAGCAGCCCGAAAAGCATCTCTATAACAGTGACAGCCCCGCTAAAACTAGTGGTGCTTTTACCTCTAACGCTGGCACCGCTCTTTCACCCTTTCTTTTTTTTTTTTAACAAGAAAACCTTTCACCCTTTAAGGTGAAAGGGCGGAAGGAAGCGCTTGAGTACCTTATAAAGCCTTTAGTCAGAAGTGCCAGTAAAGTGTGCAACCAGTGGTATGAAATACCACTTGGTCATCCACCTGAGATTAATTCACAATACATAGCCCTTTTTTTCTTTTAGGCCCCTTTCACATTGTGCAGGTGCGTCGGCGGTAAAGCGGCACCATCTTTAGCGGCGCTTTACTGTCACATTTACGGCGCTATTCGTAAAAGAAAAAACACCTCTGCAGAGGCGCTTTGCCGGCGGAATAGATGCAGTGCCCCATTGATTTCAATGGGCAGGAGCGGTGGAGCAGCAGCTGTTTCAGGGCGCTTTGCAGGCCCTATTTTTAGCGCTGTAGCGCCTGCAAAGCGCCCCAGTGTGAAAGGGGTCTTACGGTAACGATCTGTCTATGACACTGGTCCCTATAAAGGCTCCAGGCTTCATTCGTCACATTGGGCATACCCCCGAAGGGGTCTTCAGAGTCTGGGATCCATAGGGATGGACCATGGCCCTGGACTTGTATAGCATCTGGCGGCTGACTGCATGTGTTACACAAAGTGCAGAGGTGAGCATTAATTTAGGATCCATTGCCCAAAGCAACATTACAGCTGAAGGTACAAGCCTATAACCCAGGGTCTAAGAATACTTTGCCTGTGTCCTTTACTGTACAATTAAGATTATACAGTACCCCAAATTAGTAATAGGTGACATTTTAAATGCCTTTACAGCTTATCAGTATATAGTTAACTGTCATGCATTGTCCACTGTCGTCAATTTACAGAAAACCTGCCCTGAAAAATTTTACAAGTTGGCAGATCCTCTGAATGCTTTGTGATGTAGGCTCATGTGTCATGTGATGCTCAGCAGGCTCAGAAAAGGCCTTTTAAACATAAGCCCTGTGCTATCTCTATTGATTTACAGTATATGCATATTGCTTTATAGGCTGGTTTCATAAGCATTCTAAATACAGTATAATGTATTCTTGCATGAGTTTTTAACAGAATTTTATTTAAACACAGCAAAACAAAGACTGTTATGCTAAATTGTATGCTATAATGTGTTATTTGTACAGGGGCATAGCCCCCCAGAGTGTCCATGGAGGTGTAGCCAACACTGACACTGGGTAGTCACCCTTAAGCACTGCAGCCTCCACTCCTGCCACCTGTCAGAACTTAGACAGGCACAGCCCAAAAAGGGTGAGGCACTCGTAAGCTCCTCCTTAGTTCCAGTCACATGACACAACCAAGAAAGGTATTCTCCCCACTGAGGTCACTGTGAACTCCCTTGTCTGTTAAGTGGATTTCATGTAGGGAAGTTTCACATAGGGAAAATATACTATAGTGTACAAGCATGCCAGGGGGTAGCTATAGGGGCGCAAGAGTCACGATCGCGACACAGCCCCAGGCTACAGGGGGCCCATGGGGCTCCCCTGTCAGGTTTGTCTACACTTGTGTGAGCCAGAGCCGGAGACGGGGTGGAGCTGGCCGTCCTAGGTACGAAAGACTGCTTGCCTCTTGACTTTACACTCTGGATGCAGCTAGCACCGGGCTGAATAGGAGGTCCAGCGGGGCAATATATAGGAGAACCGTTCTCCTCCATTCTATTCCTGTCTCCTGCAAGTCTTTCAACGGCTGCAGGAGCAGGATCGGTTCTCCTATATGACGCCCCGCCGGCCCTCCTATCCAGCCAAGCATCAAGAGGCAAGCAGTCACCCCCCCCCCCCCCCCCCCATACTGCCCTCCACTACCCCCCCAATCATGCTATCCCCCCATATTGCCCTCCACCGCCTCCCTCCCATCAAAAAATGTATAAAAAATAAATATAAAAATTTAAATTATAAACGAAGTAATAAAAAAAGTAATAACAAAAAATCCACTGCCCTACTGACCACGTCCACTGCCCTACTGACTGATACTATTCACAGTCCACACTGATACCACTGGTGGAACTACCAGGGTTGCAAAGGTCGCACTTACGACTGGGCCCTGGCCTTCCGCCACCATGCCGGGGCCCAAGATGGAAAAACTGCACAACATGAGAAAGGGATCCACTGCGGGACCGTAAAAGCTTGTGGGATCAGTGGGAAGGGCTTTGGGTTTAGAGGGAATGGCCCAGGTCAGAGGTCAGGGGGCCCTTCATGGTTTCCTGCAACAGGGCCCTGAAGGTTCTAGTTATGCCTCTGATACATGTGCAGGTAAACGATGATGCAAACAAGCATCGTTATTTACAAAAGTAGGAGAAAACACCTGGATATTTACACACAGAATTTGTATGCCTTTGTCTGATTATATGGCCTGATTGGAACCGAAAGGTAGAAACAGATTTTTATGGGACAGGTATATTGGTCATCAGCTGGTACACCTGAAGCACAATGTGAAATTCAATGCAAAAGAAATAACCGGGTCGATGGCGTCAAAATGGGGCGAGGTCACACGTCAATGGCCGACTTCGTCCCTTAGCTATTTAAGAAATGTCAGACGGGGGAGCAGGCAGGGAGCCTTCAACAAGACTGGGACCGGCAGTGCGGTGGGCGTCGTAATAGACGATGGATCTACATCAGGTGACATTGTTTTTTAGTTTTTAATAAAGGAATTGTCAAAAAATTGTGTTGGGTCTTTATTCACGTTTTACACTTCTTTTGGTGAATGGTTAAGGGTAATATGTACCCCATACTCATTCACATGGGGGGGCTGGGATTTGGAGGCCCCCTTTTAAAGGGGGCTTCCAGATTCCGATAAGCCCCCTGCCAGCAAACCCCCACAACCACAGCCCAGGGTCAACATGGGAACAAGGTGTTTTGGGGTGGGGGGCAGAGCAAAAAGCATCCCCCCATGTTGAGGGCATGTGGACTGGTATTGTTCAGGAGGGGAGGGGGTGCTTTCTCATCCCCTCACCTATCCTGACCTGCCAGACTGCATGATCGGTATAGTTCTCTGGTATGGATTTTGGGAGGGGGACCCCATGGCATTTTTTTTAATTTTGGCGTGGGGTTCCCCTTACAATTTATACCAGACCCGAAGGGCCTGGTATGGATTGGGGAAAGGACCGCACGCCATTTTGTTTTTGCTTGTGGTTTCCCCTTAAAATCCATACCAGACCCGAAGGCATTCTTTTGTTTACAGTTCAGCTGTTAGCGGGGAAGCCCGACAGCTGATCAGTCATCGGTTGTTAACCACTTCATTTTCCAGCCATAGTCATATGACACCCACAAGGTGGATCTCCCATCCTGGGTGGGCGTCATATGACGTCCTACCATTCCCGGGCCGCCTAGGGGGCGCGCGCGGGCCGCGGCGTCGCTCGGGACCCGGTGCGCGTGCCCGGCGGCCGCGATGGCCGCCGGGCACCTGCGATTCCCCGTGAAAACAGCGGGACCGTGCAGGACCGTGGAGCTGTGTGTGTAAACACACAGCTCCACGTCCTGTCAGTGGAGAGGAGACCAATCATGTGTTCCTAGTAGGGAGGAACACCGATCAGTCTCCTCCCCTTGTGAGTCCCCTCCCCCCACAGTTAGAATCACTACCTTAGGGAACATATTAACCCCTGCAGCGCCCCCTAGTGTTAACCCCTTCCCTGCCAGTCACATTTACACAGTAATCACTGCAATTTTATAGCAACGATCGCTGTGTAAATGTAAATGGTCCCAAAAATGTGTCCGAAGTGTCCGCCGCAATGTCGCAGTCATGAAAAAAAAAAAAAATCGCAGACCGCCGCCATTACTCGTAAAAAAAAAAAAAAAATGCAATAAATCTATCCCCTATTTTGTAGACGCTATAACTTTTGCGCAAACCGATCTATATACGCAAAAATATGTAGAAGAATACGTATCGGCCTAAAACTGAGTAAACAAATCGTTTTTTTTTTTTTAAAATGGGATATTTATTATAGCAAAAAGTAAAAAAATATTGTGTTTTTTTTTTCAAAATTGTCGCTTTTCTTTTGTTTATAGCGCAAAAAAAAAAAACTGCAGAGGTGATAAAATACCACCAAAAGAAAGCTCTATTTGTGGGGAAAAAAAGGACGTCAATTTTGTTTGGGCGCAACGTCGCACGACCGGGCAATTGTTAAAGCGACACAGTGCCGAATCGCAAAAAGTGCTCTGGTAAGGAAGGGGGTAAAATCGCTCGGTGCTGAAGTGGTTAAGGACGCGGCAGCTGTCTTCCCGGCCCCTTCCTTAACAACCAGCTATTCTTTACACAGAATTGGAATCAGTCAATAATTTTACGACCAATCCAAATTCAAATCGCTCCAAAAATTTGTAATTCGTTAGAAAATTTATAAAGAAAATTAAATTAAACCAACCTAAACTAAATGAATTCCGAAACAAATCAACGAAACAAAATTAGTAACCTAACAAATCTATGCAAAACTAAACAAAATGTTTCCGTTCTGCACATGTCTAATGAACCGATGCAATCATTGGATTTCCTCTTTTAACTGCTTCCCGACCGGCGCATGACGATGTACGTCGGCAGAATGGCACGGACAGGCATAAGTGCGTACAGGTATGTCCCTTTAAATTTCCTGCCGTGCAATCGCGTGCATGCCGGCGGCGGCGTGCGCAGGTCGGGACCTCCGAGAGTCCGATCGTGGGTCCCGCGGACTTGATCGCCACGAGGATACCCGCGATCGTCTCACAGGGAGGAAAAACGGGGAGATGCTAAAGTCAATAAGCATCTCCCCGTACTGCCTAGCAACAGTGACACTGATCTCTGCTCCCTGTGATTGGAGCAGAGATCAGTGATGTCTACAACACAGCCACGCCCCCCACAGTTAGCAACACGCCCCTAGGACACACTTAACTGCCACCTAGCGGTTAACCCCCTTCACTGCCATTTACACAGGAATCAGTGCATTTGTATAGCACTGATTGCTGTATAAATGACAATGGTTCCAAAAATGTGTCAAAAATGTCCGATGTGTCCGCCATAATGTCACAGTCACAATAAAAATCGCTGATCGCCGCCATTACTAGTAAAAAAAAAAAATTATTAATAAAAATGCCATAAATCTATCCCCTATTTTGTAAACGCTATAACTTTTGCGCAAACCAATCAATAAATCGCTTATTGCAATTTTTTTTACCAAAAATATGTAGAAGAATACGTATTGGCCTAAACTGAGGAAAAATATTTTTTTATACATTTTTGGGGGATATTTATTATAGCAAAAATTAAAAAAATAATGCGTTTTTTTCAAAATTGTTGCTCTTTTAGATTATATCGCAAAAAATAAAAACAGCAGGGGTGATCAAATGCCACCAAAAGAAAGCTCTCTTTGTGGGAAAAAAAAGGACGTCAATTTTGTTTGGAAGCCATGTCGCAGGACCGTGCAATTGTCAGTTAAAGCGACGCTGTTAGGTACCTGGTAGTATGAATGAATGAATGAATGAATAACTTGTATAGCGCTACAATGCGAACTGAATCGCCTCAAGGCGCTGTATTGGAATTTGGTTGTCGAGCTTCTAGAAGAGGTAGGTCTTGAGTTTCTTCCTGAAGGCCTGATGGTTTTCTTCCATGCGAATGTCGGTTGGTAGAGCGTTCCATAGCCGTGGCCCTTGGACAGCGAATCTCCGTTCCCCCTTTGATTTGTAGCGGGATTTAGGAATGAGGAGAAGATTTTGATTAGCCGATCGAAGACTGCGATTCAGTGTGTAGTGTTTTATTTTCTCACGAAGGTATCGCGGAGCGTTTCCATGTGCGCATTTGTGGGTGAGGCAGAGGGTCTTGAATGCGACCCGATTCCTTACATTTAGCCAATGTAGGTTCCTCAGGGAAGGGGAGATGGATTCCCAGGGTTTTTTCCCTGTGATCAGTCTTGCCGCTGTGTTTTGGATAAGTTGTAAGCGCGCAAGTTGATATTGGGGTAATCCTATGTAAAGGGAGTTAGCATAGTCAAGTCGAGAATTGATGACTGTTCCAACTACCACTGCTTTGTCCTCCTTTGGAATGAAGGGGATAAGTCTGCGTAGCAGATGGTGAGATCCACTGACCACTGCTCCTATTTGGGCATCCATTGACATTTCTGAGTCAAAAATGACTCCGAGACTCTTGGCCTTGGTCCTAGTGGTGATGGTCCGTCCAAAGATGGTAGGAGGTGTCCAAGGGATCTTGGTTAGGGGGTTATGATTTGCATGTAGAATAAGAAGTTCGGTTTTTGATTCATTAAGTTTGAGGGAGCTAATAGTCATCCAGTCGACTATCATAGTGAGGCATTTTTCTAATTGCTGATGATACCTGGTAGTAGAGCCTGACTTGTAGGAGAAGACCTCTCATACAATGCTGGTTCAAGAGCCACTGGAGTGGGGACAGTGGTCTCGTGAGCGCAGTGGGGTAGGAGTGCCTTAATTGCTTGCGCTGGAAGGCGCTGGAGTCAGCAAGAAGATCCTCTGGGGGTGTTGGCCTACAGGTGGCAGCGGGCAGGATTGACAACTGCAGGAGCTGGATGAGAAGGCCGGATACAGCAACACCAGGCAGATCAAACAGGTGGACAGCAGGCAAGGCAAGGTCAGACAGTCCGGGTCGGCAACAGGAGGTCAGACAGGTGTAGGCAGCAGGCACTGGCAGAGTCGGTAAGGCAGGCAGGAGTCGGCAACGGTAGGCAGAGATAGGCAGTCAGGCAGACCGGGTCGGGTTGGAGAAGGCAGAGTGGTCAGACGGAGCCGGGTCGGTAACAAGCAGTAGTAGTTCAGAGTAGGCATGTTCAGGTAAATGGCACACAGAGCTGAGACAACACAGCACCGGCTGGGTGTCACTGCAGGGCTTTTAAAAGGTCTTTGGCGCCAAACAGCGCCATCGTGCACATGCACGCGCTAACGCACACACGCGCCCCTGGTCAGGACTGGCATGTCCTTGACATTGCCTCCTCACAAGGGCCAGCCTCCGGATGCCCAAGCGACTTGCTTTTTCAGGGTGGGAAGACAAGTAGGCACAAACTAAATGCTTAGCATGTATGTTGCTGTCGGGTTCCCAGGAATTGCTTTCTGGACCATACCCCTTCCATTTGATCAAAAATTGGACTTGCCCCTGTCTTTTCCTACAATCGAGGATGGCCTCCACCTCATATTCCTGGTTACCGTCTACTAGAACAGGTTCAGGGGGCCTGGTTCCCCTGTCAGGAAAAGGATCAGGCACAGCAGGTTTCAATAAAGATACGTGGAACACAGGGTGAATTTTAAGAGAGTCAGGCAAAGACAGTTCGTAAGAGACTTTGTTCATTTTCCTCTTGACAGGAAAAGGTCCCATAAACTTAGGTGCTAGCTTCTTAGAGGGACAAGTTAATTTAATGTTATCTGTAGATGGCCATACCTGATCTCCAAGTTGCAGATCCAGCTCCCCCCTTCTCCTTTGGTCAAAGATTCTCTTACTATCTGCCTGGGCCTTGGACACCGCTTCTTGCAACACCCGGTTGTTGCGGCTGAGAAACTCCACCGTATCCTGGACTGCCGGGACTGGAGACTCTGGAATAAAATCAGGTTAAAAGGTTAAATGGAAGCCATAATTGGCGAAGAAGGGAGACTGATTAGTGGCTGAGTGGCTAGCATTATTATAGGCGAATTCCGCTAGGGGCAGCAGGGGCACCCAATCGTCTTGTGCAAAGGATGTAAAGCATCTGATATATTGTTCGAGGGTTTGGTTAGTCCTCTCTGTCTGCCCGTTGGTTTGAGGGTGATAGGCTGAGAATAAGGCAAGTTCGATCTTCAGGGTCTCACACAGCGCCCTTCAGAAGCATGAGGTGAACTGCACCCCCCTGTCGTAGACTATATTGGCAGGCACTCCGTGTAGTCTGACAATCTCCTTGATGAACACACGGGCCGTCTCCACAGCGGATGGGGTTCCCTTCAAGGGCAAAAAATGGGCCATTTAAGATAGGCGGTCCACAACCACAAAAATTTTCCAGGGTCTGTCCGGTACCGGTAAGGGTTTTAGCAGGCCCCAGGCTCGGTTCCTTGTGGTCTTGTTCTGTATGCAGACAGGGCAGGAACTGACATACCTCCTAAAGAACTTTTTTAGGTTGGGCCACCAAAATGTACGCTGTACGAGTTCAAGGGTCTTCCGGACCCCGAAGTGCCCCGCTAAGGGGTGGTCATGGAGTAGCGTTAGCACTTTGACTCGAACACTTCCCGGGACAAAGATTTGGCTTCCCTTCCACAGCAAGCCATCTCGTGATGTCAAGGTGATTCCTGGGGGCCTTGAAGAGTTGGTGGAAGCTTCCTTGATCAGGGATAGGAGGTCTGTCTGTAGAAGCAAAAAGTTACTTGCGGGCAGAATAGTGTCAGGAGCAGGTGAGTCTTTAGGATTGTCGAACATGTGTGACAATGCGTCCGGTTTGATGTTTTTTGATCCTGGCCGATAAGTGATGTGGAAACAGAAGCGGGTGAAGAACAGGGCCCAACGGGCCTGCCGAGGTCTCAATCGATTGGCAGACCTCAGGTATTCCAAGTTCTTGTGGTCGGTATATATCAATACCGGAGGGACAGCGCCCTCTAACAGATACCTCCCACTCCTCCAAGGCTGTTTTTATGGCGAGAAGCTCCCGATCCCCAACGTCATAATTCCTCTCGGCCGGGGATAGTTTGAGAGAAAAACCCTACAGGGTGTATTGGGTCTCCCTCACCCTGTCGTTGAGAAATGACCGCCCCCACCGCTACTTCGGATGCGTCCACTTCCAGTAGAAAGGGCAAGGATGGCTGAGGATTGGAGCTGAGGTAAAAAGTCTCTTTAGCCTTTCAAACGCGTCTTTAGCTTCTGGGCTCCAATGAAATTGGGAGTTTTGTTTGGTTAGCTGTGTAATAGGTGAGATTATGGCAGAAAACCCCCTGATGAATTTTCTGTAAAAATTTGCGAAGCCAATGATACGCCTTTTTTATCCACAGGTGCGGGCCAGTCTAGAACGAAGGACACCTTTTGAGGGTCCATTTTAATGCCGGTTGAAGAAATTACTAAGCCCAAAAATTGAATCTCCCATTGCTCGAATTTGCACTTCTCTGCCTTTTGCGTACAACCCATGCAGGCGAAGACGATCAAGGACTCTGCAGACATGTTCCCGGTGCTGACTGAGTGATCCGGAAAAAATCTAAATATCATCCAAATAAACAATTACAAAAATATCTAAAAAGTCTCTGAATACATCGTTGATTAGATGTTGGAAGGTGACAGGCGCATTACACAGGCCAAAGGGCATGACCAGATACTCATAGTGCCCGAACCGAATTCAGAAAGCTGTCTTCCACTCATCCCCGGTCCGAATGCGGACCAGGTTGTAGGCCCCTCTTAGATCAAGTTTCGTAAAGATAACAGCGGATCTTAATTTCTGGAAGAGTTCAGGTATTAGGGGCAGTGGGTAACGGTTCTTGACCGTGATTTTGTTTACTTCCCGATAGTCCACACAAGGGTGGAGGGTCTGGTCCTTCTTAGTAACAAAAAATATTCCGGCACCGGCTGGAGAGGTAGATGGGCGGCTGAACCCTTTATTCAGGTTTTCGCTGACATAAACCTTTAATGCCTCCTGTTCCTTCTCTGATAGGGGAAAGATGCGCCCGAAAGGAATCTCGGCCCCAAGCAGAAGCTCAATTGGGCAGTTGTATGGCCGATGGGGTGGAAGAGAGTCCGCTCCCTTTTTGCTGAAAACATCAATGAACCCATGATAAGGTTCAGGTACGGATTGGGGTAAACTGTCTGGTCAGTGTCCATACATAGCAAGGTGACAGGTAGCTTGGTGGGTCCACGCTGGCAGTGTTCTTGGCAATAGGGGGACAAGAACCTGACCTCTCCGGTAGTCCAATTGATGGAGGGATTGTGGGCCTGGAGCAAGGGAATGCCCAGGATGACCGGGAACAACGGGGAGGAAATGGCATCAAGGGTCAGGAGTTCTTTATGTTGGGAGGAGGTAGAAACAGGTAGGGGAAGAGTCTCTTGAGTCACCTGCCCAGAACTGATGCGGGAGCCATCGGCCAAAAAGACAGAAAGTCGGTGGGTCTTATTTCGTAAGGGGACGTTATGTTGGCTGGCGAAAGAGTCAATAAAGCAGCTGCATGCCCCGGAATCAATGATTGCCTTGACTGGGATTATCCTTCCTTGAAGCTGTAACGAGAGAGGGAGAGCAATGTGGGTTGCGTTAGCAGACAGAGCAGAGAGACTGGCAGGAACAGAGGAAGAAGACTTACGCATCTTGGCCGGGCAGTTGCGCACGTAATGTCCTGTTGCCCCACAGTAGAGTCAGAGATTCAACTGGCGGCGGCGTGCGCGCTCCTCTGGGGTTAAGGTTGGTCGGATCAGCCCCAGCTGCATAGGCTCTGGGGTATCAGGTACAGAGCTGGTCGGTTGAAAACAGGGTGGAGGCAGGTAGCGGGCAGCAGGGACTGGGGCTTTAGCAGTCATCCATGTAGGTCGGCTCTGTTGGAAGGAAAGTTCGGTTCGGCGTTCCCGGAGGCGACGATCAATTTGGATTGCCAGGGTGGTTAAAGCTTCAAGAGTATCAGGTATTCCCACCCGGGCAAGTTCATCCTTCAGTCCATCGGACAGGCCCATGCGGAACTGATGTCGAAGGGCTGCATCGCTCCATTGAGTGTCTGCGCTCCAGCGTCTAAAGTCTGTGACGTAGTCCTCGGCCGCTCTACGGCCTTGCTGGATCGCAGTCAGGGTAGATTCAGCTGTGGCTATCCGCTGAGGATCCTCATAAAGCTGGGCCATGGCTTCAAAAAAGGCAGGTAAGGATTGGGTCAAGACAGAGTCCCCTTCAAGAAGTCGGTGAGCCCAGATCTGGGGTTCTCCTTGCAACAGGGAGATCACAAACCCCACCTTGGTGGCTTCAAGTGAGAAGGTCCGGGGTTGCAGGGCAAAGTATAGCTGGCAAGCACTGCGAAAGGCCCGGAATTTTGTTCGATCCCCAGAAAACCTCTCTGGAATGGGGACCCTTGGCTCAGGTGGAAGCATAACAACAGAAGGAGAGGAAACAGTCTGAGCTGGGGCGGCAGCGGGAGCAGGAGCCATGTTTCAAGGGTTGGAGAGATTCTGGACCTGTCCTTCCAGTCTAGCATAGCCGTCCTGTAGGGATTTCACGGCTTGGGTGAGGGCTGACAGATGCAAACAAATCTCCGCCATGGGGGAGGTCTCTCCTGCAGGCTCAGTCATGGCTGTGTTGTACTGTTAGGTACCTGGTAGTAGAGCCTGACTTGTAGGAGAAGACCTCTCATACAACGCTGGTTCAAGAGCCACTGGAGTGGGGACAGTGGTCTCGTGAGCGCAGTGCCTTGATTGCTTGCGGTGGAAGGCGCTGGAGTCAGCAAGAAGATCCCCTGGGGGTGTTGGCCTACAGGTGGCAGCGGGCAGGATTGACAACTGCAGGAGCTGGATGAGAAGGCCGGATACAGCAACACCAGGCAGCAGGCAGATCAGACAGGTGAACAGCAGGCAAGGCAAGGTCAGACAGTCCGGGTCGGCAACAGGAGGTCAGACAGGTGTGGGCAGCAGGCACTGGCGGAGTCGGTAAGGCAGGCAGGAGTCGGCAACGGTAGGCAGAGATAGGCAGAGTCAGGCTTTTAAAAGGTCTTTGGCGCCAAACCGCGCCATCGCGCACACGCTAACGCACACAAGCGCCCCTGGTCAGGACTGGCGTGTCCCTGACAGACGCAGTGCCAAATCACAAAAAGTGGTCTGGTCTTAAGCCAGCAAAATGGTCCGGTCTGAAAGTGGTTAAAGACCCCTTTCACACTGGCACCGATCCCTGTTAGCGGTAAAGCGCCGCTAGTTTTAGCGGCGCTTTACAGTTGTTTTAGCGGTGCTTTTTGGCCACTTGCCGGGCGCTTTTAACCCCGCTAGCAGCCGAAGGATTAAATGCGCCCGAAAAAGCACTTTGCAGGCACTTCAGCAGTGGTGCCCATTCATTTCAATGGGCAGGGACGGTGGAGGAGTGGTGTATTCACCGCTCCAAAGATGCTGCTTGCAGGACTTTTTCTAACGTCCTGGAAGCGCACCGCTGCAGTATGAAAGCACTCAGGCTTTCACACAGGAGCTGCAGGGGAGGCATTTTTCAGGCGCCATTTTTAGCCCTTTAGCACCTGAAAAATGCCTACAGTGTGAAAGGGGTCTAAAGAGCCCTTTGTCTAGCTTTCTACGCACATAGAGCAACTTATGCTCTAATAAGGGGCAAATTCTCTTAACCCCTGAAACACATTAGCTGTTTTGTGGAATGTTTCAGTTTTGTGTGATGCCCATGTAAAATCTCAGGCCATCTGGTCATCCAAGGAGCAGCAGATGGGGCCAGAGGAACCCAGCAGCTGAGCTTTCTGCTGATCTCCAGTTTACAGAGTGGGGTTATTCATAGCTGCCCTGACCACATAACTACAGTCGTACTCATATTCAGGGATAAGAGGCAGCAGGCATTAGCTGCCTGGAAGCTTGTATTAGTACCCGGATTCAGCTCCTTTGCTGCTCTGTCAGGCAGGGTGATTTGTTGCCTAAAGGAGCCATATAGCTCTTGCAGAGAGTGCACAACACAGATCAGCGCAGTAAGCAATGCAGTAAACTTTGATATTCCCCAACGACATCAAGCACCTGTGTCCCCTCTCTCTTTGATCACCAACAGCCACCTCATTACCCTCCTCCCAATTGACTACCAGTGCATTCCCACTTTCCTCATTGAATACCAATACACCTGCTTTCCCCCCACTGGGGCATTTCACCATAATCTCAAGAAGAAATTTCCCCCCCAAGAGGGGGGTGGGGTTTTTAGGCAGCACAGTATGAAAAATTGGGTGATTTGATATCACATAAGTCAAAGATAAAAAAATATAAATGTTTATTGTATTGACACCAATGCAACAATATGGTTAAAAAAACATGAGCCCCAATCGGGAATACCATACGAAGACCATGAGATACAACATTGTATGTTCTATTAGCAGACAATGATTTTCAAAACATCACATTTACTGAAAGCATAATGATGCAAAAAAAGTAGAAACTGACGCTTTTTAACTCGTATCAGTATGAGTCTTCTTCAGAGGATTACTTTTATAATATATCTATGTCTGCTGAGACAAAGAGCAAAATGATATAAAAAGCTTAGAAACATATATTAGATACAGTCATCTCATTATGCAATGCCATAAGAGATGTTTATAACCATCTGTTAAGGCGGTATTATGTATATTTACCCAGGTATATGTGGTTGATGTCATAAATTTCCTTACATGGGGATCCCTTTAAAATAGTTCTCTTTCTCCATGCGGCTCCGAGGCGCCTCCTAGCCAAACAGGATAGGGCAGGCAGAGAAATCCGAGTGCGTGGCTTACAAGAGGTCACCTGAATTTTGACCTTTCACAGCTGAATTGATCGGGCGGTGTTCGGGACTAGGGACGGGACGGGCCCCACACAGCTGCAATGATCCAAGAGGGATTTATTATAAATTTATCATAGTATGGTGGTTTCAAAAAAAAAAAAACATTTTAACACAGATCCTGTGTTGGGGAGAACCCATCATGTATGATGCATATAACATATTTGCCTCCCATGAGCCATTTCTTAGCCGGCACGTATCTCCCCTCTTCTCTTTTATTTGATGAAAGTCCCATGCAGTAAGTACTGCTGTAAGTGAAAATGTGCCGTGAGTGAAAGTGAAAAGAAATAGAGTGCAAGGAAAAAAATATTGGAGAAATTACAGGAGAAGCGGTGAGAGAAGGAAAAGGAAGGGGAAGAAGGGAGGGAGAAGAATGCGGGGGGTGGAGGAGTAGGGAATGGGTATGGGAAAGAAAAGATGAGGAAAGGGAAGGGAATGGAGGGGAAAAAAGGGGGATGGGGGGAAAGGAGGAAAAAGAAAAGTTGGGAAAAACAGAAAAGGGGGGACGAAGGAAAGAGGGAAAGGGAAAGAGGGGAGAAGGAAAAAAGAGGGGGGGGGGAGGAAGAAAGGGGGGAAGAGGGAAGAAGGACAGTAGGGAAACAGAGGTAGTGACAGCATTGAATAGGTGACTAATGATAGAGGGACAGTGAAATGTGCAGATGTGCTATAAAACTATGTATAATAGACCGAGTACAACAAATACCGGGTGTATATGCTTGATGAAAGTGCGTAAAAGTAAAATAAAATGAGAAAAATTGGTGGTCAAAGATAAAAGGTAAGTGTGAAAATGGGAAAAATAGTGATGATGGAAATGATGATGGGGATAAGACAGTGAGTGAAAGAGGAATGTGGAGGCATGTGATGGGATAATGTGTGTGAAATTGTACAAATAATGTACATATCAATGTGAGCGTGTATGGGGGGGGAGTATGTGTGGGAACATTAGTGAATTCACTTGGAGCAAGAGACCTTATATATAATGGGGTATTCTTTAGTTGGAAAAGTAGAACAACATATTTAATGTCAATAATTACCTTAGTACTTGTCAGTGCCCAAACATCCAGCTTGGATGTATCAGTGCTGCATATAGCTTAGCCCCAGAAATCTGAATGCTAAAGTTTTTTTCAACAGGTTAATGTTGGAGAATGATGGACTTTTTAGGCGTATGATATATATAAAAGTTTTTTTATTAAAAACATAAATGAAAAAAATAAATCATAAATCTAAAACAGATTGTTTAGAAGAACAATCTAACATAATATAGAAATATTTAGCAAGCTGATGTACAAATATGCTCAGGTAATAACAATGTGGTTCCAATAGGGTCACTATATTTAAATGCAATCATTCAAATTTCCTTGGAAAGTTGTGACATCAAAGTAAATGAACAAAAAGAAACCATGAGTGAGCAGTTCAGTCATACAGAAAAACAGCTTGTTTGCAGTTGCTCTACATGTTACGTGTCCTAGGACGCTTCTTCAGGAGCTGTTCTATATTAAAAGTAAAGAGAGAAAGCAAATATACAATAAGTAAAAATGATATGGTATAACATCATCATATGCGACATTGAATCAAAGAGAGCTAGAGGCGCAAGGGCGTCAGCCGTCACCAATCTGGAAAGGGAAAGGAAAGGGGGGGGGGGGGGAAACAAGAAGGAAAGGGGAAGGGGAGAAAAGAAAAGGGGGGGGGGAAGAAAAATTTTTTTTAGTTGGGGTGTGTGTGTGAGTGGGTGGGTAGGAAATGGAAGAACCATTAAAAATAGGATAAAAGAAAAAAAGGAAGGAAAAGAAGAAGCAACAAAAAAGCATGTGAAATGGAGTGAAACGGTGTGCATCATGGGAACGGGTGCAATATAATTCTTGCATAGTGAGTGTAATTTTGCCATTTTTACTTACAATCCCTATGAAGGGGAAGGGTTTAATGGAGCGGGGAACCAAGGTTCGTTTCTTTACAGCGGCATCGGTGCTCTTGACGTATACGTGTATCTCTGATTGGGGGTACTCTGTATTTAATATTTTAGTGATAGGTTGTTTTTATTTCTTATATAAGTTCATACCATCTATATAGATATGTCATTATTTTCTGCTTCAACATCAATGTATAGAGGTGCACATAGCAAGCATTGAGTAATACATATATATATGTGCAATACATATATATAATGTACAGTGGGTTAAAATATATATCCTCCTGTATGTAGATATACAAATCATACATAGGTTTGGGTGCAAGTGCATTCCCACATTTGTCAATTCATGTAGTGGAGAGGAATAATTTATAATGCAGCAGTGTACACATTGATGGTAACATAAGGAGAAGCTTAATATAGGAAGGATACTTAATGTTTGTACTTACCCTGTTGTGAGAGATTAGCCAATTTCTCAAAGCATTGATCCCATACGCTGGGGTTGTTTTTGAAATGGTAGGTACAATGGGATAGATTATACAGAAAAGAGCCAGCCTTCGGATCGTCTAGTTAGAAGGTATTTGTATGGGGAGGTGGAAGAAGGCTCCCCAGTTAGTCCAAATACGTCCTAGTAGAGGAGTATAATGAGATAGGGGATAGTTATGTTGGTTGATCTTATATTGGCAAAGAGATTACATCAAGTGAATAAAGTGAGTATTGCCTTGTTTCCTACCTGATGGTGGTAAAGTTCTGTTGAGGTTCCCCGCTCTGGCAGCTAGTGGGAAGGGCTGCTGTATCTGACGGCAGCCCGGACCGTCTTTTAAATGCAGCCGTCCCGGTAGTGACGTCACCGCGTAAGCGCGGAACGTCAGATTACCCGGCCAGGTCCTAGTGCGCATGCGCTATAGATAGGGAAAGTGCGGCGTCGGCTGGTAAAGCCGACGTAACAGTCCCAGCCTATGCGCATGCGTTGGACACGGCACCCAAAGGAAGAACGATGATATCGCTCCCCCTTGAGGCCGAAAGCGTCACTATGGCTGAAACAAGTGCAGCCAGTGACGCTTTGTGGCCGCATGGTGCACTACAACAGAACGCTCCAAATAACAATAAGGAAGGGGGAAACAGGAGGATTGGGGAGTATGGAAATAAAAGTGTGGGTAGGGAGTGAAAAGAAGACATGGGGAATGTGAGAGATGAAGATAAGTGACGGGTGACAGCCCATGTAGCCAAGAACATCTTCCAAAAAATGTTGCATATATTATTAGAACAATATCAATTAACAGGTATCTGAAGTGTCTTGAATATTAATCCAATGCCGGAGGCATTGAAGTGTGCAGTTGAGGTAACGATAATATTTATAAAAAGAAAATAATATAAATTAAATGTAGTAAACATAAACATAAGAGAAGGGGAGGTATATAGCATTACATATTTCTTCAGAAGTGGTTACCTTTTTGATAGTAGTATTCAATCAAAGATTGACATTAGTTCAGCTCATATGTCTTTCAATGACAGAGACCTCATATATTGTGTATGCAGCCTCTATCATATTAGAGAACCATTTGATACAGAAATTAGTTATATACTTGATTAATCTGTAAATTATATATACCTAGGATGTTACCTACTTATCCATTTAGAAAAATCTGGGAGGGGGAAAAGGGGAAAGGGAGGGGCCTGGAAGGGCGGGAATGACAGGAAGGGGAAGGGGAAGGGAAAGGGGAAAAGAGCATGGAGGACGGTGAAAATTATAAACAAAAAAGTTTGATGTGTTGTTTTTGAGGGAGGGAATCTTTTTGTATGATATATGTACTGCAATGTAGTTGGGGACTAGGAAAAATTCATGTTTGGATTATTCGATTCATGGCTACAGAAAAGATTTGTATGAGTGGGATTCATTGAGGCCGGGGGCATACATCGCATCCAACCGCTCTATCCATAATGTCTCCTTTTGTAGGATTAATCTATCCCAGTTCCCACCTCGTGGATCTTTGGGCACAACCGCTAGTACACTAAAGGAGACACAAGAAGTGTCAAACCTATGATATAGGTCAATGTGCCTACTGACCATGGTGAGCATTTTTCCATTAGAGGAAACATATACGTGGTCTTTTATTCGTTGCCATAGGCAGCGAACTGTCTTGCCCACATAAAAGGCCCCGCAGGTGCATAGCATTAGGTAGACAACCCCTTGGGTGGTACAGTCTGCTCTAGTTTTTAAGGTAAATAAATCTCCTTTGGGTAGTCTGATAGTTTTGCTTTGGCATACCCATGGGCAGAAGTCACAGTTACCACATTGAAATGTACCATTTTGTTTCTTGTCGTTCTGTGGTGTATTAGAATAGTGACTTGAGACCAGACGGTCACGTAGCGATGTGGTTCGTCTAAAAGTAAGCTCTGGTCTCAGGCCAATATGTTTCCTCACAGTTGGATCCTGGTAGAGTAAATGCCAGTGATTAGTGATAATATCACGGATTTCTTGGTGTTGGGAGGAGTATCGTGTAATGATTCTGGATTTGGCTATTTTGTCGGAGTCGTGTTCTTTCTTGGAATATAAAAGTGTGTTCCGTGGCTGCTTTAGTGCCTTGTTGTATGCTTTTCGTAAGGTAGATTTAGTATATCCCCTCGCTCGCAGCCGTAATTGGAGGGATTTTGCCTCCGCTATAAAGTCTTGAAGGTGTGTACAATTTCGCCGTAATCTTATGTATTGTGCATAAGGGATACTTCTTAGTAATGCTGCGGGGTGGGCACTGTCTGCATGTAAGATTGTATTCCCGGCAGTTTCCTTTCTATAGAGGGTTGTGGCTAAGCAGTTGGTTTGATCTTTGAATATGACCAAATCCAAGAAGTTAATCCTGGACTGATTCATATTCAAAGTGAATTTTAAGTTGAAAGAATTGATGTTAAGTGCCTCAACAAAGGCTAACAGTGTGGTAGGGGTACCAGTCCAGATCAGGAAGATGTCATCTATGTACCTCATCCAGGACATAACCTGGTCGGTGTACACAGATAATTCCTCCGTTGAAAAGATGTGACGTTCCCACCCCCCCAGGTACAGGTTTGCATATGCTGGCGCACAGCATGTGCCCATAGCAACTCCCTGTACCTGGAGGAAGTGGGACTCCTTGAAGCTAAAGTAGTTATGTGTTAACACAAATTTCAAAAGAGTTAGAATAAATTCATTATAATTCCATTGGGTATGGGGTTCTTCGTAAAGGAAGGTGCGAACCATCCCGATGCCCTGCTCGTGAGGGATGCTGGAGTATAGCGACTCCACATCTAAGGTCACGAGAAGGGCATCGGGAGGGACCACCATTCCTTCAACCTTCTTTAGAAAGTCGAGTGTGTCTCGGGTGTAGGATGAAAGACTTACTACATGTGGTGTAAGGACTGAGTCTATCAGTCTACTAGCTCTCTCCGTGAGTGATCCAATACCCGAAATGATAGGTCGACCGGGTATGGGGGAACATTTTTTATGTACCTTAGGCAAGGCATAAAAAGTGGCCTCCTTAGGAAATTTGTTGTTTAAATAGTTATAGGTATCTTGGTCTATCAAGTTGTTGTGATAGCCTTGATTTATGATCATAAGGTATTGGTTCTGATACACGGAGAGGCTTGTAGAGGGTATTGGTTTGTACCAGTCTTTGTTCCGTAGAATAGCATAGCACATCGTTTCATAAATTGATCTGGTCATCAAAACAACGTTACCTCCTTTGTCCGATGCCTTGATGACCAGATCGGGATGGTTGTTGAGTTTGGTAATGGCATTTCTCTGACAAGGGGTGAGGTTAGTGGGATATGAGTTAATCTGCATGCCCTTAATGTCACTAATTACACTCAGTAAGAAAGTCCAGATATGGGCATTAGTTGACAGGTCTGGAAATCAAGTAGATTTAGGTTTGAACTTTTTAGGAATGGCAGTTTCATTAGCATATTCGACTATGGGTATAGAGATATTTTGTGTTTGAGGAGTATCATTTGGAGTGATATTAATTGCATCATCATTATTTTCTTCCAGGAGTATCATGAGATCCCGGAGTGCTCTAAAGTCCGCCATAGTGTAATGTTTAATACTTTTAGCTAATTCGCGTTCCTGTCTGGTTCTAATAGTAGATTGGTCGAACATATACTTGTATGTCAAATTCCTTGCAAACATGTATATGTCCTTGATTAGCTCATATTTGTCTAAATCTGTTGAGGGGCAGAAGCTTAGTCCCAATTTTAACACTTCCAATTCAATATTGGTGAATTGGTATGTGGTTAGATTAATTATATCCAGTTCTATGTTAGATGTGGGTGAGGCTCCGCCATCTGAAAATTTGGTTGTGTTGTGGCTGTTGAGGCCAAGTGTGAATCTAATGTAGTTTGTCTAGTGATTGTTGAATTAGAATTGTTGGGAGTCATTTGTGTATTAAGAGCAGGGCCAGGTACGGATGGGTGATTCGTTATCAGTGGATTGGCTATTTGTGATCCGGTAATGGTGGGTAAATTAGAAGAGATGCGTGCAGGAAGTGAGTTTACTAAGGGGGGACCTCTAGAGGTTTGTGATTGTGTATTCAAAATTTGTTGGGCAAGCAGCCCAAATTTTGAATCGGGATGGTTCGCACCTTCCTTTACGAAGAACCCCATACCCAATGGAATTATAATGAATTTATTCTAACTCTTTTGAAATTTGTGTTAACACATAACTACTTTAGCTTCAAGGAGTCCCACTTCCTCCAGGTACAGGGAGTTGCTATGGGCACATGCTGTGCGCCAGCATATGCAAACCTGTACCTGGGGGGGTGGGAACGTCACATCTTTTCAACGGAGGAATTATCTGTGTACACCGACCAGGTTATGTCCTGGATGAGGTACATAGATGACATCTTCCTGATCTGGACTGGTACCCCTACCACACTGTTAGCCTTTGTTGAGGCACTTAACATCAATTCTTTCAACTTAAAATTCACTTTGAATATGAATCAGTCCAGGATTAACTTCTTGGATTTGGTCATATTCAAAGATCAAACCAACTGCTTAGCCACAACCCTCTATAGAAAGGAAACTGCCGGGAATACAATCTTACATGCAGACAGTGCCCACCCCGCAGCATTACTAAGAAGTATCCCTTATGCACAATACATAAGATTACGGCGAAATTGTACACACCTTCAAGACTTTATAGCGGAGGCAAAATCCCTCCAATTACGGCTGCGAGCGAGGGGATATACTAAATCTACCTTACGAAAAGCATACAACAAGGCACTAAAGCAGCCACGGAACACACTTTTATATTCCAAGAAAGAACACGACTCCGACAAAATAGCCAAATCCAGAATCATTACACGATACTCCTCCCAACACCAAGAAATCCGTGATATTATCACTAATCACTGGCATTTACTCTACCAGGATCCAACTGTGAGGAAACATATTGGCCTGAGACCAGAGCTTACTTTTAGACGAACCACATCGCTACGTGACCGTCTGGTCTCAAGTCACTATTCTAATACACCACAGAACGACAAGAAACAAAATGGTACATTTCAATGTGGTAACTGTGACTTCTGCCCATGGGTATGCCAAAGCAAAACTATCAGACTACCCAAAGGAGATTTATTTACCTTAAAAACTAGAGCAGACTGTACCACCCAAGGGGTTGTCTACCTAATGCTATGCACCTGCGGGGCCTTTTATGTGGGCAAGACAGTTCGCTGCCTATGGCAACGAATAAAAGACCACGTATATGTTTCCTCTAATGGAAAAATGCTCACCATGGTCAGTAGGCACATTGACCTATATCATAGGTTTGACACTTCTTGTGTCTCCTTTAGTGTACTAGCGGTTGTGCCCAAAGATCCACGAGGTGGGAACTGGGATAGATTAATCCTACAAAAGGAGACATTATGGATAGAGCGGTTGGATGCGATGTATGCCCCCGGCCTCAATGAATCCCACTCATACAAATCTTTTCTGTAGCCATGAATCGAATAATCCAAACATGAATTTTTCCTAGTCCCCAACTACATTGCAGTACATATATCATACAAAAAGATTCCCTCCCTCAAAAACAACACATCAAACTTTTTTGTTTATAATTTTCACCGTCCTCCATGCTCTTTTCCCCTTTCCCTTCCCCTTCCCCTTCCTGTCATTCCCGCCCTTCCAGGCCCCTCCCTTTCCCCTTTTCCCCCTCCCAGATTTTTCTAAATGGATAAGTAGGTAACATCCTAGGTATATATAATTTACAGATTAATCAAGTATATAACTAATTTCTGTATCAAATGGTTCTCTAATATGATAGAGGCTGCATACACAATATATGAGGTCTCTGTCATTGAAAGACATATGAGCTGAACTAATGTCAATCTTTGATTGAATACTACTATCAAAAAGGTAACCACTTCTGAAGAAATATGTAATGCTATATACCTCCCCTTCTCTTATGTTTATGTTTACTACATTTAATTTATATTATTTTCTTTTTATAAATATTATCGTTACCTCAACTGCACACTTCAATGCCTCCGGCATTGGATTAATATTCAAGACACTTCAGATACCTGTTAATTGATATTGTTCTAATAATATATGCAACATTTTTTGGAAGATGTTCTTGGCTACATGGGCTGTCACCCGTCACTTATCTTCATCTCTCACATTCCCCATGTCTTCTTTTCACTCCCTACCCACACTTTTATTTCCATACTCCCCAATCCTCCTGTTTCCCCCTTCCTTATTGTTATTTGGAGCGTTCTGTTGTAGTGCACCATGCGGCCACAAAGCGTCACTGGCTGCACTTGTTTCAGCCATAGTGACGCTTTCGGCCTCAAGGGGGAGCGATATCATCGTTCTTCCTTTGGGTGCCGTGTCCAACGCATGCGCATAGGCTGGGACTGTTACGTCGGCTTTACCAGCCGACGCCGCACTTTCCCTATCTATAGCGCATGCGCACTAGGACCTGGCCGGGTAATCTGACGTTCCGCGCTTACGCGGTGACGTCACTACCGGGACGGCTGCATTTAAAAGACGGTCCGGGCTGCCGTCAGATACAGCAGCCCTTCCCACTAGCTGCCAGAGCGGGGAACCTCAACAGAACTTTACCACCATCAGGTAGGAAACAAGGCAATACTCACTTTATTCACTTGATGTAATCTCTTTGCCAATATAAGATCAACCAACATAACTATCCCCTATCTCATTATACTCCTCTACTAGGACGTATTTGGACTAACTGGGGAGCCTTCTTCCACCTCCCCATACAAATACCTTCTAACTAGACGATCCGAAGGCTGGCTCTTTTCTGTATAATCTATCCCATTGTACCTACCATTTCAAAAACAACCCCAGCGTATGGGATCAATGCTTTGAGAAATTGGCTAATCTCTCACAACAGGGTAAGTACAAACATTAAGTATCCTTCCTATATTAAGCTTCTCCTTATGTTACCATCAATGTGTACACTGCTGCATTATAAATTATTCCTCTCCACTACATGAATTGACAAATGTGGGAATGCACTTGCACCCAAACCTATGTATGATTTGTATATCTACATACAGGAGGATATATATTTTAACCCACTGTACATTATATATATGTATTGCACATATATATATGTATTACTCAATGCTTGCTATGTGCACCTCTATACATTGATGTTGAAGCAGAAAATAATGACATATCTATATAGATGGTATGAACTTATATAAGAAATAAAAACAACCTATCACTAAAATATTAAATACAGAGTACCCCCAATCAGAGATACACGTATACGTCAAGAGCACCGATGCCGCTGTAAAGAAACGAACCTTGGTTCCCCGCTCCATTAAACCCTTCCCCTTCATAGGGATTGTAAGTAAAAATGGCAAAATTACACTCACTATGCAAGAATTATATTGCACCCGTTCCCATGATGCACACCGTTTCACTCCATTTCACATGCTTTTTCGTTGCTTCTTCTTTTCCTTCCTTTTTTTCTTTTATCCTATTTTTAATGGTTCTTCCATTTCCTACCCACCCACTCACACACACACCCCAACTAAAAAAAAAATTTTCTTCCCCCCCCCCTTTCTTTTCTCCCCTTCCCCTTTCCTTCTTGTTCCCCCCCCCCCTTTCCTTTCCCTTTCCAGATTGGTGACGGCTGACACCCTTGCGCCTCTAGCTCTCTTTGATTCAATGTCGCATATGATGATGTTATACCATATCATTTTTACTTATTGTATATTTGCTTTCTCTCTTTACTTTTAATATAGAACAGCTCCTGAAGAAGCGTCCTAGGACGCGTAACATGTAGAGCAACTGCAAACAAGCTGTTTTTCTGTATGACTGAACTGCTCACTCATGGTTTCTTTTTGTTCATTTACTTTGATGTCACAACTTTCCAAGGAAATTTGAATGATTGCATTTAAATATAGTGACCCTATTGGAACCACATTGTTATTACCTGAGCATATTTGTACATCAGCTTGCTAAATATTTCTATATTATGTTAGATTGTTCTTCTAAACAATCTGTTTTAGATTTATGATTTATTTTTTTCATTTATGTTTTTAATAAAAAAACTTTTATATATATCATACGCCTAAAAAGTCCATCATTCTCCAACATTAACCTGTTGAAAAAAACTTTAGCATTCAGATTTAAACTTTCGGGACGTGGCAATTATTTTCTATATTTTGTACCGTATCCACAACACCATTACATGATGATACGGGGATAAATTCAATTTCTCATTAGCCCCAGAAATGATCCACAGTAGCCTGTCATGGGACCGTGCGGGGAATTTTTTTCTCTATATATGCAGTGTTGGTCGGCAAGGGCAAGGGCAAATAATATGCATGAAATAAGAAAACTTATCCATCATCTAATTGCAGAGTAGAGGTAGGGGGAAGAATGCACTTACTGGTTTGGGGCTCATAGGAAGCATACCCTCACATGGAGATGAGAATTGCTCTCTCCTGTGGGGTATTTATATGTGCAGCATGATAGGGTGAAATCTTAATTGCATTGCTGCAGGTGTGTGGGAGCCAGGGTGGGAGAGGGGAATGGACGGGGAATTGAAAGGGGAAGAGTCCCAATACTTACCGCTCCGACGCTCAGCTGCGACCGTCAAGGCGGCCGTAGGGCCGCCTCGTGTGGCCTCCTCGGCGTTCCCGAGAACCGGGAGGTCCCACGATTGCGTCATCCCCGTCGCAAATGCGCGATGTCACGCGTCGTGCGCACGCACGTGGCCCCGCGCATGCGCAACGTCGCTAGACTGATTTCCGGGGATAGTCGGGGATGCCGCCGGCAAGGGGGAAGTTCCCCAGCGGTGATCTCCTGGACCAGCCAGAATGCCAGCTGGGGAAGTATATGGAGGGGCCAATGGTGAATAGGGCTCCTCCTTCCCTTGCCGGGAAGACACGCACTACGGTAGTGCCTAAGTCCCATTCCTATGGGTGGAAGCGGAAGGGAGCCACCTAGAGGAGAGAAACATAATATTGTATGGGAATTATAAATACAGTGCTCATTCTCTGATGATGAGCAGTATATAAATCTTTGACAAGGTTCATATTACATATATGTACATCATATTACATTTGACATGAACAGTTTTAACAGGATGAAGTATCAATCTAGCATTAAATGGACATATAGTCTTAAAGAACGCAGGCATATGAGGAGGCCACACGAGGCGGCCCTACGGCCGCCATGACGGTCGCAGCTGAGTGTCGGAGAGGTAAGTATCGGGACTCCTCCCCTTCCAATTCCCCGTCCATTCCCCTCTCCCACCCTGGCTTCCACACACCTGCCCCTTGGTTACAGTAATAATAGAGCAGCCCCTTGGTTACACGATATATAACAAATAATAATAAATGCAATTACTTTTTGGGAGAAGTAATTTGTAACTTAACTAATTACTTTTTTAAAGTAAGATGACCAGCAATGCAATTAAGATTTCACCCTATCATGCTGCACATATAAATACCCCACAGGAGAGAGCAATTCTCATATCCATGTGAGGGTATGCTTCCTATGAGCCCCAAACCAGTAAGTACATTCTTCCCCCTACCTCTACTCTGCAATTAGATGATGGATAAGTTTTCTTATTTCATGCATATTATTTGCCCTTAGGCCGACCAACACTGCATATATAGAGAAAAAAATTCCCCGCACGGTCCCATAACAGGCTACTGTGTATCATTTCTGGGGCTAAGCTATATGCAGCACTGATACATCCAAGCTGGATGTTTGGGCACTGACAAGTACTAAGGTAATTATTGACATTAAATATGTTCTACTTTTCCAACTAAAGAATACCCCATTATATATAAGGTCCCTTGCTCTAAGTGAATTCACTAATGTTCCCACACATACTCCCCCCCCATACATGCTCACATTGATATGTACATTATTTGTGCAATTTCATACACATTATCCCATCACATGCCTCCACATTCCTCTTTCACTCACTGTCTTATCCCCATCATCATTTCCATCATCACTATTTTTCCCATTTTCATTTTCACACTTACCTTTATCTTTGACCACCAATTTTTCTCATTTTATTTTACTTTTACGCACTTTCATCACGCATATACACCCGGTATTTGTTGTACTCGGTCTATTATACATAGTTTCATAGCACATCTGCACATTTCACTGTCCCTCTATCATTAGTCACCTATTCAATGCTGTTACTACCTCCGTTTCCCTACTGTCCTCCTTCCCTCTTCCCCCCTCTCTTCCTTTCTTTCCCCCCCTCTTTTTCCCTTTCCCTCCCCCCCCCCCTTTCCCCCTTTTTTCCCCTCCCCCCCCCCCCTTCAATGAATTCACCTCCTCCTTTTTCTTTTATTTTTATTTTCTTCCCTTTTACATGTATGAGCGCGCCATACAGTCTATTCCCCGATCCTCCTCACTCCCCCTTTCCTTCGTCCCCCCTTTTCTGTTTTTCCCAACTTTTCTTTTTCCTCCTTTCCCCCCACCCCCTTTTTTCCCCTCCCTTCCCTTTCCTCATCTTTTCTTTCCCATACCCATTCCCTACCCCTCCACCCCCCACATTCTTCTCCCTCCCTACTTTTTTGCATCATTATGCTTTCAGTAAATGTGATGTTTTGAAAATCATTGTCTGCTAATACAACACTGTATGTTCTACCTCATGGTCTTTGTATGGTATTCCCGATTGGGGCTCATGTTTTTTAACCATATTGTCGCATTGGTGTCAATACAATAAATATTTATATTTTTTTATCTTTGACTTATGTGGTATCAATCACCCAATTTTTCATACTGTGCTGCCTAAAAACCCCACCTCCCTCTTGGGGGGAAAATTTCTTCTTGAGTTCATTCTTTAGGGGTGAGCAGCAACTCACACTCCTCTATAAGTGCCCCTCTCCTTTTTCTATTTCACCATAATCTAACCGCTGTCAATGTTTTCCTCCTACTGACCACTGATGCTGAGAATTTTTTCCCCAAGCTGACCAACTGTGCCAAGCAACTCTACCTTCTGCTGACTACTGGCGCCAGACATTTTCCCTTCCCCTCCCCAGTTTTTGTTAAATGCAATGTATACTGCATTATAAATAGTGCAACGCTCTGTACAATGTAAAAATATGAAGTGAATAGATAAATAAAACTGTCAATAAGAATGATGTAGTGATACAACAAAATCACATAATAATCACTGAAGAAGAAGAAAAGACACCCATATGAAGGCACAAAAGGGTTTTGACTTTGCCTTTGATTGTGAGATCCACCACCATATGAGAAGATTGGAAAGCTTACCAGAGAGTGTGGACTTGTATACCGATAAGTATTGAGTCAAACGTTTGTGAGGTATACCTTAACAATATCCAGCAAGATCAGATGGATGGTTGGAGATCAGCCAGCCATAACATGGATGGAGGAGTTTAACTTGAGGCAAACAGACTCTCAAAACCGTCAGACATCAATGGGGAAGGCTGCTCCTGAACCACAGCACTGGAAGACAGACTTTCAGACAATAGAACACCTATAGACTAGACTGATCAGAGAGGTGTTGGAGTGGGTGGAACTCTTGCACAGCTCTGTCCCGGATCTCTGCTCTTCCTAACGCAAACAAACTTTCTGGGCCTTGAACCCAGGACCCAGAGCTGTGCATGAGTGCCACCCGCTCCAACACCTTGCTGATAAGTCTAATCTATAGGTGTTCTATTGTCTGCAGGTCTGTCTTCCATTGCTGAGGTTCGGGAGCGGCTTTCCCCATTCCCCATCTGCTAGTTTTGGGAGTCTGTTTGCCTCAAGTGAAACTCCTCCAGGGAGCCCAGGACCACAGTACAGATTTGGGAGGGCTTTTTACAGAGGAGATGGAGGAACATTCATTACCCGACCTTGTATGTGACAAATGCACATGAAAGAGACCATGATTTTCACTTCTGGTTTCAGAGTGGTCATTCCTTGGCTGTTACAACCAGGCAAGCAGGTAACCAATATGTGCTTGGTTGGGTGCTTTGAAGACCCCTGATGTCTAATAGACCCCTGATGTCTCTATAATGAGTACCTGTTACCTGCCCAAAGCAATCACAAGGGGGCTTGGTCGCCCCCTTATGATAGTAATAAAGTTAAATGGAAAAAAAATTGTGTTAAATTAGAAATTCAAATAAATTAAGAAAAATGTAAGCGCAACTCTGTCTATACATGCAAATGCGCATCCAGGTCCGGCAAGCATATGTAAATGGCGACTTCACCACACATGTGAGGTATTGCTGCTCGCATCGGTGTGAGAGCAATATTTTCTATGGCCCTAGATGGTCGATAAGGTACCGTAGTTTGATGCCATTTCACAGGCTTGCGCAAATTTTTAATATTGACAAGTTTGGTACCTATTTAACCACCTCAACACAGGGCACTTACACCTCCTTCCTGCCCAGGCCATTTTTCAGCTTTCATCGCTGTCACACTTTGACAATTACGCGGTCATGCTACACTGTAACCATGTAAAACTGTTATTCTTCACACAAATAGAGCTTTCTTTTGGTGGTATTTAATCACTCCTAATCACTTAATCACTTTTTCCTAAAAATAAAAAAATAAAAAGACAAAAAACATTTTGAAAAAATTAAGTTTTTCTTAGTTTCTGTCACTAAATTTTGTAAATAAGTAATTTTTCTCCTTCACTGATGGGCGCTGATGAGGCAGCACTGATGGGCACTGATGAGGCGGCAAGAATATGCTGCACTTATGGGCACTTATAGGCGGCACTGGTGGGCACAAATAGGCAGCACTGGTGGGCGGCATTGATGGGTGGCAGTGAGGAGCATTAATGGGCAGCACTGATAGCCAGCACTGACTGGCATCACTAATGGCCACTGATTGCTGGCACAGATTGCTGGCAATTGTGGGCAATCATTGCTGGCACTGGTGGGCACTTAATTGTAATCAGGGCACTGGTGATCACATACCTAGTTGTCCCCTGTGAGGAGATGCCGCTGATCGGCTCTCCTCTCCTCACACTGTCAGTGTGAGGCGAGGAGCGCCAATTACCGGAATCTCCATGCTTACATGAGATTGGACACAGCCGATCACATGGCTAAAGAGTTGCAGCCGCGGCTCTTTACACAGATCTGGGCCGTGACGTGTCCTAGCAACAGTACGCGCCCCCGTACAAAGTACAGATATGCTAGTTTAGTTTAAAGGCTCTTTACCCTGTACTGCTGTCTGCTTAATCTCACCTATTTCTCTCTAATACCGCGTACACACGAACGGACTTTCCGGCAGACTAGGTCTGACAGACTTCCCGACAGACGTTCAACGGAGTTACGACGGGACTTCCGAATAAACGGAATTGCCCACACACGGACTAAAGTCTGTTCATTTTGAAAGTGACTCCAGGTACGACGGGACTAGAAAAGGAAGTCAATTTCTCCGCTTTTAAATCGGCAAGATTGACACCTTGCGAGACCCGTCGCGGGAGCCGGCGCCTGGTATGGATTTTAAGGGGAACTCCCTACACCGAAAAAATGGCATGGAGGTCCCCCCAAAGTCCATACCAGACCGTTATCCGAACACGCAGCCCGGCCGGTCAGGAAAGGGGGTGGGGACGAGCGAGCACCCCTCATCAACATGGGGGGGTGCTTTGGGGAAGGGGGACGCCCCCAAAGCACCTTGTCCCCATGTTGATGAGGACAAGGGCCTCTTCCCAACAACCCTGGCCATTGGTCGTCGGGGTCTGCGGGCCGTGGGGCTTATCGGAATCCAGGAGCCCCCTTTAACCACCTGCTTACTGGGCACTTAAACCCCCCTCGTGACCAGACCAATTTTCAGCTTTCAGTGCTCTCACACTTTGAATGACAATTACTCACTCATGCAACACTGTACTCAAATGATTTTTTTTTTTGTCCTTTTTTCCCCAGAACATGCACCACATCTCCTCCCCATAGAAATCTCTGGGTATGGCTCTTGTTCTTCACAGTAGGGGGGGGGGGAGGAGGTGGTAGGGGCTGTATTACGCAGCACTGAGATACCTTCTGAGGGGTTCCCTAACAAATGGAACACGTCTCCAGGTGGAATCGTAGGATGGCCAGTTTAATAGTCATGTAGCTAGCTAGGTGTTCCAGCTAAGCAAGGCTCCACGTCATGTGTGGTGCACTTACGTTCCCGCATCAGTGACTTCAAACTTCAGGATCGCTCATATGAGCTAGGCCCCAGTCTCCTCTCCGTCTCCGAAGTGTGCGATGTGGCAATCCAGACTGTGGGCCTCGGGTGTTCAGGCGTGGATCTCTGCCTGGCAGCGGGCCCAGCCATTTCGGTAATGGGATCAGCTCAATATCTAAGAAGGCAAACAGGTCTGGGAGATCTGTGTAGCGACGCAGCCAGAAAGAGATGCTGTCCTTGCAGATATTCAGCTAGAGGGGGAAGCCCCAGCAGTAGGGCAGCTCCCAGTGACGTAGGATCTCCAATAAGGGTTTCAGAATTGCTCTCCGTTGCAATGTGGCTCTAGACACATCAGGGAAGATGGAAATCCCTGCTCCATCAAACTTGATCTGTCCCTTGGCCCATGAAGCCTGGAGAACCTGTTCCTTCAGCACATAGCAGTGGAGGCGACAGATCACATTGCGGGGACGGTCTGGATCGCTCTGCTTAGGTCCCAGTGCCCTGTGTACCCTGTCGAACTCCAGTGTGGTAGGAGGGTCAGAGTCCAGAATTTTGTAAAGAATAGCCTTTACAGTTTCCTGGAGGTTCTCCGGGCCCATCGCCTCCGGCAGCCCTCATAGCCGCAAGTTGTTTCTGCGGCTCCAAGTCTTCCAGGTGGAGCTGCATCTCTGCCAGGCCTTCCTGATGGGATGAGTGGCCCCGTTCCAATTGGGTGACTCGCAGCTCCAAGGCGCTAATTGTTGATTCCCCCTTAGACAGGCGGTCATCGAGTTGCTGTACCTCCGTGTGCAGCTGCTGGAAGTCCCGGCGATGTTGTTCATCCATCCGCAGCACAAAAGCCTCCATGTCAGCTTTCGTGGGGAGAGTGCGGAGTAGGGTTTTGATGTTGGCACGCTGCCGGGGAGGTTCGTCCTGTCTCCGGGAAAAAACGGCTAAGGGGAGCCTCTGTCACAGCCTTAGTTGAACCCTGAGTCCTCCTGCGTTTTTTTTAGCTCATGGTAGTCCAAAAAAGTAGCTCAAAGCCAGCATATCAGCCGAGTTATGCAGGTAGGGAGTTGGGAGCTCAAACAACGTGCATCTTAACTCCGCCATGACCAAGCCACGCCCCCTCCTGTCATCTTTTATACAATATCACCCCCCCTCCTCACAATTCTGTCCTCAGCCCCCCCTCTTCATATCACTGTCCTCTGACCCCCTTTTATATCACCCCGACTTCCTCACCATCCAGCACAGCAGTTGCATAGTCCTCTCCCATCTTACCTGACACAGGGCTGAGCACCACAGACAAAGCAGGTCTAGGGCTGACATCAGGAGGCAGGATAGTTCTGAATGGAGCACATTTTTCTGTTAATCAGCTTGTGATTGGTTGCTAGGAACACCTAGCAACCAATCACCTGTTGCTTAACTTGCAAAGGTATCTTTGCAGCGCCGCCCTTGTCCAGAACTGTCTTGCCTTCCGATGCCGATATCAGCATGTGTGGATGTCAGCTGTGGCCACGGCCGAGGGGGAGAGCCAACTCCTAAATGGCATAAATCGCTGGGGGCCGGGTGGAACAGTGCCTCGGTCCGAATGTGGCCCGCCATTTAGTGATGCCCACTTTACAGGCTTAAAAAAAAAGTTTGTTTACCTGAAAAAAAAATATGCAATCCTTATCCCTTTAAATTGTACAAATCTTGGGGCGAATTAAGAAAGAGTTATACAAGCACAAACTTGTACAACTCTTGTACAACTCAAAGGAACAGTTCACCTTTACTAAAAAATGCCTTTGCAGATAAGGGATGTATGTAGATGAAAACAAGCTGTGCAGCTTTGACCAAAATCGAATAATGCCCTCACTATAGGTATAGGCCATTTACATACCTCATGAAGCCTGACCTAAAAACTCCCAGGTCATTGCTAGAAGGTTGCTAAGTGAGGCCCAGCCATTACTATTCACCTTTATCATCTAAGACGTGAGCTCTTTGCCAATTAAAATCCCTTCACATGAGCTTTCTCTCCATCCCTAATGCAGTATCTCTAAACTCAGGGTTTGAGAACTCACTCCTGTCATGGTGAAGGTGAACAGTAATAGCCAGGCCTCAATTAGAAACATCCTGGGAGTTTACCTATAAGCATATTTCTTACCAACATATTTGCATGCAGCACACCTAGCTGGGTCCAAGCCCTGCCAGTCCCTCTCTCAGCTTAAGGGTTTCAGTATAGGGGATTACAAGAAGCCAATACTAAATCAGGGCAAGTACTTACTTTACATTGCAAATAAAAAAAATGCAATTATTGAGTTATTCATACCTTGCTGCATTATTTTGTATCTTTTATAACTGCTTGGAGTTCTGCTTTGATGCGGACTGCACGAATGCATTAGCATAAATCCATTCATTGCAGTACTAAATGTAATTCTCAATGTGTCTGATATTTAACACTAGACGAAAAGGGTTTCGGTGTTGGCCAGTGCAGGTTTAGTTGTCCGATTTCCAATATAACAATAAAAAAATTGCAACTCTAGCCACACAACAAAACCAAAACTCCACTTTCTTCAGTAATGTCTCACTTTATTTTGTAAAAAGAGCTGTAACTCCCAGTAACACTCACTTTAACCCATGGACTCATGGCAGCCAATGCCCCAGTCTTTTGATCTTCAGCTCTGATGAGAGAGGGGCTGTCTGGAGACCGACATACAAAGCAGCTCCAGTGGAGAAATCATCACAACCTGTGGAAAAAGGCAAAGATTAGTGGTGGTCAGAAAATTCATGTCTATTTTATCCCCAACTATGAACTTTTTTTATTTGGTCTCAGTGGCAACGTCCGCTTATTTAACTACTTGACCCCCAGGCCTTTTCTGACACTTTTTGTTTACATATAACAATCAGTATTTTTTGATAGAAAATTACTTAGAAGCCCCAAATATTCTATATTTTTTAAATAGAAGCCCTAGAGAATAAAATGTCACACGTTATTTACGCAGCAGTTTTTCACACGCAATTTGTTTTTGTAAAAAAAAAACACACTTTTTGAATTTTAAAGTGGTGGGACACCCTGAAAACAAAAAAACTTTAAAAAAATGTTAGTAACAATTTAAAATGAAAAAAAATATATATTTTTTTTTACTTACCAGAAATGGTTGTTGCTAGGCAGATCGTCCTAATCTGCCTCCAGCGCCGCGGTGATCTTCTCTTCTTCCGTCTTCTAGTGAATGGGGCGCGGTGTGTTATGGGAACTATGTCCCACAACACATCGCGTTCCCCATTCACAAATTAGACTCGCGCATGCGCAGTAGGCCGCGCGCCGACTCGCGTATGCGCAGTAGGAAACGGGAACCGTTTCCCTTACTGAGGATGGCGGCGCTGGAACCGGATCGCCGAGGGACAGCTCCTCCTCCGCGACCGACATCGCGGGCGCCCTGGGAGGGTAAGTGTACTTATTAAAAGTCAGCAGCTACTTTTTTTTTAGCTACCGACTTTTTAAAAAAAAAATTTGTAAGGTGAAACACCCCTTTAATGCAAAGAAACATAATACATGACAATTTTTTTGGTAAAATGTAAAAGATGTTACGTCAAGTAAATAGTAAAATCCAAAAGGCATGCAGGTAGGTTAATTGGCTTCTGTCCAAAAATTGGCCCTAGTATATGAATGGGGACCTTGGATTGTGGGCTCCTTGAGGGTAGGGACCGATGTGAGTGTGCCATGTACAGGGATAGGGACAATTGTAGACACTCACTCAGGTTGAACTGGATGGACTGGTGTCTTTATTCAACCTTACTAACTATGAAAACTTTGAGATACCAAACATGTCATGCTTTAAAATTGCTCACGCTCGTGCAATGGTGACAAAAGATGTACATTTTACCATCCAAAGGCGATGCTTCAAAAGCCTTTAAAGGCTACAAGTTTAGATTTAAACAGAAGGTCTGGTGCAAGAATTACAGGCCATGATCTGTTCGGGGTGATATCTTACATGTGTAGGGCAATCGCTGTTTACGTGCGTGCGAGACGTATGTTAGCCTTTGTGCATATACATTTTTTTAATTATTTTATTGCTGTCACAAGGAATGTAAACACCCCCTGTGACAGCAATAGGCTTGTGATAGGTACTCGTCATGGAGAGATCTGGGGTCTTCCCTCCTCTGCCCTTAAAAGCATTTGATTACACCAAGATCAGTGTTTCAGGCATTATCCCAGTATAACCACTTGAAATCCAGAAATGAAGGGGTAAGTCGCTAGTCAGCAAATGGTTAAGTTGCCCCCTCCCCCTCCAGAAAATCTGCATGAAAGTACCTCTGGAGGGAGATCTCACCTTTTCCCAACTTCTGTAGTGTAGGGGTGACGTCATTCTCCGGTTTACAAAAATGTGGGGAATGCTAAGCAGAGCACAGTGCAGGGTCATCTTGTGAGATCTGGCCAAAAGCAGGATGACATCACTCGGCCTCACCTAGGCATTGCAGGAGAAAGACAGGGAAAGGGAAGTATTTTATTCATTTTCCCTTACAGTGTTTTAGGGAGGGGGTACAATATGAATTGCCTCTAAGGTGAAAGGTCCATTATAAAGATATCATTGGAAGTAATTAATATTCGTTCGACAGGTGCAGAAAACCCCCCCAGCAGTCTGCAATGTTTAGCAGACAACAGAGCTTCCTATAGGACAGTGGTGTCCAAACTTTTTTCAAAGAGGGTCAGATTTGATGAAGTGAAAACGCGTGAGGGCCAACCATTTTGCCTGACATTCTTTGAACCATTAAAATTCAGTCTAATGCCCCATACACACGGTCGGATTCTCGTGCCCAAGATTCTGCTGTGTGCCCCATGATGTGCCCAAGATTCTGCTGTGTGCCCCATGATGTGCCCCATGTTCTGCTGTGTGCCCCATGATGTGCCCCATGTTCTGCTGTGTGCCCCATGATGTGCCCCATGTTCTGCTGTGTGCCCCATGATGTGCCCCATGTTCTGCTGTGTGTCCCATGATATGCCCAAGGTTCTGCTGTGTGCCCCATGATGTGCCCAATGTTCTGCTGTATGCCCCATGATGTGCTCAATGTTCTGCTGCGTGCCCCATGATGTGCCCAATGTTCTGCCGTGTGCCCCATGATGTGCCCCATGTTCTGCTGTGTGCCCCATGATGTGCCCAATGTTCTGCTGTATGCCCCATGATGTGCTCAATGTTCTGCTGCGTGCCCCATGATGTGCCCAATGTTCTGCCGTGTGCCCCATGATGTGCCCATGTTCTGCTGTGTGCCCCACGATCTGCCCCATGATGTGCCTCATGTTCTGCTGTGTGCCCCATGATGTGCCCAATGTTCTGTGTGCCCCATGATGTTCCCCATGTTCTGCTGTGTGCCCCATGATGTGCCCAAGGTTCTGCTGTGTGCCCCACGATGTGCCCCATGTTCTGCTGTGTGCCCCACGATGTGCCCCATGTTCTGCTGTGTGCCCCACGATGTGCCCCATGTTCTGCTGTGTGCCCCATAATGTGCCAAAGGTTCTGCTGTGTGCCCCATGATGTGCCCAATGTTCTGCTGTGTGCCCCATAATGTGCCCAATATTCTGCTCTGTTCCCCAATGATGTGCCCCATGTTCTGCTGTGTGCCCCACGATGTGCCCAATGTTCTGCTTTGTGTCCCATGATGTGCCCAATATTCTGCTGTGTGCCCCATGTTCTGCTGTGTGCCCCATGATGTGCCCAATATTCTGCTGTGTGCCCCATGATGTTCGACATAAAATAGGTAACTTCTAAGATTTGTTTTGATTATTTAAAGTGGTTGTAAACCCTCATGTTTTTTCACCTATGCATTAGTGTGAAAAAAACTTCTGTCATTCCCCACGCCGGAGATGGCTCTACCTCTCTGGCCGGGGGTTCTCGGCTCTTGACTGGATAGATTGATAGCAGCGCAGCCATTGGCTCCCACTGCTGTCAATCAAATCTAATGACGCGGGGCTGAGTCTGGCATTCTGTGTCTATGGACGCAAATGCTGGACATGGGAGCGCACCCGCAAGGTAACCCCCAGGGAGAGCGCTTCTCCTAGGTGGTTTCCCAATGCGGGGAGGAGCCACGAGCGCCGTTGGGGGACCCCAGAAGAGGATGTTCGGGGCCACTCTGTTCAAAACTAACTGCACAGTGGTGGTAAGTATGTTTCCTGGTGCCTCCATGGCAGTATACCTGTGATAACTCCGCCCCGGAGTCCTCCCCTCAGGATAGTTAATAGCTTATAAAAATGACACTCATGTCCCCCCTTAGCATTCTCCTTTTTTTCCTCATATCTGAAGGATAGTGGTGTGCGTGTCCTACCTCTGCCTAAACGCATTTTCCGTCTGGGTTCAAGCCTCTCCCAGATGCAGTCCCCTGTCTTGGGTTGCTAATAGCACTAATAAGAGGGGAGCCCCTTCTGAGGGTCTTTTGGGGCAGCAGCAGTTTCCTAAGTAGGAGCAACAGTCTGCAGACAGGCAATGCTGGTCGCCATGGAGGCAGGTAGGGGCTTATTCTAAAGTCTTTTCTTTTCCTCTCCCTCCCTGTCCCTGTCTGCCTTATGGTTACTGTGACGGACCTCGTACCCAAGATGTCCGCCGTAAATGCTTCCTCTGTCCGGTACCACACAATCCAAGACCCATTAGCTCACCCAGTCACCAGACAACACCAGTGTAGGCTACATCAGGAATGAATCTTTATTTGACATGTCACACTGGGCTCCATCATTCAATTGCAGGGTTAATTAGCACACACAACAATAGGTGAAATACTCTTACAAGCCAGACAATATTCATTAACACAACAGACAGGTGGCTGGAGTTCATGAGTCATGACATTAGCGTCTCTTGCTAATATGCCAAATACACATACAGATTCTATGTGTATTGGGGGGCCAGCATGGACCTGAATCCAAGTACCACCAGCTCAGGGGTCCCAGGCTTGCAGCTCAAAGAGCACTGTTCCCCCAAATGCCAGGGCACATAATCGCAAGGCAATAGGCTCGCGTTCAGTCCCCTCCAACAGCCTGTGTCCCAGCCAGGTCTGTCACATTTCTCCCCTTTCGGCAGGAGACTAATACAGGAGGAGACCCCAGACGGGTTGACTCCGAAGTTAGTCAGTGGTTCCAGTCCTCTAATGCCTGTACCCACACAGTACCCCAAACAAATTGTTCCAAACAGAGCACGACTCACCCAGCCAACTTCTGCCTCTCTCATAGAACATATCTGCCGCTGGGGAGAGGCCTGGACTGGCCCTTCTCCCTGGGAGTCTTTTCAGCCGCTGGAGAGAAGACAGGGTGACTGGGCTCACTCCATCATGCTGTTGGGGATCTGGGCCGACAGCCCAGCATCCCTGGGGTATACAGGTGGGGACTGCAGTCCCATCCCCCTTTACAGGAAATCTGCCCTCTGTTAGTTGTGGGCAGAGGCCAGCAGCACTTTGTTCCGTTGCCAGCAGTTCAGCTGGGTGTAGGAGCTTCCCTACATCATCTCCTCCAGCTAACTGTTGGGGAGAGAGGCCGACTGCCCCAGCTCCCTGGAACTCCGCAGCTGTTGCTGGTGCTGGACAGAGGTGGGTAGCACTCTGCCCTGTTGCCAGCACTTCTGCTGGGGACTCCACATCCTCCGCTCTGGTTAACCGTTGGGGCAGGAGGCTGGCTTCCTCCACTCCCACATCTGGCTGCTGGGACAACATGTCTCTGGTACTGTCTCCCAGGTGCACAAATCTTTGCTGGGGAGGAAAGATCGCTTTCTCCACCCTGGCCAACTGTTGGGGAGGGACGACAAACACCTCCTCTCCCTTCTCCCCATGTATCTGCTGCTGGGAAGTGATCGCCACCTTCTCACCCTGAGCCTCCAAAACTGACACAGGTGTGGGGCAGAGGTCTTGGACCCTCTGTCCGGTGACCAGCGCTTCAGCTGGGGAAGTTCCTTGTAACTCCCCAGATACTGCTGTTGATGCTGGGCAGAAGTTAGCAGAGCTCTGCCCTGTTGTCAGCACTTCAGGTTTGGGGGCGGCAATCTCCAGAGTTTCCACTGCCGATTCTCTTGCATGCTGCTGGACAGGCATATTCCTCCATCCAACCTCGTTTTGTGCAGTAACAGGTTTGTCAAGGTCAGTCAGCACTTGCTGCATCCGCCATAAGACCTCCGCGTCCATAGCTGCGGGGGCAGGTGGGCAAAGCACTCTGTTACTATGCCACATTGCTGACTCTTCAGTCAGGATTTCAGAGCTGTCTGCTGGTATTTCCTGATAGTCCCAGGCAAAGGGAGCCCCACCCTGCTGCTGAGCAGAGTCTAGCAGCTGTATGTAGGCGATCTCCAGCTCCCATTCCTGAGCGGCCAGGAACTCCAAATCTTCCTGTGCCCAGAGCACTTCCGAGACGTTCAATCTTTGCTCTCTGTGCTCCATTATTTCCTCCAAACGCCACTCCAGATTACTCCCAAAGTCGGGGTCCTCGGACAGCCTCCAGTACAACAATCCCAGGCCATTATAATCAAAGCCTTCCGTGGGCCTGTCATCTGCTGTCCACGGGCACACTTGGGCTACATACCACCGGAGGGCTCTGTAGCTCTCGTCCAAACGCATTTCTGCCCGGATCAGCCTGCTTAACTCAACTGTCCACTCCTGCTTCGGTTGTTCCCCCAATAACAGCAATCGTACTTCATACTGCGACCAGTACCTTACATGGATGGAGGGGAGAACTTTTCCCTGGTGTCGCTGCTCACAGGCTAGCGCTTCTTTCCAGAGTTGTAGGCGAACAGAATCATACCATCCCAGCAGGACCTGCACCGATACTGGTCCTCTGCGCTGTATCCGCATCTCTCGCAACCTCCTTCCGAATTCCTCTTCCATGACGTATCTGTACCTCTGCTATCCGGGCCTTGGATCCAGGTGATGGTTTGTATGTGTTCACGACAAGGAAGCACGATCCCACCGCTGCCAGCCAATTGTGACGGACCTCGTACCCAAGATGTCCGCCGTAAATGCTTCCTCTGTCCGGTACCACACAATCCAAGACCCATTAGCTCACCCAGTCACCAGACAACACCAGTGTAGGCTACATCAGGAATGAATCTTTATTTGACATGTCACACTTATATACAGTTGACAGATGACCCAAGCCTAACCTAATTAGCATGAGCTAATTATCTTAATCAACACTGGGCTCCATCATTCAATTGCAGGGTTAATTAGCACACACAACAATAGGTGAAATACTCTTACAAGCCAGACAATATTCATTAACACAACAGACAGGTGGCTGGAGTTCATGAGTCATGAGGCTCTTGCTAATATGCCAAATACACATACAGATTCTATGTGTATTGGGGGGGGCCAGCATGGACCTGAATCCAAGTACCACCAGCTCAGGGGTCCCAGGCTTGCAGCTCAAAGAGCACTGTTCCCCCAAATGCCAGGGCCCATAATCGCAAGGTAATAGGCTCGCGTTCAGTCCCCTCCAACAGCCTGTGTCCCAGCCAGGTCTGTCACAGTTACACTTGGGGTTGAGGTGTTGCCTGACATGCTTCCTCTTAAGTAGCAGATTATGGGGTAAAGGCGAGCGCTATAGCGCGGAGCGCTGCCGCTCTGCTGGCTTTATAGACGAAGCGGCGAACGTCGTGACGTCACGGCGCATGCGCGGTCGGGCGGTGCGGGGGGGGGGGCGCCATCTTGCTTCAGGGCAAAATTGTGATTTTGCCCTTAGTAGGTTGGGGCGGGAGGAGGCAGGAATCTCCTCCCCCCAATAACATTTAAAAAGGTGAGGGAAATCAGTAAAGGGCAGGTCCTCCAAGAGGGAAGTCTGGTCCTAGGAGTGCTCCTGCGCTACTCTGCTGTTGTTAAGAGAGTAAGTAAAACCTAATTGTTGTCGCTGTATAATGGAATCAGGTTACATGGGGATGTATGCGGGGGGAATTTAACTGCTTGTCAAAAATATATACCTTTTTTGTGGGGTGGAGGGGGATAAATAAAAAAAAAAAAAAGGGGGGGATGAGAGCTGGATCTTATACATATTAAAGGCTTTTATTTTGGTGGACTGAAGGGTGCAGTAGGTTGTCCTTTTTTTTTCCTCATCGATCGTTTTCTATCTGTTTCTAGTCTCTGTTCAATCACCTTAGGCCCTTGCTTGCCTCCACAAAATGAGCCAGCCGCTATTTGACCAAGACCCTCGCTTCCTTAGGTAAGGGCACGTACAGCCATGTATGGGTATGTATGCACATATATATATACATATATATATATATAAGTTAACAAAGTTCGTGCTAAAAGAGTGCCTTGTGCTGTTACTGTCGTTGCAGCCCTATACACCAGAGCGCGTCTAATCAGACGTCGGGTCACCAGAGTGGACGCTCCCACCCCAGCTCAGGCCACAGCCGCTCAGCCGGCTCCCGCCATTCTAAAGGAAAATCCTCCTCCAAGAGGCATAGGTCCTCCAGTCCACCCAGAAGAGGGGAGTGCAGAGCATGCGGGGCGACCGCATTACCGGATAAACGAATCTGCAGGGACTGTTTGCAGGGGTATGCATACCAGGAAAGAGCAGAGACAGAACAGGTCACTGACCTGATCAAAAGGGTGGTCAAAGACTCCCTGGTAGAACTGATGCAAATGAACCCTCCCAGGCAGGACCCTCCCAGTGACCAACTACTGCCCGCGGATCTAGCCATTCCAGGCCCTTCTACTACAGACCGGGTTGATCCGACACCAGGACCGACTCCTCCTGCAGGAGATGGAGCAGATTCAGAGGACTCCCTGGATGAGACGGACCCCTCTGGCTTCAACTTCAGCCTAGTGCAGCCATTTGTGTCCGCAGTTAAGCAGGCCATTGGTTGGGAGGAAATAGAGGAACCCCCTAAGAAGACAAAGTCCTTTTTCCCCTTTCTGAAAAAGAAGCAAAACTTTTTTCCCTTTCTGGACAAGTTGAAAGACCTGATAGAAGGGGAGTGGAAGCGAACGGATAAGCGTTTCTCCTTAAATAAGCTCCAGAAACTCTATCCCCTGGCAGAGACGGATGCGGCCTTACTGGATACCCCTCCTATAGTGGACGCCGCAATAGTCCGCCTAGCTAAGAGTGTCACCTTACCTATGGAGGACTCTACGTCCTTCAAGGATCCACTGGACAAGCGTATAGACGCAGACCTGAAAAAGGCCTACCAGCTGGCTGGGGGGGCCTGCAGGCCGGCCATCGCCTTGGCCTCAGTCTCTAACGCAGTCAAGGTGTGGACAGAGAATATCGAGGTGGCCATTCGGGAGGAAGTTCCGAAGGAAGATATCATAAAGGCCTTAGAAGAACTGAAGCTGTCTGCAGATTTTATGGGGGAAGCCGCTATCGACTCCCTAAGGTACTCGGCCAGGGCTATGTTACACACGGTTATGGCAAAACGGGCATTATGGCTAAAGCCGTGGGTGGCAGACGGGGCATCCAAGCAAAACTAGTGTAAAATCCTGTTCGATGGGAAGGCCCTCTTTGGAGAGAAACTAGAGAAGGCGATATCAAGAGTAACCGGAGGAAAGTCAGGGTTACTTCCCCAGGACAGGAGGGTAAGACGCTCTCGGGTGGTTTCCTCCAAGGTTCAGTGGCCCAGGAATAGGAACTACAACAATTCCCGACAAAACAGAGACCCCAAAAGGAATTGGAGAAGCACGCAGGCGACCTTTTTGAAGGCAAGTAAACAAAGAAGCTTTCCCAACGCCCAAGAGGGGGCAAAACCCTTTTGAAGGCAGCCCATCCCCACCAGTAGGGGCCAGATTGAGGGAGTTTGCAGAGGTATGGAGTCGCAAATGCAGAGACCCGTGGGTGGTCTCTAGGGTTAAGTTTGGTCATTTCTGTACCTTCCAGGATCGACCTCCGAGAGACTCTTTCAGTCCAACCAAAATCCCGTCTTCCCCTCAAAAAGCGGAAGCCCTGCTGGGGTACCTCAGGCTACTATTGGCGAAGAAGGCGGTGATTCCGGTACCTCCCTCCGAGAGGTTCACAGGTTTCTACTCTCCTCTCTTTCTTACCCCCAAAAAGGGGGGAGAGTGGAGAGCGTGGTGGATCTCAAAAGACTAAACCGGTGGCTACAACTCGATTCTTTCAAGATGGAATCCCTACATACAATCATCCACACTATTCTACCAGGGGACTGGATGGTCTCGGTAGATTTACGAGACACCTACTTTCATGTGCCCGTTCTACCAGCCTTTCAGAAGTTCCTGAGAGTGGCAGTAGGTTCAACGTACCTTCAGTTCCAGTGCCTTCCCTTTGGCCTATGTACTTCACCAAGAGTGTTCTCAAAAGTGCTGATTGCAATCCTGGCACCTCTCAGGGAGAAAGGGCTGCGTGTCTTCCATTTTTTGGACGACATCCTTCTCTTGGCGGCCAGTCCGGACCAGTTGGCAATGCACAGGCAGATCCTTCTGGCCACCCTCACAGAATTTGGCTGGCTGATAAACACCAAGAAGAGTGTTCTGACCCCGACCCAGGCTATGATTTATCTAGGGGCCCTCTTCGACACCAAAGGGGGCACAGTGCGTCTCCCCCCCCAGAAGGTGACAGCAATATCTCAGAAAATGCGACACGTGATGTCTCTCCCAACTCTACAAGTGGAAGAATGCTTGAGCCTGATAGGGACAATGGCGGCATTTATACCGATGGTGCCCTGGGCCCATTGGCACTTGAGGACCTTTCAGTGGGGCTTCTTGACACAGCCTACCATTATTGAGGGAAGTGGAACCCATTATGCTTTGGGCAAAAAAAAATCTGATAGACTTGAAGGCGGTCTACATCCCGGGCCATCTGAATCAGCAAGCGGACCGCCTATCCCGTTACTTCCCGAACAACAACGAATGGTCTCTACACCCGACAGTGTTCCGTTGGGTCATGGAACGTCAGGATCCTCCGGAGATGGACTTATTTGCCTCTCCGATCAACGCAAAACTACCGAGATTCCTATCTCGCCTACCTCACCCCATGGCGGAAGCGGTGGATGCTCTCTCGAGCCCTTGGTACTGCAAGACGGCATATGCCTTCCCTCCAGGACCTCTGATCACAAGGTTCCTACTCCGACTGATGAGGGAACGAGTCAAGGTGGTGGCGATTCTCCCCTATTGGCCCAGAAGGCCATGGTTCCCTTGGGCAGTGAGCCTCAGCTTGCGCCCACCACGCAAAATCCCAGTTTTTCCACAGCTGCTCTCGCAAGGGAGATTCGTCCACCCAGCTCCACACAAGCTGAATTTACATGTCTGGATTCTGAGCGGGGAAAGTTCCAATCCCTAGGCTGCTCGGCAGGGCTGATCGCGACTCTCTTAAAGGCCAGGAAGCCCTCTACAAACTACGTACAGTGGTGTGAAAAAGTGTTTGCCCCCTTCCTCATTTCCTGTTCCTTTGCATGTTTGTCACACTTAAGTGTTTCGGAACATCAAACCAATTTAAACAAACAATAGTCAAGGACAACACAAGTAAACACAAAATGCAATTTGTAAATGAAGGTGTTTATTATTAACCACTTCCCGCCCGGTCAATAGCATATTGACGTCCGGGAAGTGGTTCCGTTATCCTGACTGGGCGTCATATGACGTCCTTCAGGATAACATGCCGCCGCGCGCCCGTGGGGGCGCGCATTGCGGCGATCGGTGGAGCGGTGTGTCAGTCTGACACACCGCTACACTGATCTCGGTAAAGAGCCTCCGGCGGAGGCTCTTTACCACGTGATCAGCCGTGTCCAATCACGGCTGATCACGATGTCAACAGGAAAAGCCGGTGATCGGCTTTTCCTCACTCGCGTCTGACAGACGCGAGTAGAGGAGAGCCGATCGGTGGCTCTCCTGACAGGGGGGGTCTGCGCTGATTGTTTATCAGCGCAGCCCCCCTCAGATGCCCACACTGGACCACCAGGGACTCCACTAGGATCACCAGGGAAGTGGGCAACATGTGGATGGCCAGGTATGTACCCCCTGGCCATCCACATGTGCAAATGATGCCCAATCTGTGCCAATCAGTGCCCACAAATGGGCACTGGCTGGCACCATCAAGTAGCAATCAGTGCCACCCATCACCCAGCAATGCCACCCAGTGTTATCAGTGCCACCCATCAGTGTAATCAGTGCCACCCATCAGTGTCCAGCAGTGCCACCTATCAGCGTCCATCCGTGCCCATCAGTGCCCACCTATCAGTGCCCATCAGTGCCCATCCATGCCACCCATCAGTGCCACCCATCAGTGCCACCCATAAGTGCCACCCATAAGTGCCGCCTATGAGTGCCCATCAGTGCCAAATATGAGTGCCCATCAGTGCCACATACCAGTGCCACCTATCAGTGCCCATCAGTGCCACCTATCAGTGCCCATCAGTGCCACCTATCAGTGCCCATCATCAGTGGCCGTCAGTGCCACCTCATTGGTGCCACCTCATCGGTGCCTATCAGTGCCGCCTTATCAGTGCCCGTCAGTGTAGCCATATCAGTGCCCATCATTGAAGAAGAAAACGTACTTATTTACAAAAAATTTAACAGAAACAAAGAAAAACTTGTTTTTTTTTCAACTTTTTTGGTCTTTTTTTATTTGTTGCGCAAAAAATAAAAATGGCAGAGGTGATCAAATACCACCAAAAGAAAGCTCTATTTGTGAGAACAAAATGATAAAAAATTTGTTTGGGTACAGTGTTGTATGACCGCGCAATTGTCATTCAAAGTGCGACAGTGCTGAAAGCTGAAAATTGGTCTGGGCGGGAAGGTGTCTAAGTGCCTGGTATTGAAGTGGTTAAAGGTGAAAAAAAATCCAAACCATCATGGCCCTGTGTGAAAAAGTGATTGCCCCCTAAACCTAATAACTGGTTGGGCCACCCTTAGCAGCAACAACTGCAACCAAGCGTTTGCGATAACGTGCAATGAGGCTTTTACAGCGTCCTGGAGGAATTTTGGCCCACTCATCTTTGCAGAATTGTCCTAATTCAGTTACATTAGAGGGTTTTCGAGCATGAACGGCCTTTTTAAGGTCATACCACAACATCTCAATAGGATTCAGGTCAGGAATTTGGCTAGGCCACTCCAAAGTTGTCAGAGAACTCACGCTTTCCATGCCCGTCCTCGTCCAGTAGGAGTGAATCCCCACTCTGCGAGCGCCAATACCCATGCGCAGCCTTCCCAACGGAACCGAACGTGCGGGCGTACCAACGCTAACATGTGCGCGTCCTCGTCTACCAATACGAACGAGGGCACGCACTCCCACGTCAGCACGAACGTGTGTGCGCAATCGCGCACGGACCCTCACCTCCACCAATCCCAGCACAAGGCGCCCTATATAAAAACAGGGCCTTCACATGGTGTCAGTGCTGGATCGTCTTCAGTCTTATGTCCTGAATACCTGCCTGAAGTACCTGCTACCTTGTTCCTGATTCACCCGGTTTTCCTGTTACCCTTCCTGGATTGACCCTGCTTATTGACTGTTTCCTCTGGTTTGACCTCGGCTTGGATTCCTGGACTACGTCTCTGCTCTCCGATTTGGTACCTCATCACCTGCCTGTTGCCAACCTTTTGCCTGCTTTTGACCACGAACTTGCCTTCCGCTTTGTACCTTGTTTGCCAGCCAGTTGCCAACCTTTTGCCTGCTTTTGACCACGAACTTGCCTTCCGCTTTGTACCTTGTTTGCCAGCCAGTTGCCGACCTGTTTCCTGTCTTGACCTCGCAGTGCCTACACCCACCTGTTCGGCCTTCACTGAGTACATCCTTGGTTACCAACCTATACACCAGCTCTCCAGAAGAACCGGTACTTCCAAGCACCAGTCTACCAGCCGCAGGCACTTGCACCCTTTCGTGCCCCAGCACTCCCTGTTCCTACCACCAGGGGTGTTGGGACCGGAACCGTGCACGAGGCCACCCCCAGCATCCGGACTCCGCTGTAAGGTACGTGATAGTACGATCCAGCCAGAATGGAGTCCGAAGGGGGTGCCTCGCCTTTGGAAGCTCTGTGCCAACAGATGTCGGCCCTTACCCAGGCAGTCCAGGGCCTGCGAGATGGCTATCATCAACTGGAACAGAGAGTGGAATCCATGTCCCCAGGCTCTGCAACTCATACGGGCCCCCTGACATCCCAGCTTTCCGGCTCAGCAACCTCTGCATCAGCACCACAGTAATGATGCCACCCCCAGAACCTCGTGTGCCCCCACCGGAACGGTTTTCAGGGGACCGCAGCAAGTTCCGCTCCTTCAGGAATGCTTGTCGGCTCTACTTCCTGCTACAACCCCGTACCTTCTCCCTGGAGAGCACTAAGGTGGGGTTCATAGTCTCCCTACTCCAAGGGGAGCCTCAAACCTGGGCCCACCGTATGTTGGAACAAGCCAGCCCTCTTCTGGATACCCTGGACTCATTTTTGGATGAAATGGCCAAACTGTATGATGATCCTCAGCGCACCACAACAGCAGAGGCCAGCCTCCATGCCCTCCAACAAGGGCGCCGGCCAGTAGAGGACTACGTAACAGACTTTAGGCGGTGGAGTTCCGACACCTCTTGGAACGACGCCGCACTCCTCTATCAATTCCGCATAGGCCTCTCCGAAGCACTGAAGGATGAGCTAGCCCGAGTGGGAATCCCTAGTTCTTTGGAGGATTTGATTCAGCTGTCTATCCAGATAGACCGTCGCTTGAGAGAGTGGAGGTCCGAGAGGTCCAGCTTGACACGCCCCACATGGGTGTTACCCAAAGGTCCCAACTACCCTCCTACTCCCGTCTCCCATGTGCCTGCTGCCACCTCAGGAGCACCAGAGCCCATGCAAGTCGGCCTACTCCGCTCACCATTATCACCCGAGGAGAAACAGCGGCGTCGCCAGAACAACCTCTGCCTCTACTGTGGGGAAGCTGGGCACTACGCCAACACATGCCCGAACAAGATCCGTAAGTTCAATTCATCATCCCGTGTGCCTTTCGCCTTGTCTCTAATAAAAGCCGCTCACATCGCTGTTCCTATTTCCTTACAGCTCCCAGAAAAAATACTCCGAGTCCAGGCTATAATTGACTCTGGCGCCTGTAGCTGCTTTGTGGATCATGCCTTCGCTCTACAACATAACATCCCACTAACACCTAAGCAGCATCAACTCTCCATACGGCTAGCAGACGGGTCAAACATCAAGTCCGGGCCTATTACTCTGGAGACACAACCCCTGTTCACCAGCATCCCACCAGGTCACCAGGAGCTACTCCGTCTAGATGTCATCTCCTCACCTTTGTTTCCTGTCATCCTAGGAATGCCTTGGCTACAGGCCCACAATCCCCAGGGCAATTGGGTCACCGGTGAGGTGACTTTTCAGTCCTCTTACTGTCTACAGAACTGTCTCAAAACCTTCCACCATATTCCACCAGTCATTGGGTGCCTAAGAACGGACTCTGAATTCAAAGAGTTGGTGCCACCAGTGTACCACAACTTCTTGGACGTGTTCGATAAACAGAAAGCAGACACCCTTCCTCCCCATCGGGTCTACGACTGCCCGATTGAGCTACTACCTGGGGCCGAAATTCCTTTCGGGGCGGATCTTTCCCCTGTCCGAACCCGAACTCCTGGTTCTCAAGGAGTACATCGATAAGAACCTCAAAAAAGGGGTTCATCCGACATTCCTCCTCCCCAGCAGGAGCCAGAATATTCTTTGTTGAAAAAAGGGATCACTCGCTCCGCCCATGTGTGGATTACAGGGATCTGAATAAAGTGACGATTAAAAACCGGTACCCGCTTCCACTAGTCCCGGAATTATTTCAGAGACTCCGCTCAGCAAAAATATTCACGAAGTTGGACCTACGTGGGGCCTATAACCTGATCAGGATACGCAAAGGGGACGAATGGAAGACAGCATTCCGAACACGTTTTGGCCACTTCGAATATTTAGTCATGCCATTTGGACTATGCAACGCCCCGGCCACTTTTCAACATTTTGTTAATAATATTTTCAGAGACTTTCTAGATTCCTTTGTAATTGTCTACCTGGACGATATCCTGATATTTTCCACCTCTCTAGAAGTACATCGTGATCATGTAAAACAAGTTCTGGGCAGATTAAGGCAACATGGACTTTACGCAAAGGCCGAAAAATGTGAATTCGAACGCCAGACCATTCACTTCCTCGGCCTGGTGATATCAACTGGGGGTGTAGCCATGGATCCCCAGAAGGTCTCTGCCACCATGTCCTGGCCGCCCCCAAATGACAAGAAAGGGGTACAACGTTTTATCGGATTCTCTAACTTTTATAGAAAGTTTATCAAGAACTTCTCCAAGATCATCGCACCCATCACTCAGCTCACCAAGAAGCAAAGCCGCTTCCAGTGGACTACAGCGGCCCAAGCCGCCTTCGACCAATTAAAAAGGGCATTTACCTCCGCCCCAGTACTAAAACACCCTGACCCTGCATTACCCTACACTCTGGAGGTCGATGCTTCGGAGAGTGCGGTAGGGGCCATCCTGTCTCAACGCCAAGGACCCAAGTCTCTAATGCATCCGGTGGCCTTCTTTTCCAGAAAACTAGGTGTGTCGGAAAGGAACTATGACGTAGGTGACCGAGAACTCCTAGCAATAAAGCTAGCCTTGGAAGAATGGCGGTACCTCCTGGAAGGGGCAGCACATCCGATACTGATCTTCACAGATCACAAAAATTTAGAGTACCTCAGAACTGCCAGACGCCTTAGACCCCGACAGGCCAGATGGGCTCTTTTCTTTTCCCGTTTTAATTTTCATATTACTTATCGCCCTGGATCTAAAAACGTTAAACCCGATGCCTTATCCCGAATGTTCACAGAACTTGAAACCCCGTCTCCACCGGATACTATCCTACAAGCAGGGAATTTCCTACTGACCCAATCCAGTTTCATGACACAGCTCCGCCAAGCCTCCGTGAAAACACAGTTACCTCCGGGCACCAACCTTCAGGAGAGGGATGGGCTTTTTTGGCTAGACAATAAAATTTTCATCCCTCAAGACCTACGCACCACCGTCTTACAGGCCTGCCATGACTATCCTCTGGCGGGTCACTTTGGGGGCCACAAGACTGTGGATCTAATCCAGAGACACTTCTGGTGGCCAAATCTGGCCAAGGACTGCAGGAATTATGTCAACTCTTGTCTGATCTGTCTAAGAAACAAGAGCAGTAAAAATAAATCATGGGGCCTGCTGAAACCACTGCCCATTCCCGAAAGGCCATGGGACAAAATCGCCATGGATTTTATTGTGGAGTTTCCCCCCTCTAAAGGGTTCTCTTCCATTTTCGTGGTGGTAGACCGCTTTTCCCGGATGGCACATTTCATTCCCATGAAAGGGACACCTTCAGCTATTGAAACCGCCAGGATCTTCATTAAAGAAGTTGTCAGACTCCATGGAATCCCCAGTGACATCGTCTCTGACCGTGGAGTACAATTCACATCCAAGTTTTGGAGGTCATTATGCAAGGCACTAGGTATTAAATGTAGTCTCTCTTCAGCTTACCATCCACAGACCAACGGGCAGACCGAACGTACCAATCAAACGTTGGAACAATACCTACGTTGCTTCTCCTCGTTTTCCCAAGAGGATTGGGCCTCACTGCTTCCTTTGGCAGAATTTGCATTCAACAATTCCATCCACTCCACCACGAACCAATCACCATTTTTTTCCAACTACGGATTCCATCCCTCCTTTCTTTTTTTTTTTTTGGAAATTCTTTTTATTGAAAATTTTTGACATACATCAAACAACATTTACAATGCCATCAACCGACAGCTACAACAACAGATATAACCCCCCCCCCCTTTCCCCCTCCCCCCCTCCCTGTACTCAGTTCCCTTCCCCCAACAAAAATTGTATTATTTGTTGAATAACAGCCATTTCACATCTCTGATCACCCTGAGTATATGTCGTTTTACTCTTCACCCTGTATAAGATATCTGATGGCTACTTTTAGGACCCTCCCATTCTTCCGCCTAGGATCATCCCATCACACCGTTTGGTCAGACTCATACCAAGCTCTCCAGACTTTTTCAAATTTTTTACTGCATCCTCTATCCCTATATGTAGCTTTGTAATACGGGAGCATTGCGTTCACCAAGCCTTTCCAAAATGTTACTTCCGGAGCCCCCACTTTTTTCCACTTGAGTAAAATGGACTTCTTCCCATAAAATAGTAGTATCGTAAGTAAAGTTCTATGTGCTCTAGATGGGACTACTTCGTCCACCAACCCCAGAAGACACACATCAATAGTCAGGGGCACCGGCACTTGCAATACCCCTGCTATACAGGAGGTGACCCCAGACCAGAATTGACGGATCTGGGGACAGCTCCAGAACACGTGATGTGCGTCCGCTGAGGCGGCAGAGCACCTCCAACACTCTGAGGAAACGGATGGGTATATTTTGGCCAGTCTGGCAGGGGTATAATATATTCTATGTAAGAATTTAAACTGGATAAGCCTATCCCTTGCTGCCACTAGGTTCTTAAATGGTTGTTCCCACATATCATCCCAGTCCTCTCCCTGTATGTCTGGTACCTCTGCTTCCCATCTTCCCCTACATTTAGTTAGAGCCTTGGGATAAGTTTTGAACAATTCCTTATATGTAACCGATAAGGTCTTTGATAGTTCCTCTGTCATGAGTGTGTCTTCTAACCTAGAAGGGAAGGATTCAACCTTCTGCTCTCTAAATTGCGTTTGAAAGGCGTGTCTTAACTGGAGGTATCTAAAGTACTGAGAGTTAGGGAGGTCATGTTTAGTCTTAAGGTCATTAAATGTCAAGAGTTCACCATCCCGTGTAATATCTTTTAGCAGTTTAACTCCCCTACTCGCCCACCCAATTGAGTCTTCCAGGGCATAGAAATGTTTCAGCTTCGGATTCATCCATAAGGGGGAGGCTGGGGAGAATCCCTGAAAGCTAGGGCATGCCAATTTCACTGCCTCCTCCCATGCTTTTATAGTAGCCTTCATAGAATCCGTGAGAGGAAGCTCACTCCTCAGACCCCTATGTATAGCTAAACGAAGAGATTCATAGGAACCTAAGTGGGCAGCCTCAAGAATTGTTGCAGAGTCGCCTCTATCAGAAACTAACCATCTATTCACAAATACCATTTGGCCTGCCAAATAGTACTTACGCCAGTCTGGCAGAGCAAACCCTCCTTGTCCCCATGGCTCTTGTAGCACTTTCAAGCCTATTCTGGGCATTTTCGGGGCCCACAAAAATGAGCTGGTGATCCCATCCAATTTCTTGAAAAAAGACTTCGGTATCCATACCGGAGCATTCCTCAGGAAATATAAGATAACCGGGAGAATCTTCATTTTCACTAGATTAATCCTTCCTATTAGAGATAGTGGGAGTTTTTGCCACGCCTGTGCCTTTTGTTTAAAGAAGGTTATGAGTGGCTCTAAGTTCAGGGGCATATAATCCGTCACATTTGCCGTCACTTTCACTCCAAGATAGGTAATCTGCGAAACCCATTTTAATGGCAAGTTCTGATTCGCTCTAGCTCTAGCCTCTCTATCCAAAGGTAAAATGGAGGACTTGGTCCAGTTGACCTTTAGACCTGAGTAGCCAGCAAAGGTGTCCATAATATCAAGGGCCGCCACCAGTGAGTCTGCGGGGTCTTGTAAAAATAGTAAGAGGTCATCGGCATATAATGCCAAGCCCTCATCTATATTCCCCACCCGGATTGCTTTAATTCTTGGCGACGCTCTCAATGCCACCGCCAAGGGCTCCATCATGAGCGCAAACAAGAATGGCGATAGAGGGCACCCTTGCCTGGTACCTCTACCCACTGTAAAGTATTCAGATGTGTGTGTACTCGTGCGGATGGCCGTCCTCGGAGTACTATACAGGAGAGATATCCATTGACGAAAGCATGGGCCAAACCCCATGCGTTCCAGGACTGCATGCATGTAGCGCCAGTCAACTGAATCAAAGGCCTTCTCTATGTCAATTGAGACTATGATTCTACAAGATGAGTCCAAGTTGGGCAACTGCAAATGAGAGAACAGTCTCCTCAAGTTGGTATCTGTCGACTTGCCTGGCATAAATCCCGTCTGGTCCACATCTACCAAGGAGGAAACTACTGCCGCCAACCTCCTTGCCAGGACCTTAGTTAGAATTTTAAGATCCATATTAAGCAAAGCAATGGGTCGGTATGAAGAACATTCTAAAGGGTCCTTACCCGGTTTAAGTAATAAAATCATATAGGCATCTAGCATTGAGTCCGGTAGCCTCTTTTGCTCTAAACAGTATTCTAGCAGTGTCGTAAGTCTTGGGGCCAGTTGGTCTGCATAGGTCTTGTAAAAATCTGCTGGGAATCCGTCTGGACCAGGTGCCTTATTGGGAGGAAATGCAAAAATTGCTGCAGTCACCTCTTTGTTCGTGATTTTAGCTTCTAGAGCCAGTCTGTCTTCATCTGTTAATCTAGGGAGGGTCAGACCATCCAGCAGATTGTCCAAGCCCGCCGTGTCATATTGTCTACCCGGTGCGTAAAGTGTGGAAAAGTATTCTTGGAATACAGCTAGAATGTCTGACGGGTCCTTAATCAAATCTCCAGTGTGGTCTCTGATAATAGGAATGTGAGTGATTTGGTTGTTGTCCGCTACCAGTCTTGCTAGGAGTTTCCCATTTTTGTCTCCTTCTGCAAACAAGGAGTTAGCTAAATGTCTTGCCTCAGTGTGAGCCAGCTCATTGCAATGCAAGGAAAGGCGCCTCCTGGCTTCTAGCAGTGCAGTGTAGCCGGAGTCTGAGGGATCCGTGGCGTTCACCCTTGCACACTCCCTTTCCTTATCTTGCAACTGCCGGATTTCGGCATTTTGATCAACCCGCACTCTTTTAATGGCTGTGATGCATTCTCCCCGAATTACCGCCTTAAAGGCGTCCCACACAACTGGACCATCCCTCCTTTCTACCCGCACTTGTGCCCGAATCCTCTGTACCGGCTGTTCAGGATAGATTGGATTTCCTTTCCTCCAACAACCAGGTGCTCAGGGAAACTATTGCTAAAGCACAGGAGGATGATAAAAAATATTTCGACAAGAAGAGAAGGGGAGAATTGAACTTGGAGGTAGGAGATCGTGTGTGGCTATCTACCACAAATTTAAAACTGGCATGCCCCTCCAAGAAATTGGGACCTAGATACTTGGGCCCTTTCCCTGTCAAGAGAAAGGCCAACCCAGTGGCCTATGAACTTGAACTCCCCGCCTCATTCAGGATACATCCGGTATTTCACGTTTCCCTACTTAAACCTGATGTTCCAAATTCCTTTCCAGATCGTGAAGTAGGGCCTCCGGAAGCTATCAGAGTGAATGGGGAAGAAGAATTTGAAATTGAAGCTATCCTGGACCACAGAAAACGGCAAGGAGAGGACCAATATTTAATTAAATGGAAAGGTTTTGGCCCAGAAGAAAATTCCTGGGAACCAAGAACGAATCTTCATGCTCAGACTCATACAGGCTTTTCACCGTTCCCGCTCCCAGGGTTCGTTTCAAAGAGGCATCCGGAGGCTGCCCCTAAGGAGGGGGCAATGTCAGAGAACTCACGCTTTCCATGCCCGTCCTCGTCCAGTAGGAGTGAATCCCCACTCTGCGAGCGCCAATACCCATGCGCAGCCTTCCCAACGGAACCGAACGTGCGGGCGTACCCGCGTACCAACGCTAACATGTGCGCGTCCTCGTCTACCAATACGAACGAGGGCACGCACTCCCACGTCAGCACGAACGTGTGTGCGCAATCGCGCACGGACCCTCACCTCCACCAATCCCAGCACAAGGCGCCCTATATAAACAGGGCCTTCACATGGTGTCAGTGCTGGATCGTCTTCAGTCTTATGTCCTGAATACCTGCCTGAAGTACCTGCTACCTTGTTCCTGATTCACCCGGTTTTCCTGTTACCCTTCCTGGATTGACCCTGCTTATTGACTGTTTCCTCTGGTTTGACCTCGGCTTGGATTCCTGGACTACGTCTCTGCTCTCCGATTTGGTACCTCATCACCTGCCTGTTGCCAACCTTTTGCCTGCTTTTGACCACGAACTTGCCTTCCGCTTTGTACCTTGTTTGCCAGCCAGTTGCCAACCTTTTGCCTGCTTTTGACCACGAACTTGCCTTCCGCTTTGTACCTTGTTTGCCAGCCAGTTGCCGACCTGTTTCCTGTCTTGACCTCGCAGTGCCTACACCCACCTGTTCGGCCTTCACTGAGTACATCCTTGGTTACCAACCTATACACCAGCTCTCCAGAAGAACCGGTACTTCCAAGCACCAGTCTACCAGCCGCAGGCACTTGCACCCTTTCGTGCCCCAGCACTCCCTGTTCCTACCACCAGGGGTGTTGGGACCGGAACCGTGCACGAGGCCACCCCCAGCATCCAGACTCCGCTGTAAGGTACGTGATAAAAGTCTTCATTTTGTTTTTCTTCAGCCATTCGGTGGTGGACTTGCTGGTGTGTTTTAGGATCATTGTCCTGCTGCAGAACCCAAGTTCGTTTCAGCTTGAGTACACGAACAGATGGTCGGACATTCTCCTTCAGGATCTCTTGGTAGACAGCAGAATTCATAGTTCCTTTTATCACGGCAAGTCTTCCAGGTCCTGAAGCAGCAAAACAGCCCCAGACCATCACACTACCACCACCATATTTTACTGTTGGTATAATGTTCTTTTTCTGAAATGCAGTGTTCCTTCTACGCCAGATATACTTGGACACACACCTTCCAAAGAGTTCCACTTTTGTGTCATCGGTCCACAGAATGTTGTCCCAAAAGTCTTGGGGATCGTCAAGATGTGTTGTGGAGAAATTGAGACGAGCTTTGATGTTCTTTTTGCTCAGCAGTGGTTTTCTCCTTGGAACTCTGCCATGCAGGCCATTTTTGCCCAGTCTTTTCCTGATGGTGGAGGCATGAACGCTGACCTTAACTGAGGCAAGTGAGGCCTGCAGTTCCTTGGACCTTGTTGTGGGGTCTTTTGTGACCTCTTGGATGAGTCGTCGCTGCGCTCTTGGGGTAATTTTGGGCGGCCGGCCACTCCTGGGAAGGTTCACCACTGTTCCATGTCTTCGCCATTTGTGGATAATGGCTCTCACTGTGGTTCGCTGGATTCCCAAAGCTTTGGAAATGGCTTTATAACCCTTTCCAGACTGACAGATCTCAATTACTTTCTTTCTCAATTGTTCCTGAATTTCTTTGGGTCTCGGCATGATGTGTAGCTTTTAAGGATCTTCTGGTGGACCTTACTGTGTCAAGCAGCTCCTATTTAAGTGATGCCTTGATTGTGAACAGGTGTGGCAATAATCAGGCCTGGGTGTGGCTAGAGAAATTGAACTCAGGTGTGGACAACCACAGTTATAGTATGTTTTAACAAGGGGGGCAATCACTTTTTCACACAGGGCCATGATGGTTTGGATTTTTTTTCACCTTTAATAATAAACACCTTCATTTACAAATTGCATTTTGTGTTTACTTGTGTTGTCCTTGACTATTGTTTAAATTGGTTTGATGTTCCGAAACACTTAAGTGTGACAAACATGCAAAGGAACAGGAAATGAGGAAGGGGGCAAACACTTTTTCACACCACTGTATATTCTAAAGTCTGGAACAAGTTCAAACATTTTGCTGAGGACAGGCAGTCTGATCCAACAATGCCATCTACCACGGTAGTTCTAGAATTTCTGCAGTCAGGCCTGGACCTGGGCCTCAGCCTAAGTTCGCTGAAAGTCCAAGTAGCAGTGATTTCGGCGCTTTTTGGCCAGAAGAAATGGGCGGAGGACGCGTTCATCACACAATTTTTGAAGGCAGTCAAAAAGATTCGCCCACCGTCAAAAGATTTTTTCAAGCCTGGGATCTTCCACTAGTCTTTGAGAGCCTAATGGCGCAGCCGTTTATACCTCTAGAATCCACCTCACTTTGGAACTTGACCCTCAAAGCAGTCTTCCTGGTGGCGATAACGTCGGGAAGAAGAGCCTCGGAATTACAGGCCCTAGGGGCAGGAGAAGAACATGTAGTCTTCTTTCCAGACAGAGTGGAGTTACGGACAATTCAGGGGTTTGTCCCAAAGGTAGCATCACATCTCGCCCTCTCTGAAACTTGGGCACTGCCTACCTTTTCAGATCCTCACTCAGGGGCGTTACAAGAACTGGACATTTCTAAGGTGTTGACTCGTTACTTACAAATCACGGGCCCCTTCAGAACAACTGATAGACTGTTTATCATACCTTGAGGTAGTAATAAAGGAAAAGAAGCCTCAGCTATAACTATCGCCTCATGGATCCAAAAGTTAATTCAAAAGGTGTATAGGGCGAGAGGGTTGGCTCCACCAGTGGTAAAAGCCCACTCTACAAGGGCAGTTTCTTCATCTTGGGCGGCAAGGGCAAGCGTATCCTTGGAAACTATCTGCAGGGCAGCTACATGGACGTCACCAAATACGTTCATACGTCACTACAGAATCAACCCAGGAGCACTCACCTCAGTGGAGCTCGGTAGAAAGACGATTGAAGCGGCTCTCGCGGTCCCTTAAAATAAAGTTTCTTTAAAAGCATTACCCACCCTTGTATCAGCTATTTATTGTATCACAGGTATACTGCCATGGAGGCACCAGGAAAACGGAAAATTGTTTCATACTTACCGTAATTTTCCTTTCCTGGTGCCTATCCATGGCAGTATACATGCCCTCCCTTGTTTTGGTATTCGATATAATTGGAGAATGCTAAGGTGGGACATGAGTGTCATTTTTATAAGCTATTAACTATCCTGAGGGGAGGACTCCGGGGCGGAGTTATCACAGGTATACTGCCATGGATAGGCACCAGGAAAGGAAAATTACGGTAAGTATGAAACAATTTTCCGTTTTTGTTATTTATTTTCTAAAACAAGGGTTTACAACCCCTTTAATGCTATTTTTAAAATGTTTTTATATCACAGCTCGCTGATCATGCCAATGTTCTGTGAGCTGTAGATCTGAACACTACAGGTTATAGCACACCTAAATTGTTAGCCCCACTCCTGAACCTCCAATGATTGCCTTACCCAGTTCATTTTTAGAATTTTTCCCATTATGCGCGTGAGTGGGGCCTCATGTCTAAGTTTTGCCTAAGGCCTCTCAAAGCCTAGAGCCGCCTGGCAGTAAGGTAAGGGGACAGCCATACAATTACCACAAAGGATTGCACAGGATATCCACCTCCCGCAGCACTCTATACTGAATTTAGTTTACCAGCACTTAAATTTTTGGATTCTAAGTATTACCACACCGTGCACTTTATGATTTGTATAGATGAAAACACCTATGGACACTTTTAATCAATTTTATGCTTTCACCTTTGTGATATTTTATTGATTTCATCTCGTTTTATTGTATTTGCATTTTCATGTCGCAATACCAGCACTGTATTTATTTATTTATTGTTTCTAGCACGTGGTTCCACCACCACTATTATTCACAACTACACTTGCTTCTTTATTTAATACACATCACGTGTATGGATACATTATTTCTGAATTTATGTTTTATATGCTGTTTTTAACAAGCACTTTACCACTTATTAGCTACGATATGCCATTTCTGAATATTGTCATTGAACTATTGACCTGCTGAATTGTAACACATATCACCTTTATCCAATACCAGTAGGGTCATTGCCACTGGCTATCTTATTCTCTTTAGTTAATCTGATCTCTGTATAGCGCACCACTATCTCCTTATTCTTTTATCTTTTGGGTTCAGACATTTCCCTCAGTGTGTGCAGCAGTACGTTAGTTAGCCTTCTTTGAGTTGGCGCAGGACTACCTTCTTTTACTATACCCTGCCACACTCTGCCATACCCAGCCATGCTCAGCCGTACTCGGCCTCTGTATGTGGCCAGGCTGTGGAAGTCTCACACATGTTGTATCGCCGTACTCAGGATGAGTAGGAGAATCTATTTTAGGGTGCCATTTTTGGTATGTACATGCTATGTGTTAGAAATATTGTATAAATGGACAACTTTGTGTTAAAAAAAATAAAAATGCGTTGTAACCACTTCCCGCCTGCCGGCCGTCACATGCTGTCCTTAGCTTTTGTGCGGGGATATCTGAATGATGCGAAAACATTGGGCTAACTTTACTGTTTTTTTTTTTTTGTAAAGCACAAAACTGTTTTGTTTTAAAAAAAAAAAAAAAAGTGTTCGAAAAATTGAGGCGCAAGTACCGTGCGAGACAAAAAGCAACGACTGCCATTGTATTCTCTAGGGTCTTTGCTAAAAAAACATATATAATGTTTTGGGGTTCTATGTAATTTTCTAGCGAATAAATTATGATTTTTACATAGGAGAGAAATGTCAGAATTGGCCTAGGTGCTCTCTGCATGTTGGGCCTCTGTATGTGGCCACGCTGTGTAAAAGTCTCACACATGTGGTATCGCCATACTCAGGAGTAATAGCAGAATGTGTTTTGGGGTGTAATTTGTGGTATGCATATGCTGTGTGTGAGAAATAACCTGCTAATATGACAATTTTGTTTAAAAAAAAAAAGAAAAAAAAAATCTTGATTTTGCAAAGAATTGTGGAAAAAAATTACAACTTTAACAAAACTCACCATGCCTCTTTCTAAATACCTTGGAATGTTTTCTTTCCAAAAAGGGGTCATTTGGGGGGTATTTGTACTTTTCTGGCATGTTAGGCCCCTTTCACATGGTCGGACCGTTCAGATCCGCCTGTCAGTTTTGATGGCGGATCTGAACGGGCGCTCCATGTTAGTCTATGGAGCGTCGGATGTCAGCGGAGACATCTCCGCTGACATCCGACCCGGTCCGATCCGCCAAAAGCAGACGTATGGCTATACGTCCAGATCCGTCGCTGGCGGATCGGATCGGGTGAGATCTGATGAAAACGGACACACTGTCCGTTTTCATCCGATCTCTCCATAGAGATCAGCGGCGCTCGCAAGCCCCTCCCCGCTCAGTGAGCGGAGAGAGGCTTGTCATCCGCCGGTTCAGCGGAGATCAACGGAGAGATCTCCCGCTGAGCCGGCGGACAGAGGCGGGCTCCGTGCAAGCGGAGCCCGCCTCGTGTGAAAGGGGCCTTAGGGTCTCAAGAAATTAGATAGGCCGTCAGTACTTCTGGTGTGATCAGTTTTCAGATATTGGCACCATAGCTTGTGGACTCTATAACTTTCACAAAGACCAAATAATATACCCAAATTTGTACTTATTTTTACCAAGGATATGTAGCAGTATAAGTTTTGGCCAAAATGTATCAAGAAAAATAACAAATTTGCTACATTTTATAACAGAAACGAAGAAAAAGTCATTTTTTTTTTTACAAAATTTTCAGTCTTTTTTCTTTTATAGCGCAAAAAATAAAAAAAAAACCCAGAGGTGATTAAATACCCCAAAAGAAAGCTCTATTTGTGTGAAAAAAAAGGACAAAAATTTCATATGGGTAAAGTGTTGTATGACTGTAATTGTCATTCAAAATGCGAGAGCACTGAAAGCTGAAAATTGGTCTGGTTATTAAGGGTGTTTAAGTGCCCGGTGGTCAAGTGGTTAATATGTTTGGATACAGTACTCTGAACAGCCAGCTTCTTCAACAATGACCATTTGTGACTTACCTTCCTTGTGGAGGGTGTCAATGACTATCTTCTGGACAACTGTCAAGTCAGCAGTCTCCCCCATGATTGTGTAGTCTACTGAACCAGACTGAGAGGCCATTTAAAGGCTCAGGAAATCCTTAAGGCTCCTTTCATACTTGTGCGGTTTTTACTGCAATGCCTGTGTAATCTTGAGGTCTAAAGTCGGACCAAAGTAGTGCAGGGACTACTTTGATGTTGCTGCGACTTGAAGACACACAGATATGAATGGTACTCATTGGAAATCATGGGGTACGACTTGTCATGCAACTTTGCAGTCCCAAGTCACAGGACAAGTCGCACAAGCGTGAACAGGTGTTTTGAGTTAATTAGCCGATTAGTGTGACTTCATGAATCTACAATATTGAACTTTTTCACAATATTCTACATACATATTACACAAGGTTTAGGAGTGTGGGAATGTTTGACCATTCTTCCAGAAGCGCATTTGTGAGGTCAGGCACTGATGTTGGACGAGAAGGCCTGGTTCGCAGTCTCCGCTCGAATTCATCCCAAAGATGTTCTATCGGGTTGAGGTCAGGACTGCGCAGGCCAGTCAAGTTCTTCTACCCCAAACTCGCTCATCCCTGTCTTTATGGACCTTGCTTTGTGCACTGGTGTGAAGTCATGTTGGAACAGGAGGGGGCCATCCCCAAACTGTTCCCACAAAATTGGGAGCATGAAATTGTCCAAAATGTCTTGGTCTGCTGACACCTTAAAGCCTCGTACACACACTTAGATTTTCAGATGACCGAACGTCCTTTTTTCGTGGCATTCTAGCCTCATGTCAAAAGTAAATAAGAGGTTACTCACAATACGAACATTTTCGTACGACAGAATACAATGTCAGTGATGTAATGTGTTGAATAGTTTTGTATGTATTCTTTTGTTTCTGAGCATGCCTAGTCTTGCTCTTACAAATTTTTTTTGTACAAAAACGGTACTAATGAAATGAAAATCTGGTATTCACATCCGCCAAAAATTTTATAGTCTGCACATCCAAATTTTGTCTGACGAAAAAGCGAAATGGGCTGTCGAAAGCACCGTACTAAAGATCCAAAAATTGTCAGACAGCTCGTCGTATGAATTTTTTCCATCTCATTTTTGTATCGTGTGTACGGGCCTTAAGAGTTCCCTTGACTGGAACTAAGGGGCCAAGCCCAACCCCTAAAAAACAGCCCCATACCATAATCCCCCCCCCCTCCACCAAATGATTTGGACCAGTGCACAAAGCACAGAGTCCTGACCTCAACCTGATGGAACACCTTTGGGATGAATTTGAGCGGAGACTGTGAGCCAGGCCTTCTCGTCCAACATCAGTGCCTGACCTCACAAATGTGCTTCTAGAAGAATGGTCCACCATTCCCATAGACACACTCCTAAATCTTGTGGACAGCCTTCCCAGAAGAGTTTAAGCTGTTATAGCTGCAAAGGGTGGGCCAACTCAATATTGAACCCTACGGACTAAGACTGGGATGTCATTGAAGTTCACGTGCGTCCCAATACTTTTGGTAATATAGTCTGTGTGTGTGTGTGTGTGTGTGTGTGTGTGTGTGTGTGTGTGTGTGTGTGTGTGTGTATGTGTATATATAACATATGCATACATAGGAATATAAACGTATTGATATTTCTCTACTTCTGAGAGGACCTTCAGGATGGAATAAAGAAATATGTGAAAACCACAGGTGACCATGTTACTGTAGCCTGGATGATAGAGGTATATCCCCTGGCACGGATGATGGAGGTATATCCCCTGGCACGGATGATGGAGGTATATCCCCTGGCACGGATGATGGAGGTATATCCCCTGGCACGGATGATGGAGGTATATCTCGTGGCACGGTTGATAGAGGTATATCCGGTGGCACGGATGATAGAGGTATATCTCGTGGCACGGATGATAGAGGTATATCCAGTGGCCTGGGTGACAGGGGTATATAGGGTTCTGAGATAATCTGTAACTGCATGGTGTTTGTATTATGACAGGGCCACGGAGTATGGGCCGAAAATAATAATTAGTGATGTCACCAAGAACTGGGTGACAAATTGATGTATGAGGAACGAGCTAAATCAGACAGATGGCTTATGAAAGATAGATAGTCTTATAGTGCAAGAAATTAAAAAGGGGGGGGGGGGGGAGAGAATCAAGATGGCCTCTTGCAGATGATGACCAAACACAAGGTCCGTGTTTAACCACTCAGTGATCACCCTATAGCAGTTTTACTGTGCGCAGGATCCCATATACTGTATATACGTGATCCGACACTTTCGGGTAGGGGGTGCGAATGCCATACGAAGTCCATAAATCTATCCCATAATTATTGAGATTTTTTTTTTACCAAAAATATGTAGCAGAATACATATTGGCCTAAATTGATGAGGAAATTAATTTTTTATATTTTTTTTTTTTGGATATGTTTTATAGCAAAAAAATAAAAAAAAAAAAAAATATATATATATATATATATATATATATATATATTTTTTTTTTTTTTTTTTTAAAATTGTGGCTCTTTTTTTTTGTTTATAGCGCGAAAAAACAAAAATCGCAGAGGTGATCAAAAATACACCAAAAGAAAGCTCTATTTATGGGGAAAAAAAGGACGCAAATTTTGTGTGGGTACAGTGTCGCATGACCGCACAATTGTCGGTTAATTTAACAGTGTCATATCGCAAACAGTGGCCTGGTCATGAAGGGGGGTAAATCTTCCAGAGGTCAGTGTATATGAGGTGGGAGAATTTTCAACACAGAGAAGTACAGGAACCTCTTTACACACACACACACACTTTAGACACACACACACACACACACACACACACACACACACACACACACACACACACAACACACACAACCTACACACACACACACACACACACACACACACACACCCTATAGATTATACTCCCTTCATGTGTGGGCCCACTCAGGGAGATGACACACCCCGAAGTGTCGTACACTCAGCCTTCCCCTCCTGAGCAATGTCAGGTAATGAGAAGTGTATGAGATTTGTATCTTTACCGGCCCATAGACTCCAATACCGGGAATTACCTCAGAGCAAACCAAAGCAAAGCGAAGCGCTCGTCCGAGACACGTGACCCGCACATCGTCCTCCCGGCCGGCAGAGGGCGCTGATCACAGCGGAGCCGGTGTTCGGCCCATTGTCTGTGTTGTGCAGAGAGAGTGCGGGGGAGGACTCGGTGTACGCAGCCCGTTATATAAGGCCGGAGCGGGAGAAGACCGGAGCGGGGAGAGGACGATCACCGGATACTGCGGGAAGAGAGGACGGCTTACCGAAGGGTGTGCACCATTATTATTACTACATAGACTGGACGTGTGAGTGACTGCCCTGATCACATCCCATAGACTGGGTATTACCGCACCGATTACATCCCATAGACTGGGCATTACCGCACCGATTACATCCCATAAACTGGGCATGACTGCCCTGATCACATTCCATAGACTGGGCACGATTGCCCTGATCTCGCCCCATAGATTGGGCATGAATGCCCTGATCTCGCCCCATAGACTGGGCACGACTGCCCTGATCTTGCCCCATACACTGGGCACGACTGCCCTGATCTCGCCCCATAGACTAGGCACGACCGCCCTGATCTCACCCTATAGAATGGGCACGACTGCCCTGATCTCACCCTATAGAATGGGCACGACCGCCCTGATCTCACGCTATAAAATGGGCATGACTGCCCTGATCTCACGCTATAGAATGGGCACGACCGCCCTGATCTCACCCTATAGAATGGGCACGACCGCCCTGATCTCGCCCCATAGACTGGGCACGACCGCCCCGATCTCGCCCCATAGACTGGGCACGACCGCCCCGATCTCGCCCCATAGACTGGGCACGACTGCCCCGATCTTGCCCCATAGACTGGGCACGACCGCCCCGATCTCGCCCCATAGACTGGGCACGACCGCCCCTATCTCGCCCCATAGACTGGGCACGACCGCCCCGATCTCGCCCCATAGACTGGGCACGACCGCCCCGATCTCGCCCCATAGACTGGGCACGACCGCCCTGATCTCGCCCCATAGACTGGGCACGACCGCCCCGATCTCGCCCCATAGACTGGGCACGAACGCCCCGATCTCGCCCCATAGACTGGGCACGACCGCCCCGATCTCGCCCCATAGACTGGGCACGACCGCCCCGATCTCGCCCCATAGACTGGGCACGACCGCCCAGATCTCGCCCCATAGACTGGGCACGACCGCCCAGATCTCGCCCCATAGACTGGGCACGACCGCCCAGATCTCGCCCCATAGACTGGGCACGACCGCCCCGATCTCGCCCCCTGGACTTGGCACGGCCGCCCCGATCTCGCCCCCTGGACTTGGCACGGCCGCCCCGATCTCGCCCCCTGGACTTGGCACGGCCGCCCCGATCTCGCCCCCTGGACTTGGCACGGCCGCCCCGATCTCGCCCCCTGGACTGGGCACGGCCGCCCCGATCTCGCCCCCTGGACTGGGCACGGCCGCCCCGATCTCGCCCCCTGGACTGGGCACGGCCGCCCCGATCTCGCCCCCTGGACTGGGCACGGCCGCCCCGATCTCGCCCCCTGGACTGGGCACGGCCGCCCCGATCTCGCCCCCTGGACTGGGCATGACCGCACTGATATCTTTTGTATATGTCCTGTGGATGAAGGGATTTTATGCACGCCCCAGTTCCATGTCTGGGGGAGGGGAGTGATAGGTGTCCTAAATTGGTGGAAGGGGCTTACGTGTCAGTACGGGGGGGGGGGGGAGGTGACATGTGTCAGTACATATCACAAATCATGGTGGGGGGGGGGGGGAGAGGAGTGACACAGATCAGATATAAGGTATGGTGGATGTAGCAGACGATGGTCCATGTGTAGGTTTGGTGCTCACCTCCTGTCACATGACCATTGTATGACCGACCGCACAGGAGGCGGGATCAGAGCATACATCACGTGGGATGACATGTATGTCCCCATCTTCATATCCTGGGGGTGATGGGGGATGACCTAGATTCAGCATGTATTCAATAGAATAGGAGGGTACATGTATAATAGAAGGGGGGACAGTATGTACAGAAAAAACAATCCTACTCGAGTAGTGTAATTCAATACTGGCCCAGGATTTGCAGCCACCTGAGGGCCGGGGGGGGGGGGGGGGGGGAGACCCAGAAGAAGCACTGGAAAGAAGGATGCACCAGCCTTGCACATATACTTACAAACAACTAATGATAAAAGCATATCAGTTCACAGTATACTCAAATCAACCAGGTCATTGAGACCAGTCCCGAAATGCAAGAGCACCCTCCAAATTGCTGACGTATTTCGAGGGAAGAGTTCCTTGCATTTTTGGACTTGTCTCAGTGACCTGGTCGCTTTGCGTATATAATACTGTGGACATGCTTTTATCATTAGTTGTTTGTGAGTATACCCCCTTTTTTATTAAATTATTAAAGATATCACTTGGGTAATGCGCTAAGCTCGTGCACCCTCCTTTCCTTACAGTGCTTTTCCTGGGTCTTCTCCGACCCTCAGGGTGGCTGCAAAGCCTGTGCCAGAAATTGCTAAGGATCTGTGATCCATCTGCCATTACACTACTCTTGAGTGTGAAGCTGGTGCACCCCCTTTTCCTTATTTTACAGAGGAGGGTATGGCATGTAAGGGTGGGCACATATACAGTGGTAAGGGGGAAGAAAATATTTGATCCCCTGCTGATTTTGTATGTTTGCCCACTGAAGAAATGATCAGTCTTTCATTTTAATGGTAGGTTTATTTTAACTGTGAGAGACAGAACAACAAAAATATTCAGAAAAACGCATTTCAAAAAAGTTATAAATTGATTTGAATTTTAATGAGTGAAAGTATTTGACCCCTTTGCAAAACATGACTTGGTACTTGGTGTAAAAACCCTTATTGGCAATCACAGAAGTCGGATTTTCTTGTAGTTGGCCACCAGGTTTGCACACATCTCAGGAGGGATTTTTTTCCCATGCCTGTTTGCAGATCCTCTCCAAGTCATTAAGGTTTCGAGGCTGACATTTGGTAACTTGAACCTTCAGCTACCTCTACATATTTTCTATGGGATTAAAGTCTGGAGACTTGCTAAGCCACTCCAGGACCTTAATGTGCTTCTTCTTGAGCCACTCATTTGTTGCCTTGGCCGTGTGTCTTGGGTCATTATCATGCTGGAATACCCATCCATGGATCCATTTTGATGCAGTGAAGTTGTCCTGTCCCCTTAGCAGAAAAACACCCCCAAAGCATAATGTTTCCACCTCCATGTTTGATGGTGTTCTTGGGGTCATGGTCAGCATTTCTCCTCCAAACACGTTGAGTTGATGCCAAAGAGCTTGGCACTTTCACCCAGTTCTCTGAATTCTTCAGATGTTCATTAGCAAACTTCAGACGGTCCTGTACATGTGCTTTCTTAAGCAGGGGGACCCTGCGGGCTCTGCAGGATTTCAGTCCTTTGCGCGTTGTGTGTTACCAATTTCTTCTTGGTGACTATGGTCCCAGCTGCCTTGAACATCGACACGATTCTCCTGTGTAGTTCTGGGCTGATTCCTATCCATTCTCGTAATCATTGGAACTCCACGAGGTGAGATTTTTCATGGAGCCCCAGACCGAGGGAGATGACAGTTATTTTGTGCTTTTCCATTTGCAAATAATCACACCAACTGTTGTCGCCCTCTCACCAAGCTACTTGGGGAAAGTCTTGTAGCCCATTCCTTCCTTGTGTAGGTCTACAATCTTGTCCTTGACATCCTTGGACAGCACTTTGGTCTTGACCATGGTGGAGAGATTGAAATTGCTTCTGTGGACAGGTGTCTTTTTTTTTTTTTATTTTTTTTTTTTTTTATACAGGTAACAAACTGAGATTAAGAGCACTGCCTTTTGAGTGCTCCTAATCTCAGCTCATTACCTGTATAGAAGACATCTGGGAGCCAGAAATCTTGCCGATTGATAGGGGATCAAATACTTATTTCACTCATTAAAATGCAAATCAATTTATAACTTTTTTAAAATGTGTTTTTCTGGATATTTTTGTTATTCTGTCTCTCACTGTTAAAATAAACCTACCATTAAAATTATAGACTGATCATTTCTTTGTCAGTGGCCATATGTACAAAATCGGCAGGGGATCAAATACTGTATTTATCGGCATAAAACACGCAACCCAAGTTTAGGAGAGAAGTTTAACCCCTTCAATACCCGCCCATAGTCATATGACGCCCACAAGGTGGATCTACCATCCTGGGTGGGCGTCATATGACGTCCTCCCATTCCCGGCCGCCTGGGGGGCGCCCGTGGCGTCGCTCGGGACCCGGTGCGGGTGCCCGGCGGCCTCGATGTCCGCCGGGCACCCGCGATTGCCCGTTAAAACAACGGGACCGTGGAGCTGTGTGTGTAAACACACAGCTCCACGTCCTGTCAGCGAGCAGGAGACTGATCATGTGATCCCAGCACAGAGGAACACATGATCGGTCTCCTCCCCTTGAGTCCCCTCCCCCCACAGTTAGAATCACACATTTAGGGAAAACATTAACCCCTCCCCCCCCCCTAGTGTTAACCCCTTCCCTGCCAGTCACATTTACACAGTAATCAATGCAATTTTATAGCAACGATCGCTGTGTAAATGTGAATGGTCCCAAAAATGTGTCAAAAGTGTCCGCCGCAATGTCGCAGTCACGAAAAAAAAATCGCAGATCGCCGCCATTACTAGTAAAAAAAAAAAAAATGCAATAAATCTATCCCCTATTTTGTAGACGCTATAACTTTTGCGCAAACCGATCAATATACGCTTATTGCGATTTTTTATTTTTATTTTTTTTTTTTTTACCAAAAATATGTAGAAGAATACGTATCGGCCTAAACTGAGGAAAAAAAATAGTTTTTTTTAAAAAAAATGGGATATTTATTATAGCAAAAAGTTAAAAAAATTGTGCTTTTTTTCAAAATTGTCGCTCTTTTGTTTATAGCGCAAAAAATAAAAACCGCAGGGGCGATCAAATACCACCAAAAGAAAGCTCTATTTGTGGGGAAAAAAGGACGTCAATTTTGTTTAGGTGTAACGTCGCACGACCGCGCAATTGTCAGTTAAAGCGAACGCAGTGCCGAATCGCAAAAAGTGCTCTGGTAAGGAAGGGTGAAAAATGGCCCGGTGCTGAAGCGGTTAAGGAAAAAAAACTTACATTTTAAATGCTCATCAATGCAGCCTTATCAGTGTCCACCTGCAGCCTTGCCCAAAATTGTAGCATGATCGGTTTTAAATTGTTACTGGTACTCAATTTTAGGAGGGAACGAGCTCCGCCGAGATAGACAGAGCCAGATGTCCTGTGTATTCGGCTCGTCTTGCAGTCCCGCTCCCTTGGCCCGGCTCCTATGACGGACACAACACCGGTCCAATGGCGGGACGTAAATGCTAGGAGGCGGGACTGGGCGTGACATTGAGTCGAGCCTAGCCGATTACACCGTACACTGGGCTCTGTCTATTTGGGCGGCGCTCGGTCCCTCCTTCCCCTCCAAGGCAGAGGTTCGGCGTATAATACACACTCACGATTTTCCCCTGATTTTAAGGGGGGAAAAAAGTGCGTGTTATACGTCGCTTAAATACGGTACTTTTTTCCCCTCACTGTATATGAGGAGGGCGCATGTATAATAGATGACAGGTAGTGGGAGGAGTGTATGCTCTAGGTTATGAGGTATGCACTTACAGTATCTCACAAAAGTGAGTACACCCCCTCACATTTTTGTAAATATTTTATTATCTCTTTTCACGTGACAACACTGAAGAAATTACACTTTGCTAAAATGTAAAGTAGTGAGTGTACAGCTTGTATAACAGTGTAAATTTGCTGTCCCCTCAAAATAACAACACACAGCCATTAACGTCTAAACCGCTGGCAACAAAAGTGAGTACACCCCTAAGTGAAAATGTCCAAATCGGGCCCAAAGTGTAAATATTTTGTGTGGCCACCATTATTTTCCAGCACTGCCTTGACCCTCTTGGGCATGGAGTTCACCAGAGCTTCACATGTTGCCACTGAAGTCCCCTTTCACTACTCGATGATGACATCACGGTGCTGGTGAATGTTCGAGACCTTGCGCTCCTCCACCTTCTGTTTGAGGATGCCCCACAGATACTCAATAAGGTTTAGGTCTGGAGACATGCTTAGCCAGTCCATCACCTTTACCCTCAGCTTCTTTAGCAAGGCAGTGGTCGTCTTGGAGGTGTGTTTGGGGTCGTTATGTTGGAATACTGCCCTGCTCTGCTTCAGTATGTCACAGTACATGTTGGCATTCATGGTTCCCTCAATGAACTGTAGCTCCCCAGTGCCGGCAGCACTCATGCAGCCCCAGACAATGACACTTCCACCATTATGCTTGACTGTAGGCAAGACACACTTGACTTTGTACTCTTCAACTCTTGCCGCCACACGCTTGTCACCATCTGAACCAAATACATTTATCTTGGTCTCATCAGACCACAGGACATGGTTCCAATAATGGGCAGTTTGGGAAAAAAAGGGATTATTGCGGTGCCAATAGGGGTGCAACGGATCGTCGCCGATCCGTGATCCGAACGGGTCACCCCGTTCGGATCGGCGCGAACCGCGGAGCGCTCTGCGGCCTCGGCCTTAGGAAAGGCCGCGGCTTCGGCCTAGCTCCGGAGCGGCGGCCATCTTGGTACACCCGGCCACTGTTTACAATGTGATCGCTTCGTCAAATGACGGAGCGATCACTTGTAAACAAACTCTGCATTATCCAGCATATACTCTGCATTACCCAGCCAATACTCTCCGATACTCTGCATTACCCAGCCAATACTCTGCGATACTCTGCATTACCCAGCCAATACTCTGCATTACCCAGCGATACCCTGCCAATACTCGGCGATACTCAGACAATATTACAGTGGGGGAGATGGCGTGGATATTACAGTGGGGGAGATGGCGTGGATATTACAGTGGGGGAGAGGACGTGGATATTACAGTGGGGACTATATGGTGGCGGAATTTTCACAGGTTTTTGCAAATTCAATTATTTGCTGATCCGAAAAATGATCTGATCCGAGGATCGATCCGATCCGTGAGTTTTTTTTGATCCGTTGCACCCCTAGGTGCCAAGTATAAGTCACGAAAAAATGTTTTATAGAGAGAAGTTGATTATATAAAGTTTATTATACATAACAATATAGAAAAAAGAAAAAACATTGTCAAAATATACAAAGGGTCAAATTGGTCTGTAAATGTTTTGAAAATATCTTTGTTTAAAGAGCACATAGTTTGTCAATGTAGGGCCCGTGTGGTGATGGCCTCGGTGTGCTCTCGGGTCAATTCTTCCCTACATGTTTCGCCATAAAAATGGCTTCCTCAGGGGAGATAGAATTTGACCAATAGTGGGAAATAACGATTCTATAAATAGAAAGGAACATAATTATAATATAATCATTGGTGGGCATACATCTCAACGATTGCCTACCGCCGCCTATAGTTGCATTTGGGCGGTACTCATTGGGGTGCATCTCTCCTGTTCTGTGCTCCGGCGCGGGGGTGCGGAGGGGTATGTATTTGATCATATATGAGTGGTGTAAATATACCATCTTTCGCTTGGGTGGTGTTTAGCGACTGTGTCCGTTGTACGGATGGTAGCCTTGGATTTATGCAGCGTATGTTTTATGCCCACCAATGATTATATTATTATGTTCCTTTCTATTTATAGAATCGTTATTTCCCACTATTGGTCAAATTCTATCTCCCCTGAGGAAGCCATTTTTATACCCTGTTTCCCCAAAAATAAGCCCTACCATGAAAATAAGACCTACAAGGACTAGGGCTTATTTGGGGGGTAGGCTTATATTGCAGCCATCACCGACAATCACGCTAGGTCTTATTTTCGGGGAAACAGGGTATCTCCCCTGAGGAAGCCATTTTTATAGCGAAACATGTAGGGAAGAATTGACCTGAGAGCACACGAGGCCTTCACCACACGGGCCCTACATTGACAAACTATGTGCTCTTTAAACAAAGATATTTTCAAAACATTTAGAGATCAATTTTAACCTTTGTATATTTTGACAATATTTTTTCTTTTTTCTATATTGTTATGTATAATAAACTTTATATAATCTACTTTTTTGTACTTTTTGTGACTTATACTTGGCACTGCAATAATCTCTTTTTTTTTTTTCCAATCTGCCCATTCTTGTAAACCAATTTTAGGATAAGGTGCCTTTATCTAGTTTAGGACCCCGCTGACACATTCTTTCCACAGGACATGGTTCCAGTAATCCATTTCCTTAGTCTGCTTGTCTTCAGCAAGCTGTTTGCTGGCTTTCTTGTGCATCGTCTTTAGAAGAGGCTTCCTTCTGGGATGACAGCCATGCAGACCAATTTGATGCAGTGTGCGGCGTATGGTCTGAGCACTGACAGGCTGACCCCACCCCTTCACCCTTTGCAGCACTCATATGTCTATTTCCCAAAGACAACCTCTGGATATGATGCTGAATATGTGCACTCAACTTCTTTGGAGTCACATGACACCGGGGAGGAAAAATGGCTAATTGGGCCCAATTTGGACATTTTTACTTAGGGGTGTACTCACTTTTGTCGCCAGTGGTTTAGACTATAATGGCTGTGATATTTTGAGGGGACAGGAAATTTACACCATTATACAAGCTGTAAACTCACTACTTTACTTTACAAAGTGTAATTTCTTCAGTGTTGTCACATAAGATAGAATAAAATATTTCCAAAAATGTGAGGGGTGTACTTGCTTTTGTGGGATACTGTACATATTAGATGACAGGTAGGGGAGGGAGATATGTACTATGACATATGAGTGAGTATCTTATGAGGCAGGCACAAAAATGTTATCAGTGTTTTCTCAACCTTTTTTTTTAGGCACAACACCCTTTAAAAGTATGTAAAATCAAGAGGCACCCCTGTCCAAAAAACATAAATGTTGCTTATCAAACCTCTTTGTGTCAGAGGGCCTCTGCCCGTATACAGGAGAGCACCCCCCTCCCCCCATCACCTATCATATCGGTCATCTCTGTACATCAGAGGCCCCAGTACATGAGCCCTCCAATGACACAGTATCCTCTTCACATCAGAGCTCTAACTATTGGCTCCAGCAGTGGGGTAGAAGATTTGAAGTGGGAGAGCAGGGTACACACCTGTGTATTGCTGTGAGCTCACCTGGTCCGCAGTCAGAAAAGTCCAAGGAAAATGAAGAGAAGTGGCAGCACATCCAGGAATTAACCACTTTAAGACCAGCCTCGTTTTTAGATTTTGGTGTTTACATTTTTAAAACAGGTTTTTTTTGATAGAATATTACTTAGAACCCCCAAACATTATATATTGTTTTTTTTTTTTTCTAACACCCTAGAGCAGGGGTCTCCAAACTGTGGCCCGAGGGCCAGATGTGGCCCTTTACTAGCCTTTATGCGGCCCTTGGGGCACTATTTCTCCCAACAATGGGGAACTATTTCTTCCACCAATACCAGTGATGAGATATATTCCTCTTACTAATAGGGACACTACTCCTATTAACCACCAACCCTAAGGCCATATTTATTCTCACTCATGCAAGGGGCGTGTAATTTTCTGACCCTGCTGGCCACAATCCGGCCCTCCTCAAGTCTGAAGGACAATAAACTGGCCCTTTGTTTAAAAAGTTTGGAGACCCCTGCCCTAGAGAATAAAATGGCAGTCGTTGCAATACTTTTTTTCACACCGTATTTGCGCATCGGTCTTACAAGCGTACTTTTTTTTTTTAAATAAAAAAATAAGACAACAGTAAAGTTAGTCCAATTTTATTTAATTATTTTTTTTATATCCTGAAAAATACTTATACGCCGAGTAAATTGATACCAAACATGTCATGCTTCAAAATTGCGCCTGCTCGTGGAATGGCGTCAAACATTCAATCTCCATAGGCGACATTTAAAAAATTCTACAGGTTGCATGTTTTGCGTTAGAGGAGGTCTAGAGCTAGAATTATTGCCCTCACTCTACCGATCGCGGCGATACCTGTGTGTGGTTTGACCACCGCTTTCATATGCGGGCTCATCAGGACGGGGCGCTTTTAAAAACATTTTTTTTTTCTTATTTATTTTACTTGATTTTTATTTATTTTTTCACTGTTTTAAAAACTTTTTTTTTTTAATTGTCACTTTTATTCCTATTCCAAGGAATGTAAACATCCCTTGTAATAGAAAAAAGGCATGACAGGTCCTCTTAAATATGAGATCTGGGGTCAAAAAGTCCTCAGATCACATATTTGGACTTAAATGCAAAAAAAAAAAAAATTGTCATTTGAAAAAATTACACCAGAAAAATGTTCCTTTTAAGAGGTATGGGCGGAAGTGGTATTGAGGTATTGACGTCGCTTCCACCCTGCTATGGTATAGAGACGGTGGGGGCCATCTCCCCCCCCCCCCCCCCTCTCACTCGTCTCCATACCCAGCTAGGAAAAGAACTCGATCGCCTCCGCCGCTACCGACGGCTCCGTTAAGTGACGGAGAGCGGCGGGAGGGGTGGGGGCACCTCTCCCGCCAATGATAACGGTGATCTTGCAGAAGAAGCCACCATTATCGTGAACGACTGGCACCTGAAGCGATGGATATCTCGGTTGTGGCAGCAGCTGATGCCGTTACCGAGATATCCCTCTTCAAAAAAGGGACGTACATCGCCGTGCGCTGGTCGTAAAGTGGTTAAAATCAAAGAGTTTATTGTAACTCCATTTCCATTCCATTTTCTATTGGAAAAAGATGAAACCTGACACACAAACTACCCAAAGGTGCTCAGTAGATGCGTTTCACACAACTGCGATTACAGTAACAAGTAAGCACATTTGTGTGAAACGTGTCTACTGAGCACCTTTGGGTCTTTTGTGTGTCATGTTTCGTCCTTTTTATGGAGTTCCAATAAAGTCTTTGATTTTAATTCCTGGATGTTCTGCCGCATCTTTGTTTTTCAGAGGATTTGAGGTGGACTTCCATCTTCTTAATGCTGGAGGAGGCCCTGCTTGTCGCCTGCAGTGGATCAGAATTGTGCATTTCCATAGTGTTGGGTGTGCTGGTCACCATCAGCAAACCAATGAATGATGTCACCCTGGCCCCAGAGCACGATTGGTTGTTATGGTGCTGGCGAACAGCACTATGACAACTGATGCTTTTCCAGGGCAAACTGGTTTCCATGCTTGCTGCACCTTTGTTGAGAAAACTGTTAAGGGGAGACTAGTATGTGCCATGTTATATGATGGAGTCTCCCATGTTTTGCATGACAGGTAGGGGAAGGAGAGTTATGTTTTGAGGCAGGTACTAGGGCTGGGGAAAAAAAATCGATTTAAATCTTGAATCGAGTTGAGAGGTCAAATCGATTCAAAATTTCAGCAAATCGATTTTATTTAAACATTTTTTACCAGGACCGACGCTGACACCGCACCGGTCCTGAGGTGCATGCGGGCAGGAGTTTTTAGGTGAGGCTTCGGCCTAGTCCGCGTCAGACTAGACCGAAGCCGCGGCCTCGCCTAAACGCCTGCCCGCAGCTCCTTGGACCGGCGCGGTGTCTGTCCAGAAAAAAAAACTCCATTCGAATCGTGAATTTTTTTATTTTTTTTATTAATTTTTTAAATCGCTGTATAACAGGTAAGGGCAGACTGTTATGAGACAGATGGTGAAAAGGCCGCACACTGGATCCCAGCCACTATATAGAGGTAAAGATATGGCTTCAGCCTAAACTCCTCTTGGCTATGCTCCTCTGACATGTTTCGCCCCACCTACAGGACTTAATCCTAGAGATTTCTGAAACATGTCAGAGAAGCATAGCTAAGAGTTCAGGCTGAAGCACAGCACAGCCTCTGACCCCTCCTGTACCATGTCCGCACAGCCTCTGACCCCCCCCCCCTCCTGTACCATGTCCGCACAGCCTCTGACCCCTCCCCCTCCTGTACCATGTCCGCACAGCCTCTGACCCCTCCCCCTCCTGTACCATGTCCGCACAGCCTCTGACCCCCCCCCCCCCCTCCTGTACCATGTCCGCACAGCCTCTGACCCCTCCCCCTCCTGTACCATGTCCGCACAGCCTCTGACCCCTCCCCCTCCTGTACCATGTCCGCACAGCCTCTGACCCCCCCCCCCACCTGTACCATGTCCCCACAGCCCCTGACACCCCCCCCCCCTCCTGTACCATGTCCGCACAGCCTCTGACCCCCCCCCCCCCTCCTGTACCATGTCCGCACAGCCTCTGACCCCCCCCCCCTGTACCATGTCCGCACAGCCTCTGACCCCCCCCCCCCCATCCTGTACCATGTCCGCACAGCCTCTGACCCCCCCCCCCCCCCACCCCCCCCCCCCCCTCCCAGCCCCCCACCCCCCCCCCCCCTCCTGTACCATGTCCGCACAGCCTCTGACCCCCTCCTGTACCATGTAAATTGAGAAATATGTTTTTTGACTTTTTTATTTAACTTAAACACATTGCTAATAGCACTAGTTTATTAATATTGATAATTGCACAGATAAGAGGCATTGTAGGTACTTTTTTTTGCAGTGCCAGTAAATTTCATGATTTGTGCCAGCCCAAAAAAAAAAAATATGTGGTGGTGTTTGTAAATTTTGGGGTCTAGCCAGTAAATTTTACTTTGCGGGGGTTGGCAACACTGCTTCAATATCACTTTAAAGTAGCATTAAGCCTAAAAGCAAACATTTATTCTATTGCAGCTTAACCTTTTTTTGATGGTGGCTGCATTTGTTTCCTTTTTTAGACTTTCCTCTATTTTCATCTGCTGATCCAGCCAGCAAGTCTGTTGTGTTTCAAAAGTGAACACTCTCTCTAGCAGAATGTTTCAGTTTACATGAATGGAACAAAACACTCAACACTGACGGGTGCTTACAACGATCAAACGATCAACTGTTATTTATTCAAACAAAACCTTTATCCCAAAAGTTAGTGTATCTAAACCTTCTAATATGTTACAGCCCCCCCCCCCCCCCCTTCCAGACTGACAATGCTGCGGTCATGCCTCCTGTGCTCATTCATCTAGAGTTGTGCTTCACTAAAAAAAGGTGTTACTGGCCAGATCACCTGGTGAAAACTGAGGGGCAAAAAACCTTACAAAAATCTAATGCAGCCACCACATCGAACAATTTGTAAGCTGCACTAATAGTACATTTTTTAGTTTTGGCTTATTACCATTTTAAGCCCATAGCCATGGGAGAGATAATACTCACTGGAGGTAGTGGATACTGCTCCAGAGTGTTGGCAGAGCACTAGTCTTATCTACAAGGTTTTCTAGTAGATGGCTGTGAAGGATCTATGGATCCAGGCCGTCTTAGGCTCGATTCACACTAACGCGTTTTTTGATGCAATTTTGCAGAAATGCAGGGAAATTTTTTAACATGGGTTCCTATGGAACATGTTCACATCAATGCATTTTTGTGCCTCTGCATTTTGCATGAAAAAAAGTCCCCGACCCTTTCCAAAAACGCAGAGTTTTGCATGTAATGGAAGTCAATGGACCCGCATTCAAAACGCAAGTACCGCGATTTTGCCTCGATTTGTTTTTTTTTTTTTTTTTTTTTACAATGTAAAAAAAAAAAAAACGCAGCAAAATCACAGGAAAAACACGTGTTAAAAAACACGGCAAGCACCGCAAAAAGCACTGCAAAAATGCATAGATGTGAATCGAGCCTTATAGAAGAGCATATAAAATATTGATAATGTTACTGAGCAGCGGTGATGTCATCCACTGCAGTAGTTATGAGTGGGAGATAATTTAGTTCACTTGCAAGGTGGGAGTAAACGATTAACAAATCCATGTTCTTCAGACTGATTTGAGTTTTTTGGCTTTTTCATTTATGGGCATCATTTCTAGCATCTTGTCGGACTTTTATGTAATTTTTTTTTTTTTTTTTATAATAATAATTTGAAGTGGAGTTCCTTAGGATTTTATGCAAATCTAACATGTTTTTTTCTGGTATCCTATTTTACTGTGTAATTATTTATTTTTAAAGCATATTTACATCTGTGTGAATCTTTTTCAGATTCACACACCGAGATAAATATGCTTTAAAAAACATCTTTCACATTACACAAAAGAAATTAAAGTCCGGCTAACTTTACTGTTTGTTTTATAAATTTTTTTTCCAAAAAAATTGCTTTTAAAAAGGCTGCTGCGCAAGTACCGTATGACATAAAATATCGCAACAACCATTATTTTATTCTCTAGGGTCTCTGCTAATATATAGATATAGATTTTTAACTTTGTAAGAAACCAGTGTCAGAAAAAGGGTTTAGAAAAAGAAAAAGGTTTAGACTTTAAAGCGGAGTTCCACCCAGAAATGGAACTTCCGCTGTCTGGATTCCTCACCCTCTCTGGTATCACATTTGGCACCTTTCAGGGGGGAGGGGGAAGCAGCTGCCTGTCAAATCCAGGTATCTGCTCCCACTTCCAGGTAAAGTCGCCATACATACATTGTGTGGCAATCTATGCAATGTCCAGCAAATTAACCCTTCTGGGAGAAGCACAGGTCCCAGAAGACGGCAGGGACCATTCAGATCACGCTTTTTCTTTTGACAGCTGCGACAGTGAGCAGAGAACTCTCTACTCTTTTTACATGAATGAATCCGAAATTCTGTATAGGGATCGTGAAGGGGGGTGGGGGGGTTGAATCGGGATCAAGATTTTTTAACGATTGATTGTGCAGCTCTACTTGGGAGGGTGTATGTGATCGGCACTGTCCAGACAGAGGGTCAGGGGTCCTGCAGCCTCACAGAACAGAGTAGAATGAAAACTCCTACAAGCTTGAAAGGGGTTGTAAAGGTAAGTGTTTTTTGTTTTTTCACCTTAATGCATCCAGCCCCCCCCCCCCCCCGTTTCACTTAACTGAACCCCCAAACTTGTCACGGGGACGAGCCTTCTCTCTGCCCGGGGTTCTAGGCTGTTGATTGGATAGATTGATAGCAGCGCAACCATTAGCTCCTGCTGTTGTCACTCAAATCCAATAAACCGGGGCGGGGACGAGCCCTGCATTCGGCGTCTATGGATGCAGAATACTGGACTCAGTAGCGCACCCGCAAGGTAACCCCCCCGGGAGTGTGCTTCTCCCAGGGGGTTATCTAATGCAGGGAGGAGTCGAGACAGCCGCCGAAGGACCCCAGAAGACCAGGATCAGGGCCACTGTGTGCTAAACAAGCTGCACAGTGGAGGTAAGTACGACATGTTTGTTTTAAAAAAAAAAAATACCTTTTTAGTGTAATATTAGCCAGACACTGATAGAAGTCACAAGACTTCTGATGAGAAAAGGTATTTAGCAGTATATATTTACTAAATCTATTGCATTTTCATGTTCTGTGTACTGTGAGAGACCAGATATAGTGCATGCACTTTAAGAAAACTGAAGGAATTTGCACTGCAGGCTGAAATGGCTGCTGACTGCAAGATGATGGGTAAAAATGCTTAGGGTTGTGAGCCTCCAACAGGATGCACTGTTACTGGCAGGATCTCCTGGTATGGAAATTTTTAAACGGATTCACAAAAAATGTGCTGAAGAAAACTACCATGAGGCATGATGCCAAACATACTGAAAAAATGATTTAGGGGTTCTATGGCTATATACGCCTTTTTTCTTTTTTCCTTAGGCAGTTAGCCAACATGTTCAACCAGCAGCAACAGCAGTTCCATCAGCTGATCCAACTTCAGCATCTTCTGCAGCAGCAGCAACAGCACCAGCACAATGTGCAACCGGCAGCACACCACCCACCCACTACGCAGCACCCTCTGCCTGCCCAGCATGCTGGATCCAGGTGAGGATATTCTGGATCCTGTGATCTGTCGGTTTCCCTTACAGGACTTTTACTAACTGCTTCTTTTTACAGGCCTATTACAAATCAGGTCCAGCAGTCACAGCAAATGTTGAACTTACGACAAGCCAGCCCTGCCAGGCTTCTCAACACTCATCCCATGATACAGCGAGCTCTACTAATGCAGCAAATGCAAGGTGAGCTTACACACGAGAATTCTGAGAATTTTTTTCTTGTGCAAAAATGTGGCTAAAAAATCTGCTTGCCTATCAAACATTTCTCTATTACAGCATATATCAAGGAAAAACAGGGCCACTCTACTCCTCCCTGAAGCCTAAGGAAATTAATAAAACCTGTTAGGCCTCGTTCATACAGGAGTAGATCAATGAGTAACCCTTTGCAAATCCAGCTGACCTATTTTTAAGTGTGCGGGCATTAGTGCTGTCATCTTGCTCCTGTCTTAACCTGGTGACTCTCGAATGTTTAATCAGAATGCAGCCATTAGTCCGAAAGACCTAAGCTCCTGTCCTAAATCCTCCAGGTCGGTTATTCTCGAAGTAGTGTAGGATCAGAGTGGCAGCTTTGGAGATTGCACATGTGTAAACAGTCTGCTCCCATATTTCTGTCCTCACAGGTTAAAACTAACTATAACTGTTTTTAAAACGGAAGATTGGGTTTTTTCCGATTCATACTTGCCTAGCTGGATGCAGCATTGTTCTGGTACTGCATCTGTCCCCCGCTAGCTCTAACACTGAGTGAACACCGCTGTTCGCTTGGTTCTCAGAGCTCCCTAAGCAGAGAGCTGGTGACTGTCAGTCAGCAGCTCTCTGCTTTGCCCCCCCACGCTCACTGGAGTGCTAGGCTGTGGCAGGTGTAGGAGTGGCCAGCTCAGGCTCTCAACGGCTCGCTGAGGCTGGGTGCCAGTCCAGGCATGTGGGCACATCCTGACATGGTTGCGAACCTTGCTGACCCTGGACCGGCACAGTGATGTCAGCGGGCTATAGCCCGCTGTCTGCTGAAAATGGGTTCACAGGAGTGCAGAATAACCTCCATGATCCATGGGAGAAGTACAGCCAAACCAGCTTTGGCTGTACGTCTCCTTTATAAGATCTTCGCATTTTTTAGTTTCACTCTAGTACAACCTTGCTTTGTGGCTACTGTAAAATGGTTAAAGCAATCATACTGTGTGTGTGTGTGTTTTTATTTTTATTTTTTTCCTTTTGTTTGGTGTTCATCCAGCTAAAAGGCAAGATGGATAAGGAAGGAGCAACAGATCCTCTTTTCCAGTTGATACACGTATAGCCTAAAGCTGTATCGGATCTTGTATCTACTCACATCTTAGCCAGTATTGCTAAAATTATTTTGAGCTCCCTACTTAAACAAACTATTCTTCTTTTTAGCAGGTAATCTCCGAGGTCTCAACATGGTTGCCCCTCCAATGCCACCCTTCTTTCCCACAGCAGCAAGGCACTCCATTCTGGGCATTCCTCCTATGGGTGTCGCTGTGAAGGCTCCAAATAGGACTTTCTCCCAACTGCCATTCACACAGCCTCGGCATTATCACAAGGTGAGATAAGAAACCATCAAGGCACTCTACATTCAACAATGAACACTTCCTACTTCCTTGCACTGTAGGAACATCGCAGCAACCTCAAAGATTCCGGGTGACCAGAATGCCCAGGTGCTCTTGTATGCATACACTTCTTGGGTCAATGGGTTGAGTAACTAACCCAATGCCCTTCTTTCTTCAAAGCCTCCTTATTGGCAGATTAGATTGCCCATCCCAGTAAATGGTGAAGTTTTGCATATGCATTTCTTTCAACAGCTTTATACTCATTCTTTACTTTTTGTTAGGAGACATATTGCATATATAACCTCAAAATTTGTTCTTCCTGTAGGACCACTACAAAGGCTATGACACAAAGAGAAATGGAGAACCGAGTTCCTCCCTTCCTGAAACCAACTTGGAAAAAACCAACGCAGAACTGCCCCCTACTGCATCTGAAGCTGATGAAAATATCACTTCAGAAGGTAAGAAATTCTCCTTAATTGACATTGGGCCATCACCTTTTTGGCCTTCATTGTCCACCGCTTCAGAGTGCAGGATTCTGTCATGGGGTCTCCTAATTTTTAATTTATTTTTTTGGAGTGGAGATATTTAAAATGTTAGTCTTCACTAGATTTGAGAATGAGGGCTAATATTCCAGTGGGTACACAGGTTCCTGTGACTAGTATACAGAATTTATATAGTGCCAGGAGACTATAAACAGCTAAGTCAATACAAGAGGGTTAGGAGGGCCCTGCCCCATGAGAGCTTACAGTCTAAAAGGGAGTGGCCAGCTGTACAAGAGACAACTGCAAGAGATGAGATAAGAGGAAGTAGAAGTGCAGTTTTTAGGTGGAGACAGGATAGTCTATCCTGCAGGGATGAGTTTTCAAAAATTGCCTAAAGCTGGACAGAGAAGGAGATAGCTGGACAGATTGGGGAAGGGGTTCCAGGTAATGGGAGAGGTTCTAGGGAAGTCCTCTAGGCAAGTACGGAAGGAGGTGATGGAACTAGAGAGCAGGAGGTCCTGGGAGGAGAGTAGATGGTTTTGGTGATATTTTGAGGTGAGGTTAATGATTTAGCTAGGGAGTTGTGGATGGCTTTGTATGATGTTACAGAATTTTGACTTTCATACATTTTGGGCTAGCGAAACCCAGTGAAAGGATTTGTAAGGGGGGGGGGGCAGGCAGTAATAGCTGGTGAGGCGGATAAATCTGGCAGCAGCATTTTTAATAGACTGAAGGGGGGAGTGCCTGTGTAAAGGTAGGCAAGAAGAAAGTAGGGAGTGTGGGGAGGGAAATAATTTTGAGCTCAGTTCTTGAAAGTGTGTGTTTGAGGAAGTACTGTAAGTTAGTGATGCTTGTGGAAACTCAGTGGGGGAGCTGAGGAGTAGAGATTTATCATCGGTGTAGAGAGTACTGGAGGGTCATAAGCTGACCCTGGGAGGAGGTGTAAATGGAGTATAAAAGGGGTCTAAGGAGTGAGGTACCCCTGCAGAAAACGGAAGAGATGGGAGATAAAGAATTTTAGAAAGAGGGGTTATGAGGGGTTGGTGGTCTACTGCAGTAAAGCCAGCGGAAAGGTCTAAGAGTAGGAGTATAGTTATTGGGTCAATGGTGAGTTTTGGAAAGCGGTTTTAGTGAGGTGTTGCAGGCAGAAGACAGAATGTAGAGGTTGTAAAGGTTCTTATCCGTGAAATGGAAGCTCAGATGGTTGTAGACTACCTAGAACCGCTAGAACAAACTGTAGCTATGAGATGGTTTCTTAAGTTGTGGTGGTAGGTTCCAATAAAGGCTTTTTAAGTATGGTGGTGACCATTACATGTGTTAGAGGGGCGGGAAAGATGCCAGTAGAGAAGGCGAGATTGAAGATCCTCCCGATTTCATGTCATAGTAGGTGAGGTTGAAAAAGACACAAGTCCAACCTATGTGTGTGCTTATATGTCAGTATTACATTGTATATCCCTGTATGTTGCGGTTGTTCAGGTGCTTATCTAATAGTTTCTTGAAACTATCAATGCCACTCCGACTGAGACCACTGCCTGTGGAAGGGAATTCCACATCCTTGCAGCTCTTACAGTAAAGAACCCTCTAACTAGTTTAAGGTTAAACCTCTTGTCTTCTAATTTTAATGAGTGGCCACGAGTCTTGTTAAACTCCCTTCCACAAGGACCACAAATTTGCATTACTCCATTGCCCGCTCCCGGGCCTTTTCTCTCACCAACAGAAACTAGCCACATACTTATTTATCGCTGCCAAACAAACAATAGCGAAGGCTTGGAAAAAACCTTTTGTCTCATTCGCAGAGGTAAAGCATTCCTTGACGACCCTTATGATCCTCGAAAAAATGTCCAGCATCCTCCACGACTCCCATGCAAAATTCCTTAAGGTGTGGGCCCCGTGGTGGTCCTACGCACTCCTTTAATCTAAATCTGACTAGTCTAGGACTCTAAATTCAGTTTGACCCCGTCTTCAGCCTGGGGGACTCCCCTTTCTCTTTCCCACTTCCTCTCTGTCTCTTGGCCTCTTGCTCACTGCTCTGTTCTACACCTATTATATTCCATAATGTACTGACCCCCGGCCCTAGCTGGTGGGTCGATGTCCGTTTATAATCTATACCCTCATAATATACATTTTTATCATGTACTTTTATGTGAACCTCTTTCTTATATTTTATGTCAATATCCCCAGCATGGGAATTTATCTAGTTTTCCCTTTTTTCATATCTCAATAAGAACAATGTACCAGAAGATGTGAGTTAGGGAGCATAGAATAGAGCAAAAGGGCAACCATAGTAGTTGTAAAGAAACATAGAATGCATTAAGGTGAAAAACCTTAAGGCTTTACAGCCACTTTAAGCCAATTACCCTTGTGCTTCCCATGGTCAGCCTCCCAGACCCTGCAGCTCATAGTGAAAAGGTTAAAGCAGCACTATGTCAAGCCAGAAAGCAGTGGGCAGGACTAGGTATTGACAAGCTACGATAGTGCTCACCCCATAGGAGTTGCATGAGCCAGACTTCACAAACAGCAACGGGTATGTTTGATACCTTGCAGGCAAAGTTGGGGAAAGCTGAGCCCTAAATGTATTAATTGTAGGTGGAGGTATAAGGAGAGATATTGTATTATAAACAGGTTTGATGTTTTCTTTAGCTTAACCTGAACCTTACATTCTGTCTTGTACAGTTGTACAGGCTCCTCTCCTGCTCTGAAATGGCTTACTCTGATTTCATTGCACACACAAAGCTTCTCTCAGTGTTCTGGCTTCAGAATGTGAGGGCTAACCTCATTTCCTGGCTGGAGGATGCCCAGCATCTAGCTTTTTCCTCAAGTCTGCTGTCCTTGGTCCACTCCTTTTTTTTTTATTCATTAGATTTCAGTTCTTTCTATCATGGAGGCTCGTTTATTTTTATATATTTTTTTTTTATTGCGTCATAGAAAAAAACAAGTAAAACCCCATACAGATATTGAGTATCAGTCTTGAACCAATATTGCCTATAAGTTAAAGCGGAGCTCCACCCTAAAGTGGAACTTCCGCTGATCGGAACCCTCCCCCCCCCCCCCCGGTGCCACAGTTGGCACCTTTCAGGGGGGAGGGGGGTGCAGATACCTGTATTATACACTTCCGGGAATAGACTCCCGCGGGAGTCACGCCCCTTTGCGTCACCCGAACCTCCCCCCCGCTGTCTCCTGGGAAACGGAGGTCCCAGGAGATGGCGGGCCCACTTACGACGCGTAGCGCGACTCGCGCATGCGCGATAGAACCGGGAAGTGAAGCCGCAACTCTTCACTTCATGATTCCCTCAATGAGAATGGCGGCCGCAGCCAAGAACCGATTGCTCGGCTTTGGGTGCCGACATCGCTGGACCCTGGGACAGGTAAGTGTCCATTTATTAAGTCAGCAGCTGCAGTATTTGTAGCTGCTGGCTTTTAATTTATTTTTATTTTTTGGTGGACTCCCTCTTTAAAGAAAATACAGAAATTATGGCCATTGTGCTATTTGAGATTTAGTGAACTGAGTCAACCAATTATCATTTTAACAAGTTGGCCATGGTAACCATTACAAGTGAACCTGTAGTTTTAATATGACAGAAAACAGTTGTACAAAAAACAAACTTCACATAACAAAAAATAAAACCGGAAAATAAACTTTACCCCTTTTTTTTTTTTTTTTTTTTTTTGAAGATCTACCTGAACAACATGGGTGAAGTTAAAGATCACCGGGCACAGTGTCACCTCCTCACACCTGATTTAAACCTCTAATTGCCGTACTACCTTGTTGCAGTCACTCATGGGTTTAAATCAGGTGGTAAGGAAGCAACATATCTCTCGGCATTGACAGGAGCCAGCATCGGCTTATGCGACTCTTGCTCCCTAGTACAGCTCCAACTTTACAAGTAGTCCCTCTGCATTGCACTCTGTTCTGGGATGGCGGTTCAGCAAACCCAATCCGTTATCTGCTAGTCATCTGGCTGTGATCTACTGGTTGCTGACTCCCGCTTCAATAATAATCCTTGCTCCCTACAGTGCAGTCATGCCTGGTAAAATACACTCCTGTTGGTTCCAGGGATTTCACTGTGCAGAGTAATGCCCCAGCTGGCATTTCTTCTTTTTTTTATTTAATTTTTTTTTATATATTTTTTTTTTTACTGTGCACACTCACTCTTGGCCCATTCATTCCCATAGACGCACTGATTGGCTGGAGGTCGAAATGAGTGTTGCCCATGTGCCCAGCAGGGTGAATTTGATTTAAATCACTAGTAAAAAAGGCTTGATTTAAATCCATAATTTTTAAAGGGCAACTGTCATCTCTGACCCGCTGTTGACTCACCAACAGTCCCATTCACTTTAATGGGAAGGCTGGTGATGCGGCAGTGACACAGCAGTGAGGGACGTGGCCGCAGCAGGTGAGTGGATGCCCGCTAACAGGCGCTGCCATGATGGATCTGAAATGACAGGTGCTCTTTAAATGTAAGGACTTCTTGCTGGTAGTTGGGAAACCTTCATTATGTTTGCAAATATTAAAGATTCTATTTAGAATAATAAGCTTTCGGGTTAGTAAAACCACACTATCAGAACCGATTCAATAATACAGTTTGTGTACATAGATTTGCAAAACAATGGGATAAAGGAACATTCCTGAACTTTGGTTTATCTCATGGTTACTGTGAAATTGTGTGAATGCATTAATGCAGTGCATGTTATCTCAGCTTGCAGAGCTTGGATATTCATTGCATGAGTTTACCAAGAATGTAATTATTGCAGAATATACAGCCTCATGCTGCATGAGCTCCATTTCATGCTGAATAAAACCAAATTATTAATGTATCTTAAATAGATCTTTTTAGATATTATTATAATATACTTAAGCGCTAATACGAATAAATAAATATGGTGATGACAGATAAATGATTCCAGCTGCAACCATTAAAATAGTGTTCTGATACCATACAAAGTGATAATTCAATAAAACAGTGCGCTAAAATCAACCTCCTATTACTGTGGCACAATGGTGATAATGCACATCTCAAAATTACAAATTCTATGCAGAAAAAAAAAAGGTCTGATAAATTACTCCTGTGTAAACAATATTCAGACGCCACCCGAGTATGGATAGCCTGTTCACCTCCTAAGGCAATAGGTGTGCATTTTTTTAATTAAAATCAGTCCATAAATCAGTGTCCAGCTGACTTGTTTCTATTTTCACTCACATTTGTTTTAACCAAACGTGTAAAATCATCAGTTGCATGTAGCAACCTCCTCACTCCAAAACTGATCGCTTTACACGCGCTGTTTAGTTTAAACAAATGAGTGAGTGAGTGAGTGAAATAACCCCGTATTTCAGATTAACATTATCATAAGCACTGCGCAATGATTTGTTTTTCTACTTTTATTTGAGAACCATCCTACACTGAGTACCTTAGAGAAAATAGAAACAAGTCAGCTGGACACTGATTTATGGACTGATTTTAATAAAAAAACTAAACGCACCTATTGCCTTAGGAGGTGAACAGGCTATCCATACTCAAGTGGCGTCTGAATATTGTTTACACAGGAGTAATTCATCAGACCTTTTTTTTTTTTTTTTGTTCTGCATAGAATTTGTAATTTTGAGATGTGCATTATCACCATTGTGCCACAGTAATAGAAGGTTGCTTTTAGCGCACGGTTTTATTGAATTGCCATATATACTCGAGTATAAGCATGGATTGACACACAGATAGCAGGACAACAAGGGCAGACAAGCGCCTTGAGGCGATTCAGTTCGCATTTGCAGCGATATACAAATCATTCATTCATAAGCCGACCCGAATATAAGCCGAGGCACCATATTTACCACAAAAAAATGGAAAAACATTGACTCTAGTATAAGCCTAGGTTGAGAAATGCGCAGCTACTGTAAGTGGAAAAGAGGGACAACAATGCCCATTTGCAGCCTCACTGTTCCCATTTGCAGCCATAGGTCCCCCGAACCCAGTGAAACTAGCACTACAACATATCCAAAGATGGTTCAGAAAATGTCAAGCACTTTTCTGCAGCAGAGAATGACATTTTCCGAAATCTCTGGGCCACTTGGTGCTAGGAACCCCATCTTTGGATATGTTGTAGTGCTAGTTCCACTGGGTTTGCACACAGAATGGGGTTCCTAGCACCAAGTGGCCCTGAGATACAGGGCCCCAAAGTCAGTTCAGAAAATGTCATTCTCTGCTGCAGAAAAATGCTTGACTCCAGTATAAGCAGAGGGGGGCATTTTCAGCACAAAAAAATGTGCTGAAAAACTCAGCTTGTACTCGAGTATATATACGGTATATCTTTTTTTAGATAGATTTTAACTACCGTATTTATCGGCGTATAACACGCACTTTTCCACAAGTCGTGGGTGCGTGTTATACGCCGATACCCCCAAAAAAAATGACAAAAATCGGTTGCGGCGCCGAAAAATGGCGACCGCGGCCGAAAAAGGCTGGAAAAAGCCGAAGCGCGCCCGAAAAAGACCGAATCCTGCTGTTCAGCTCCGCTCGTAGTCCCCGCCTCCCTGCGCTCACTCCCGAAACAGCAGGGTGGCGGGACTCCGAGCGGAGCCGAACAGTCGGCTCGGCCTTTTTCGGCCGCGCATGCACGGTTTGTCTCGCGGTGGGAAATTTAAACGCTGGCAAACTGCAAATGACACTAGCAAGCTACAAATGACGCTGGGAAAGGCTGCAAATGACGCTGGGAAAGGCTGCAAATGACGCCGGGCAAGCTGCAAATGACGCTTAAATGTAAGTTTTTTTTTTTTTTTTTTATTTTTTTTTCCCTAAACTTCTCTCCTAAAACGTTTTTTCCTTAAAATTCCCTCCTAAACTTGGGGTTCGTGTTATACGCCGGTGCGTGTTATACGCCGATAAATACGGTACACGCATTTTATTAAAATAGTAAAAAAAAAAATGAGATTTTAAATAAAATGTACATTTATTTTTTTTATTTTTTTTATCCACCCTGGTGCCCAGTAGGAAGACTAGCCAGCCAGGACATTTTCCTTGCCTTGTAATTAAAGGGGGGGGGGGGGGTCATGGCCAATTATGAAAGTTCACATTAGGATGCTTTGAAAGTTATACCAGATAATGAGTTTTTGTATTTTTGGTGGTTACTGCTCTTTTTAGATCTCTCGTTTGCATTGTTTCCTTACCCACTTTCTTTTTTTTTGGTAACTAATGTACTCCTTTAATCTCTTGCATCCTGTGGACTTTCACAAACTTTGCATTGCAGAGGCCGACAATCTAACTGAATGCAGCATTACCGACCCCCTTGAACCTTCGGCCAAGAGAGCAAGGAGGTAACTAAAAAAAGCTCACCAAAATTTACTAACTCCCCTCCATTGTCTCGTGTTTTCATTTTCTGTTGTCTGGAGCTGCATATCTTGCCTTTCAACCTTCTTTTTTTTTTTTTTTTTTTTTTTTTCATTTCTTTTTGCACTTAATGGAATAAATATGGAAAAAGGATGCAATTCCATGTTTACTGTCCAGCCTCATAATAAGCCCATTCTCTGCACTTTTTATTTATTTTTTATGTGTGTGCATCACATTTGAGAGATTTAACTGTTCCAGAGATGCAACAGGAAGCTAGAGGGAAGCTCTAGAAAGTAAGGGGAGTTACCCTTTTGGACAGTTGTGACCAGAACTGGTGTCCCCCACCCACTGGAAGTATTCAGTATCAACTGAAGCCTCTGGCTTTTCTCTCACTTTTCAACAGCAATAAACACTTGAAGGCACTTCTAACCATTCTACTGTGCAGTAAATCTTTTTACGATTAACTTAATTGACCCTTTATTAACCTTGATACTGATGCTTTCCTCCTTACCCAAGCTGGGTATTGGGGGCCCAGCAGGGATTAACAGCAACACAAATAAAACGCATTCCATAGTAACAGTGTAGAGGCAAAAGTAGCAAGTACTAAATCCTTAAAACAAATTTGAACAACCCCTGCTGATTTTTTTTTCTTCTTCTTTTGGGGGTGGGCGTACTACAGTATACATAGCCTTAGGCCCTTTTCACACTGGGGGCGGTTTGCAGGCGCTATTGCGCTAAAAATAGCGCCTGCAAACCGACCTGAAACAGCCGTTTCTGTGTCTTCAGTGTGAAAGCCTGAAGGCTTTCACACTGGAGCGGTGTGCTTGCAGGACACTGAAAAATGTCCTGCAAGCCGCATCTTTGGTGCGCTGTAGGAGTGGTGTATTTACCGCTCCTAAAGCGCCCCCTCCCATTGAAAACAATGGGGCAGCGATCCGAACCCACCCGCAAAGTGCCGCTGGAGCTGCGATTTGCGGGCGGTATTAACCCTTTTTCAGCCGCGGCGGTATTAACCCTTTTTTTAAAACCGCCCCGCTAGCAGCCGAAATGCGCCGGTAAAACGACGGTAAAGCGCCGCTTTACCCCCAGCGCCCCAGTGTGAAAATAGCCTTAGAGGAAAAATTTGGGAATTTTAATAATAATAAATATTAATGCTCATCTCTGACATGTCCCACGTCCGCTCTAAAGCTGGGTATACATATATTAATTTATTATTATTAATTATTATTATTATTTATTATTCCTGTTCAACCAGTGGGTTTAAGAGGAGAAAAAAAACTGACAAATCCCCAACATTGGTAAGCGATGTTGATGCAGGTATCTCCTGCTGTTTGATTGTATTCAGACAGCGGGGCAATAGCTGTCTGTTAGCTGAGTCAGTGGCTAAGAGCAGAGCAAAAGTATGTGCACTTCTGACCCACAATAGTATGGCCAAATAAAGCTTTTTTTCACTTTTCAAATGAACTTGTACTTTTGCCCATGTGAGGTATATATCAGCAAGCTTACTCCCCAATGGTTGTCTTCTGGGATCAGCATCTTTATAACAATACCATTACTCCCCTGGGACTTTAAGAAAAAAATAAAACTTATGTAATAGAGCATGTTTTATTTTTACAAAATGTAACATTCTAAAATACAGGTGCTCTGGTGTAACTACATGGTGATAGGGGTATCACTGTACTGTGTAGCTATCACTTTTTGGCTGGGTAGTGCATGTAGTAATCTATTCAATAGAATATCTTCAAAGAGTGTGCCCTGCCAGAGAAGGCCCACGTCTTTTTCAATTGCTCTACACAATATTCATCAGGGGGTAGGTAGAAAGATAGATGGATAGAAGCAAGTGTCTAAATATCCTCAGTAAATTACCAATCCTAAATCGGAGCCAGATTAAATGGATGCCATTACCCCAGATGTGTAACATCCTAGAGAAGCCCAGCGTACCAAACAGAAGGAACTGCAGAGACCATCCGCTGCTGGCCAATGTGCGCGATCTCCCGTTGCAAGAATCCATGTACAGGCAGTCCCGAGTTACGAATGGGTTAGGGACTGCCAGTTTGTTAAGTCGTATATGTTCGTAAGTCGAGAGCGCATGCGCAGAACGGCAGAGACGTAGTTTTCCGATGTTCTGTCAAGTAGCCGCGCATGCGCAGACGTCGTTTTCCGATGTTCTGTCAAGTAGCCGCGCATGCGCAGATGTCGTTTTCCGATGCAGAACGGCAGAGACGTCACGCCGCCTCCCGTTCGTAAGTAGGAGTCATTCGCAAGTCGGATGTTTGTAACTCGGGGACTGCCTGTACACTAAGTAGTCCTATTTAATGGATAATGTTCACCTTCATAGTTTAGCATGGATTGACACACAGTAATCATCAGACAAATGTACAATAAGCCAGCCTTCCCTAGCGTCAGCCTCAGGGCGATAGCGCTACACAAATCCCTGGAGATGGGTAGACTGAGTGCCACTGTTGTCAGTGACTAGTTTAAGCTGCAAGGTCTCCCCTGGATTTCAATAATGGCTCCTCCAATTCTGTATCAATTTGTCCTCTCCTCCATTAGCAAACCTCTAGCTGTTAGAAGTAAATATTCTGGACATTTTTGTAATGCCACGCATCTGCCAGCTTTGGAAGAATAAATGTTTATAGCTGCCTTGGCTAACCAATGTGTGTTTCTGTTTGGCAGCTCCGAGAGTGGTATGGATGAAGCCAGCTTCACTGTAGAAGGTAAACTGAATCCTTTTGGCAAGACCCTACATTAATCCGCTTCCCTTGTTTGCGTCTGTCTCTTGGATTGCTCTCTTTTTTTAAAGGGTTCTTAAATCTAAAATTCTGTTTATTGTAAAGGGAACCTGTAGCAAAAAAGTAGGAGCCGCAATTAATGTTCTTTTAGGAGCATTACTTGCATCTCTTGTTTCAGCACTTTGAATCAGTGAGCTGAAAGATTGGAAAATAAGAGTTAAGTCAGACCTCCTAATATGCTTACTTACTCTAGTCAGTCCTTTGAAGGAATGAAACTATTGGAACTGTGAGACAGTTCCAATAGCTATTTTCAGAGGGAGGTGTTGACAACAACAGCCTCAATATTCTCTCATTACTGCTTTACATTGAAGCGTGGGTGAAGTACATTAAGCCTTTGTAAAGTACCATTGATATAATGGTGTCTTTAATAAGTATTCATACCCTTTGACATTTCCCATATATTTTCATGTTACAAGCAACGTAAATATATTTTATTGGTTTTATGTGATAGACCAACACTGTGGCACATAATTGTGAAGTGGAAGGAAAATGATGGTTTTAAAAATTTTTTTTTTCTTTATTTTACAAATATCTAAAGTGTGGTGTGCATTTGTATTCAGCCCCCTTTACTCTGATGCACCTAACTAAAATCTAGTGGAACCCATTGCCTTCAGAATTCACCTAATTGGTAAATAGAGTCCCCTTGTGTGTAATTTAATTTCAGTATAAATACAGCTGTTTTGTGAAGACCTCAGAGGCTTGTTATTATACCAAGCTTTGAATATCTCACGGACCGCTGCTCAATCCATCATCCGAAAATGGAAAGTGTATGGCACAACTGCAAACCTACCAAGATATGGCCGTCCACCTAAACTGACAGACTGGGCAAGGAGAGCATTGGGGGTTATTTACGAAAGGCGAATCCACTTTGCACTACAAGTACAAAGTGCACTTTAAATTGCACTGAAAGCGCACTTGGTAGTGCAGTCACTGTAAATCTGAGGGGGTAGATCTGAAATGAGGGGAAGCTCTGCTGATTTTATTATCCAATCATGTGCAAGCTAAAATGCTGTTTTTTGTTTTTTTTTATATTTTTTTCTTGCATGTCCCCGTCGGATCTAGAGCGACTACACTTCCAAGTGCACTTTGCACTAGTCATTCGCACTTGTAGTTGCCTTTCCCCATTGCCCCATTATTCAGAGAGGCAGCCAAGAGGCCCATGGTAACTCTGGAGGAGCTGCAGAGATCCACACCTCAGGTGGGAGAATCTGTCCACAGGACAACTATTAGTCGTGCACCCCACAAATCTGGCCTTTATGGAAGAGTGAAAAAGCCATAAGAAGTCCCTATTGCAATTTGCGAGAAGCCATGTGGGGGACACAGCAAACCTGTGGAAAAAGGTGCTCTGGTCAGATGAGACCAAAATTGAACTTTTTGGCCTATAAGCAAAATGCTATGTGTGGCAGAAAACTAACCCTGCACATCACCCTGAACACCCCACCCCCACTGTTAAACCTGGTGGGGGCAGCATCATGTTGTGGGGATGCTTTTCTTCAGCAGGGACAGGGAAGCTGGTCAGAGTTCATGGGAAGATGAATGGAGCCAAATACAGGGCAATCTTAGAAGAAAACCGGTTAGTCTGCAAAAGACTTGATACTGGGGTGGAGGTTCACCTTCCAGCAAGACAACAATCATAAACATACAGCCAGAGATGCAATAGAATTGGTTTAGATCAAAGCATATTCATGTTTTAGAATGGCCCAGTCAAAGTCCAGACCTAAACCCAACTGCGAATTTGTGGCAAGACTTGAAATTTGTTGTTCACAGACGCTCTCCATCCAATCTGACAGAGCTTGAGCTATTTTGCAAAGAAGAATGGGGAAAAAAATGTCACTCTAGATGTGCAACGCTGGTAGAGACATCCCCAAAAAGACTTGCAGCGAAAGGTGGTTCTACAAAGTATTGACTGGAATACAAATGCACGCCACACTTTTCAGATATTTATTTGAAAATTTTCCATTTTCCAAACTTCCACTTCACAATTATGTGCCACTTTGTGTTGGTCTATCACCTAAAATACCATTAATACAGTTTTACATTTTTGGTTGTGGAAAATTTGAAGCGGTATGAATACTTTTTCAAGGCACTGTATAATAGTTGGCACCTCTTGGGTACTGCAGGTTAGTTTAAAGGGCATTATAAACCTTCCTACTTGCACCTTGTGTTTTTCACCTGCATAAGATGTTCATTGATGTACTCTCATGGTATCATTTACTATTGAAATCCTCACACTCCTACGTCAGCAGTTTGTGTAGACACATGAGGCATACCGCATGGCACTGCAGAGGTTAATGCATGACCACTGGCTGTAGTCTGAGACCCAGCATTTCCTGTGAAGAATCAGAAACTTATCCCACAATCCCTGGGTCTCTAGTCTAGTGCAGGTGAGAGCTAAACATTAATTGGATCTGACACAGCCACAAGCAGGCAGAGAATTCAGACACACTGAACGCTCACAATGCAGTGGGGAAAAAGGGAATATAACTACACCAAAACCTAGTTAAAACAAGAAGAACTTTTGAAAATGTACAATGCCTAATACCCACAAAGGACCCACCAAGCCAAGGGCATGCTGATATGCAAATTTTGATGGCCTTCTAAGGATGGAAAGTTGGCCCTATCCCTTTCTGCAGAGTGTATTCTGGAGAATCGATAGACCCAAGAGGGGGCAGGGTTGGCATCTTGGTCATGGGAGATGTATCTTTAGAACTCTGAACGTTAAGTTTCTTTTAAGGGCTCATTTACACTTGCCTGGACTTTAACGCACATTAAAGTGCCTACAGCTTCAACATGCTTTTTTGCTTCGGTGATGCTTTTTTTGAAGCTTGGCAAATGTATGTTGTGTTTTTTCAATTTGCTTTAAAGAGGCCCAGTAGAACCCTGGCTGAGTAGTAGTACCCCCACTTAGCAGATTCCCCTGCTCAGTAATTGCCCCAACATTACTGTTTCCCCCCCCCCCCCCCCCAACTCACTTAGTAGTAACCTTTTAGCTTTTCTGATCCTTTCTCTCCGGTCCCTACTCACCTCCCACTATATTGCTGCCATGTTGCTCACTACATGTGACGTCTGCTGGTTTCTCCTGCTCTGCTGTTCCTCTTTGGTCCCTGCCCATCACCTGCGTTAAGCACTCTCAGGTTACATCTTTGATTCAGATCAAGAGATTCTGACTGAATCCACCTTTGAATTTGATTCCAAGCCTAGTTGCATATCTTCTATTTATAACCTTGTTCTTCTTAATTATTAGGAGTAGCAGCTCTGAATACTTGTTCTGCTCACATTGTGGTCTCTTATTGCAGGGGCAGCAGAAAAGGGAGCTCTTGCTGAAGAGCGAAGTGTGGAATCTCAATCTTCTGAGGTAGTACAAGTTTTTATAGCTAATCTCAGGGTCTGTATTACCATTTCAATTTTTTTTATGGCCGCTATTACTGAGCTGATTTTCTGCCTGGCAGGGGGTGAGTGGAGGACGTGCCCTGAAAGTGACCATCCAGCTTCGAAGTGAAAGTCGTACTACAGCTCTGCAACCCGCCTGTCTTGAAAAGAACAGCACAGCCGTTAGCTCAGTGCAAAGTCAAGCCAGATTCTGCTGCTATGTGTGCAAAACCAGCTACCACAATCTACAGGTACTAACTAGTACATTGCTTTCTGAATGCTGCTGGAGAGTAAATTTGCTTGTCCAACAGTGACTGAATGTCTAACATTTTCTAGAGAAGGTTAAAGCGGAGGTCCGGTCGTTTGTCGCTCCTTATTTTTTTAATAAGGGCACTTATCTGTCCAGTGAGCCCATGATGTCAGCCCCCCCCCCCCCCCCCCAGGCTGATCCATCCATCGGATCGGGTGCTGGCACCACCATCCTAACGAAGGGAAACAGGCAGTGGAGCCTTGCGGCTTCACTGCCTGTTTCCTACTGCGCATGCGCGAGCCGCACTGCACTTTGTGAATGGCCCTGTAGTTTTCTGGGACACACACATGTCCCAGAAGGCAGCGGGGCAGCTTGCCGAAGTGAAGGAACAGCGCCGCGGAATAGAAAGAGGCAGATTAGGAAGACTGCCTAGCAACAGGCATTTCTGGTAAGTTAAAAAAATTTATTTTTTTGTAGAATGTTAATGTCATTTTTAATTTTAGGGTGGGCCTCCGCTTTAAGCCCAAATTAAGTTACAGTAATGCCATCAGATAGACTTTGTACTAGCAGCCTTCATTTTCCATTTGCCCTTCACAGCAGTTGTGCAGGGATCCTAAATGTGATTGTACAGTTCAATGAGCATCTGAGTTGGACCTTGTGCACTCAGTAATCAGCACTCGGTAGCAGACCTGATGTTTTACTTTTATATTTCACTATCTATATCTGTACACCTAAACACAATCTTTTGATTTACAGTTAATACAATAATGGGATTTTAAAAGTAGATGAGATATGCGGTCTCTCTAAAACCTCCTATGGAGCTGTATGAAAGGAGGGAGAGTAGTTGCCATTGTGGTGCATATATTGTTTTCATTTCAGTTTTAAACTGCTAAGATCTGTAAACCACAGCAAGGAAAATGTCAATTGGGGATAATGGGCCTTTACAAATGCAAAAAAAGTTTTGGTTAACGCCAGTCCAAATTTTTATTTTTATTTTACTTCTTCTAATTTGGATGCAGTGGTGAATGGTTAGAACTTTGTCAGGTTTTTGTAATTTGTTTCTGTCCCTAAAGGGTAAATCTAATCTATCTGTTTTCACCAGGAGATACAATTTAGAATGGTATTCAAAATGGTATAGTTGTCCCCAGAACAGGAATAAAGGGGGAATCTTCCAATGGGGACACTTGTTCTGGTGACAACTGTCAGATGAGTTTTTCACTCAGTTTTGAGGATTTCTTCTCTCTGTTATGACTCTGGGGACAGAAAATGCAGCCCCCACACATTGGAGACACAGCAGTAAAAAAAGGAACCCTTTTCACAATCTATGTTAATAAGAAAAATGCTTGGCTGAAGTTATTGCAGTTTAGAAGAAAAATAAAAACAGGTTAAAACTTAGATTAAAAAGGACCTTCAGTCCATGCCCCCCACCCCCCCCCCCCCCCCCCCTAACTTTCCATCTATTCATTCCTCTGCCCCTGTTTTTTAACTTTGGATAGTAAAACATATATTATAATTATATATATATATATATATAATATATATATATATATATATATATATATATATATTCCTCTTTAAGGAAAAAAAACAATTCCCCCCCCTGGGTGATGTACATTGCACACAAACTGCTATTTATTCAAAGCAGAATCGGGCAGGAATCTGCAGCAAAGTTTGTTAAAATCAATGCAGAGTGAGGCTAGGTTCACACTGCTGCGAATTTGAGCCGTTGCGATCGCTCAAATTGGCAAGTCATTTCAATAACCTAGTTTTCCGTGAGTGACGTTCACATCAATGCTTTGCAAATATAAGCATCAAAATCGCGCTAAATTTGCACCGCAGCAGTGTGAACCTAGCCTTAATCTGAATGGAAATTACCTTTTCATTATTAATCAGCTGGTGTACTTGCAGGGTCATGCATAGTTAGTATAAGGAAGTTTGAATAAAGACCATTTCACTCTAAACTGGGTCTGCATCCCTATAGAAGTAATTTAACCCATTGGGAGTATCTCCCCCTAAACTACGTTTTTGTTACAGAGGAAGCCTAAAAACTGATTTGGTGCTGACTTTTGCGAAATTTTGGTGTGCCAATCACACAGGCAGGAAATCTTTCTGGGGAAGTTCTGTATACAAACTGTGCAGAAGGCGTCCAAATGTTTCCATACCACATAGTTGTAAAATCAGATGTGCTTTTATAAAAAAAGTGTTCTAGGGTTGTGCCCTCCTACTGTTTTTGTCATATGTACTTTTGTAGTTTAATTAAATGAGGGGCGCTAGTACCAACAAGAGATACTAAATTAATAGGTTAATTAATTGTATATTCTGAACTGTATAGTAGAGACTAAGAGCTTATTGAAAAAAGGTGTGCAGACACAATATAGATCTACCATGAACTAAGCTAATTAATAACTATTTAAAGTGATAATAGTGAACCACATTTGGTTACTCATACATTACAACCATTATAATGTGAATAATAAAAATTGGTTAGAGTGTGTTTATACAAACAATAATAACACCAGACACCTAGCGTGACCCAGTGAGGTATAAATTAATTATTACCCCAAAGATAATTAACACACAAAATAGAGCTGACCGAGCTCTATTTAAATTAAATAATATAAATATAACAGACCCTGTACCTTGTATCACAATGTGTACAACGAAAATTAATGATCAAGCACTTATGCCCAATCTAATATATAAAAAGTGCAAACCAACAAATTTGGCAAGTATCCCAATATCTTGGGTACATCCAAAAAACGTGAAAAAATATTAATATAAAATTAGACAGTGTTAATTGATATAACGCAAAGTTCATGTAGTATATAAAAAGTGCAAGCCAACAAAATTGGCAAATAATCCCAATATCTTGGGTGCATCCAAAAAACGTGAAAAATATTAATATAAATTAGACAGTGTTAATTGATATAACGCAAAGTTCATATAGTAGTCCTTGCTGCAAAACGCCACAATCACTCCTGTAGATATAGCTTGTGCACCATCACCAGACAAATTCTCGATCCACCCAATGTGAGAACCAGCAGTATCAAATGGCCTCTTACCAAATGGAGTTGATTACTTTGTTTAGAAGCAATCAAATGCGCTTTCACAGGATTGTGCCTGTACACTGAGTGACACACCCTCACTCAAGGGCTCTCTTCCCTCTATCAGACCAGCTCAGATGGAATGGATTGGAAACATATGTGGGAATATAAAGAGAGGCGCACCTCATAGCGTAATAACGTTTTATTTAAAAAAATAGCATAAAAAAACACAGCAGCCAATTGCTCACTTACATTTTCCAGTGCCTACCCGGCACTGAGGCTACTTGCGATATGTTAAAAGATTCGATGGAGCAGCGGATCCTTCCCTCCTGGCGTGCGTCTCTAGCGTGCGTTCCACTCACCAGACAGCCGGAGCCAATATCACAGGAAGTCCAGCAATAGTGCATCCAAAGATACAAAGTGATCAGGTACCGCCTACCGACGTACGTTTCGTGTTTATCACGTCTTCAGGGTGGCGCCACCCTGAAGATGTGTGAGTATGAGTAACCAAATGTGGTTCACTATTATCACTTTAAATAGTTATTAATTAGCTTAGTTCATGGTAGATCTATATTGTGTCTGCACACCTTTTTTCAATAAGCTCTTAGTCTCTACTATACAGTTCAGAATATACAATTAATTAACCTATTAATTAATTTAGTATCTCTTGTTGGTACTAGCGCCCCTCATTTAATTAAACTACAAAAGTACATATGACAAAAACAGTAGGAGGGCACAACCCTAGAACACTTTTTTTATAAAAGCACATCTGATTTTACAACTATGTGGTATGGAAACATTTGGACGCCTTCTGCACAGTTTGTATACAGAACTTCCCCCTCATTTAATTAAACTACCAATTAAATCATCTAGATTTCATAGGGAGCAGCTGTACTGGGTTTACAGTATTAATATTAGTATAGACCTTTTTGAATTATCCTTAAGCGCGGAGCTAGACAAGCCAATGTGAGTGGCCGTCTACAATTCTTCATATGTACTTTTGTACTTCAGTTTTTGTGCTTCAGTTTAATTTAGAGTGGAAATGTGTTTCAGAACTTCCAGTCTCACCTGGTGACAGCACAGCATCAGCATAAGATCCAGGCGATTGAACATCTCAGTAATGCCTGTCTGGTAACCCTTCTGCCCACTGCCAGGGAGAGTCAACAGAGCAACAGAGATGGGTGAGTGGCAAGAAGCACTGTAATTCTGTTAGCGTTTTTCAGGTATTTTAAGCACTGTGATTATCTGGACTGATGGGTGAAAACTGGAGTACAGGTTGACAGCTATGTTAGTCTTTAAATCATTAACTTTGTTCTGAAAAGTTTCTTAGATTCTTCTGGCAGGCTGGTCATGAATCTGACTTTTACCCAAACTAAGGGTGCGCTCACTGGGCCTGTTTAAAGTGAACCAGTTCAAAATGCCAGGATGTGCGCTGCCCACTGAAGTTCTGGCATGTGACTGTTGAATGACTGGACTGAAGCTTGGTGCCAAGAGGGGTTGGGCTTAAAGACAAACTGTCATGACAATTATGCGGGCTGCCTTTGTTGGACTCCTGAAAATGCTATTTGCCTGGTTGTATGGCTTGAATAACTTTCTTGAGGTCACAGACCCAGAACGTGGATGCTGTAAAACAAGTATCAGAAAAATGGAATCCATTTCTTATTCGTCTGTTCCAGGTCAGTTGCTATTAAAGCATTGAAGCATAAGTGTTACAACCAGGCAACTAGCACATCCAAAAGTAGAGGTCAGCAATAACCTCTCGCATACAGAATTTCCATCCTGGCAGATTAACTTTTAATTTAACAAAAAGTTGCAGCCTGGTATCCAGAGGGCTCCACAGTACACATGGATCAGCTTGAAGACTCTCATTGATGGTGGAGCACAACTGTTACTTTAGTAGCACATTAGGCCAGGTTGGGTTCAATTTTTAAGGCCTCCAAGTTAAATTTACAGAGGAGAAAGGACACGGTCAGGTGTTGGTAGGCACTGTTGGGAATCCTAAAATATGGCTGTAGTGCACCAGATGTACGTTTTTTGATTTTCAAATGCCAACATAGCACTTATTCATGCCCAACGCAGCCCTCTTTGACAGACGTCCATGTTGAATTGTGAACTTCAGTGGCGGTACACAATCAATGCAAATCACAGGAAGGTAGGTATTTGCATGTTGCAGGATAAGCTTAGGTGTGTTCAGACATGAGTCCCAATCTGCCTGAGTTATCCCACCAGAAAGCTGTCACTGCAGACAGCCAGTCATAAGCAGCAGAGGCTTTTCTTTTCCCAAGCTGCATGTATACAAGAGGCATTTATACAGTATCTCGTACACCCCTCAAATTTTTTATAAATATTTTATTCTATCTTCATGTGGCAACACTGAAGAAATGACACTTTGCTACAATTTAGAGTAGTGATTGTACAGCTTGTATAACAGTGTAAATTTGCTGTCCCCTCAAAATAACTCAATACAGCCATTAATGTCAAACCGCTGGCAACAAACCCCTAAGTGAAAATGTCCACATTGTAGCCCATTTTTCCCTCCCCGGTGTCATGTGACTCGTTAGTAGTGGTGCACCGAAATTTTGGCCGCCAAAAATTATCATCCGAAAACAGTTTTTTCATTTGGCTGAAATGGGGAAAAAAACAGCCGATACCGAAAAGGGGAGTGGTCTGCCCCGGGTGCCGCCCATTGCCGCCACTCCCTCCTCCGTGCCGCAATCTCAGTGTTTCACTGAGCTGAGTTGCCCAGCCACAGTAACAATGTCCCACCTCCTGTGATAGACGGCACACTGATTCAATGTCCCACCATTGGATCAGTGTGACGTGATTACAGGAGGCAAGACATTGTTACTGCGGCCGGGCAATTCAGGTCCGTGAAACACGGAGATAGCGGCACGGAGGAGGGCCAATTCAAATCCAGCTCCGTGACACACAGAGATCGCCGCTGATGCGGACACAGGCAGGCTGCACATGATGGGCACTGGTAAAGCTGCAGGGCATACCTGATGGGCACTGGTAAAGCTGCTGGGTATATGACTGGCGGGCTGCATATTACGGGCACTGGCGAGGCTGCTGGGCACAGGCAAGCTGCATTGATCTCCGGTATCATGTCTGCCGTCTCTGACCATCTCCTGTATCCTATCTGCTAGAGGTGCATCAAATGAAAATTTTGCTAATACTATTAGCAATGTGTTTAAGTAAGAGATTGCAGACATGATACAAGAGATGTCAGACTGCAGACTGCATTTTTCTTGAACTTTCTTAACCACTAGGCGTCCGCGCTATAGCCGAAAGACGGCAGCAGTACGGACGCCAATTGCCAGGAGGACCTCCTCCTGTTTACTTCCGCGATGCGTGCTCCCGCGAGCGCACATCGGGGAAATTCTGTGCTGGCCGTGTCCCCCAATCACAGTGGCCATTTACAGCACGAGCAGCGTGTCCAATGAGAGATGATCTCATATGTAAACATATGAGATCATCTCTCATTGCCGACTCTCCCTCCTCGCACAGAGACATCGTGTGAGGAGGGAGAGATGAACGGCTGCAGCGGTTAGTAAAAAAAACAAAAAAAAACAAAGTACATGTCAGTGTCATGTGCCATCTGTCATCAGTGTCACGTGTCATTGTCCTGGTGCTCCAGGGCCTTCAAATGTGTAATGGGTAGTCAACAAGTTAGATGTGTAATTTATGCCCCTAGAACACGTGATGGCGCTCTCTGCATGTTGGGCCTCTTTAAGTGGCTAGGCTGTGGAAAAGTCCCACACATGTGGTATCGTAATACTTAGAAGTAGCGGAATGTATTTTGGGGTGTCATTTGTGGTATACACATGCCATGTGAGAGAAATAACCTATTAAAATGACAATTTTGTGGAAAAAAATAAAAAAATCTTAATTTTGCAAAGAATTGTGGGGAAAAAATTACATCAAAAACCTCACCATGCATCTTACTAATTACCTTGGAATGTCTACTTTCAAAAAAGGGGTCATTTGGGGGGTATTTCCTGGCTTGTTCGGGTGGCAAGAAATGAGATGTACATCAGGTGTGATCAATTTTTTGATTTGCACCACAGCTTGTAGACTCTAACTTTCACAAAGACCAAATAATATCCACTAATTTGGGTTATTTTTACCAAAGATATATAGCAGTATAAATTGTGGCCAAAATTTATGAAGAAAAATTACTAATTTTTAAGGTTTGTTTAATTTTTTTATCTCATGTCACGCCCGGGCCTCCGACGGTCCTAGAGATGACTGGTCACCGGAAATCTCTATGCTCGTCAGCCGGTGGCGGGCGATTTCTTTCCCCGGGCTCCCGATGGCACGGGAGAGCCCGGAGACACACCGGATGGCGGTGGGAGGGGGGGGGCGTCCCCTCCCGTTGCCTATAAGAACGATCAAGCAGCGGAACTGCCGCTATGATCGTTCTTATGGTGCACAGAATCGCCGGCTATAATATATAAATTTTTATTTTTTTATTGTCATTTTTGGTTTTCGGGCTAGTGTATTTTTCATTTTCGATGTCTGTTTCGGCACCAGAAAAACGATTCGTGCACCCCTACTCGTTAGTGTTACAGGGTCTTGGGTGTGAATGGGGAGCAGGTGTTAAATTTGGTGTCATCACTCTCTTTTACTGGTCACTGAAAGTTTTAACATGGCACCTCATGGCAAAGAACTTTCTGAGGATCTGAAAAAAAGAATTATTGCTCTACATAAAGATGGCCTAGGCCGGTGATGGGGGAACCTTGGCACCCCAGATATCATTTCCTATGATGCTCCTGCACTCTGGGGTGCCAAGGTTTGCCATCACTGGCCTATGCTATAAGATTGCCAAGACCCTGAAACTGAGCTGCAGAACGGTGGTCAAGACCATACAGCGGTTTAACAGGACTGGTTCCACTCATAACAGGCCTCGCCATGGTCAACCAAAGAAGTTCAGTGCACATCATGTCTAGAGGTTGTCTTTGGGAAATGGATGTATGAGTGCTGCCAGCATTGCTGCAGAGGTTTAAGGGGTGGGTGGGGGTCAGACTGTCGGTGCTCAGACCATACGCCGCACACTGCATCGAATTGGTCTGCATGACTGTTGTCCCAGAAGGAAGCCTCTTCTAAAGATAATGCAAAAAGCCTGCAAACAGCTTGCTGAAGACAAGCAGACTAAGGACATGGCTTGCTGGAACCATGTCCTGCGGTCCGATGAAACCAAGATAAACTTATCTGGTTCAGATGGTGTCAAGCTTGTGTGGTGGCAACCAGGTGAGGAGTACAAAGACAAGTGTGTGTATTGCCTACAGTCAAGCATGGTGGTGGGAGTCTCATGTTCGGGGGCTGCATGAGTGCTGTTGGCACTGGGGAGCTACAGTTCATTGAGGGAACCATGAATGCCAACATGTACTGTGACATACAGAAGCAGAGCATGATCCCCCCCCCCCCCTCCCTTCGGAGACTGGGCCACAGGGTAGTATTCCAATATGATAACGACCCCAAACACACCTCCAAGACGACCACTGCCTTGCTAAAGAAGCTGAGGGTAAAGGTGGGGCTTCCTCAAATGGAAGGTGGAGGAGCGCAAGGTCTCTAACGTCCACCAGCTCAGTGAAGTCATTATGGAGGAGTGGAAGAGGACTACAGTGAAAATTTGTGAAGCTCTGAACTCCATGCCCAAGAGGGTTAAGGCAGTGGAGGAAAATATTGACACTTTGGGCCCAACTTGAACATTTTCACTTAGGGGTGTACTCACTTTTGTTGCCAGCAGTTTAGACATGGCTGTGTGTTATTTTGAGGGGACAGCAAATGTACACTGTTATACAAGCTGTACACTCACTACTTTACATTGTATCAGTGTCAATTCTTCAGTGTTGTCACACGAAAACATATAATAAAATATTTACAAAGTGAGGGGTGTACTCACAAAAGTGAGTACACCCCTCACTTTGTAAGATACTGTATGTGCAGCAGGGAAGCCTCCACCACTAACTGGCTTGCTGGTAGGATAGCTCAGGTAGATTTGCAACTACACTTGAGCTCCCCCCCGCCAACACCACCTGCAACCCTGACCATACATTGTTGAAATGAAAACTGATGACGTAGCTGGAATATGATACTTGCATTTTAAACACCTTTTTAGATTGTGTCTTCAATAATGCTCCTATAGGTTTAGTTAAAGATGATGACCTGTCCACTTTAAACATGCCCAAAATGGATTTTTGAGATCTTGGGGGGGCATGGGTTATTTCTGTGCTGGCTCTCTAGCTTAGGAGATTTCAACCATACCCTCAGTAAAATTGTAGAAGGTTAATCTGGACTGTTTAACTAACTTCACATGACATTTACAGAAATAATTTTCTAAATCTGCTCCAAAGAGGAATTCGCTAGTAGGTACACCGTATAAGACTGATTAGAGCACACTCTTTGGTAAATGCTCCATGGAAATATGTTGAGAACATTTTCCAGGAGATAAGACTAGGAGCTTCGCCTCTCACATCTGTGCCAGGGATGGAGTGGAGGTTTCCAGTTGGACCAAAACTTGGTGGTGGAAGCAAACACTGTCACATGTCACATAAAAATTTAAAACTGGTAGATGTCAACTCCAGAATCTTTAATTTTATCCACTTGCAGAAAGAAGCAGCTCAGATGGTGCAATGTCTGCCAAGTCCACTTTAGCTGTGACCTCATCAAACACCGTCGGACTCAGGAACACAAGGTTTGTAATTCTTACAGTTGGGATGCACCGGTACCAGTTTTCTAAGTCTGAGAGAGTACCGATGCCATGAAGGGCCTGGTAGGAATTGGGGAGGGGGTGTTTAATTGCCGGCAATTCTTTTACATAGTGGGGGAGTCATCGGTTAAAGGCGCCGTGGCTGGCTTTTCGGGCCCATCCTTAACGAGCTATAACACAGGAGAGGAGGGAAAAAGAAAAAAAACGGGTTCTCATACAAGTCGGAGCTGCAGTTCTCGGAAAACGTACAGGATTTTTATTTTTTTTTTCAATTTGCACTGCGGATGCACCGTATATATGCAAACCGCTACAAAAGAAACCAAGGTTATTTCAGTTGTATGCGTATTGCAGTATGCGAGTTGAAAAAATAGGTATCCGTGAGTACTTGACAAAGTATCGGTACTCCTACTCGGTCTTAAATTGGAATCGGTGCATCCCTATGTCGTATTGTATCAGTTATTGAGCTGTTATACAGCTATTTGTAATGCTTGCAGAAATTTTAAATGCCTGTTGATTTTTAAGTGTTCCAAACCAGGACTTTTTATTTTATTGTGTTCCCTGAAACTAACTTGCTAATGTCTTGCTTGGTATAACCTCAGGAATACAGTTTTTAAAGCGAACTAAAAAAAATTGCGTTTCCACAACTGGTCTCCCTTACCTTCCAGAATGTGTGTAAAGACCAAAGAAAAGCAAACTTCAGAACAAAAACTTTTTTGTAATCTTTGTATGTTTTGTAAGAAAAATAAAGCGATTCACTTCACACATCAAAGAAAACCAGAACAATAATGGATATCTCATAAAGTTTCAACCTTGACCTCTAAAACAAGGCAGCGCCAGTCACAATACAAAATTGAAGTGCAAACTTGAGTTTGCTAGATCCCATGACCATAGCAGCTGATTATGGTACCCCAATAGTGCAGAAATTGTACCATAAGTATAAAGGGGCCCGTCAGTTATAAGAGCCCACAGACAACAAATGGGCCTTCATCCAGTGAGGGGCACATCTGCAGAAGTACAGTATGAGACCAAAACTATAGGCCCCATAATTGACTAAGGTGCTGAGGAAGTGAGAACAGAAAAGAAATGGCAACTTATTACATGAGCAAAACGGTAGGATGCTAATGTAAAGTATACCAAGACTATAATGGCCCACACCAATCTATACCTCTGAAAGAAGAGTATTGACTCACTGGCTGCAACATAAATCAAAGAACAACAAGAATTGGGACAGCCCACATTTGTGCTAGGAGGGGGGATTTGGGGGGGGGTGGGGGTTGTGCTAGAAGAGGGAATTTGGTGCGAGAAGAGTTACAACCTAAGATCACTGAACTCTGCCTCAGACTACGTTTTTAGGGCTTGTTCACACCGGGTGAAATGAGGTAACGTGTGCAAAATTTCATGTTATCCTGTACCGCACAAACATGTTGCCTTTTGCAGTCGCACGTGGGTGCCATTATTTCTTACACCCCCCACACACACATCTAGCAAATGCATGTACGTTCCCGCCCATTAAAAAATGCGACTTCCTCGGGACGCAGCTCCTGGTGTGATTGAGCCCTCAGACTGGTGTGCCCCTGGGATTGTGCAGTTCTAAAGGGTGCCTTGGCAAAAAAAAGGTTGACAACCACTGGTCTATAATGTGATTTTTTTTTTTTTTTCAGAATATATGTGAAAAACAAACGCACATTAGCGTGGTAGAAGGGTTCATCTGTGCTGCTATTTGAAGGGCTCTGGGATTGCCATACACAATATTACTGACATGCTGATGCTCTCCACTTCCTTTTCAGATGGCAAAACGCTCACTAAGGCCATTCTGCACAGTGTGCAGCCGCCACTTCAAGACTCCACGCAAGTTTGTAGAGCACATGAAATCCCCAGAGCACAAACAGAAGTCACAGGAGGTAAAGAGAAGGATGATGGGTTAGGAATCTGAAAAGCTCATTTGTGCTGCCGCAAGCTTTTAGTTGAGCCGGATTGCAGGTATACAGAGAGGAGCCGGGTGGTATACGGAGAGAGGAGAGAGCACAGTGGCGGCATACAGCTTGAGCCGGGTGCCTTTTTTGGATTGGCTAATTTTTAGTCCAGCTTTTTTTTTTTTTTTTTTTTGCAGTTTCATACTTGCCTAGGTGGCTGCAGCATGGGTCAGATTCTGCATCTGTTCCCCGCCGCCTCTGCACTGAGAACCGAGCGATCAAATACCCATGATGGCTCGGTTCTCAGGGCTGCTGACTGTCAAATGGCCGTCTCAGGCTCTTGGCGGCTCGCTGAGACGGGTATCAGTCCAGGCACCTGGCGAATCCAGACTTTATTGTCGTGATGATGCGGTGCCTGGACTGATTCCAGTGACATCAGCAAACTAATTGCACTCCTGTGATTCATAGAAGCCCAGCCAAACAAGCTCAGGCTGGACTTTTCTTTTTAAGGAATAATGTAAAAAATTCAGTGTCCTACATCAGTTAAAATTAAGATGTTGTCCCACATAAACTCGCCACTCTGCAATACAGCACTGGTCCTCTAACAGGTTGAATTCATTCCACTTAAAGTGGCTGTAAACTCTCTCAAAAAAAAAAAACCCTGCAAGACAGGCATAATGAGATAGTATGCATCGCATACAAGCTCATTCTAAAATGCCTTAGATCAAAGCTGTTACAGTGGCCCCCATATACCGCTGTGACCGGTGACTTGTCTCCCGGAGTTATTTCTGGGTTTGCGGGCTCCAGTGCTGATTGGCCAGAGCCGTGATGTCACTCCCACGCATGCACAGGTACTGAAGAAACGGCACGAGCGAGACATTTTCTTCAGTGCGCATGTGCTGATGACGTCGATGATGCGGATACAGTGAATATCTCCTAAACTGTGCAGCTTTAGGAGATATTAACACGGTACCTACAGGTAAACCTTATTATAGGCTTACCTGTAGGTAAAAGTGGTAGTACAGGGTTTACAACCACTTTAAGGCTAGTACACACAGGCCAGATATCGGTCAGTTTAACAGACTAGCCAACATTCGACCAGTGTGTAGAACAGCCTGTCCAACAGAAACCAACCGCTGCTCCAGGTGTATAAAGATAAGGCTGATTGGAGTATCTTGCAGTGTGCTAGCCCTGGCCTGTCTCTGTGGGAAACTTGAAAAGAAGAAAGATGGCTGCACATCCAGAACTTCTGATTGCCTTTTATTTTGCTTCACAAAGATAACACCAGAGACACCAAACTGTTGTCACGTAGACGTGTTTCACACATACATCTTGTGCTTAATCATTAGTGGTTGGTAATTAGTGGTATTGTAATGATTACGCACAAGATGTATGTGTGAAACGTGTTTACGTGACCACAGTTTGGTGTCTCTGGTGTTATCTTTGTGAAGAAAAATAAAAGGCAATCGAAGTTCTGGATGTGCAGCCATTTTTTTTCTTCTTCCCATGCTTGAGCGAAATGTGTTGTGGCGTGGCCTGATTGGAGTCTGGCCATTCATCTCACATTGCACATGGGTTTACGTCATGGTGTGTGGCTTATGGATCTTTTCCTTTTCACATTGCTACAGTGTCACCCAAAAACGTTGGTATTTTTGCGTCACGCTGACCAGTGTGTTTGGACAGGGAGGGCAATCCCCCCCCCCCCCCCCCTGTCAGAACTCAATAGCTCAGCGGGGAGATCGCTGTACTAACACTTTGGGCTTTGGGACAAATTTGGAAATTTTCACTTAGGGATGCACTCACCTTTGTTGCCAGTGGTTTGGACAATGGCTGTGAGTTATGTTTTGAGGGGACAGCAAACTTGCACTGTTATACAAGCTGTACACTCACTACTTTACATTGTAGCAAGGTGTAATTTCTTCAGTGTTGTCACATGAAAAGGTATAATAAAATATATTTACAAAGGTGTGGGGTGTAATCATTTTTGTGAGATGCTGTATACACACAATGGGCTTTATTTACTAAAGATGGAAAGTGCAAAATCAGGGCTCACTTCTGCATAGAAACCAATGAGCTTCTAACCTCAGCTTGTTCCATTAAGCTTTGGTAATAAAACCTGGAAGCTCATTGGTTTCTATGCAGAAGTGAGCCTGATTTTGCACTTTCCAACTTTAGTAATTAAACCCCATTGTGTACTTAAAAGTGGGGCATGCCTGTACAAAACCAAAAGGCATAGAGTGGACTTTGTGACTTCAGCATTTTGCCAACTTTTAGTGGTTAACAGCTTACCTTTCCATAATACTTGTTCCTTGGGGTTTTCTGCTCTGCAGGAATTTTTCCACGTCCCATCCATGGTCTTGCGTAATCTTTTTTTTTTTTTTTCAGGTGAAGCTTTCTGAAAAGGAGCCATGGAACATGGAAGAGTCAGAGGATTTGATCACAGTGGATGCAGTGGGATGCTTTGAGGACGAGGATGATGACGAGGAGGAGGAAGAGGGGATTAGTGCAGATGATACTGCGGAGGACCCAGAGAGCTTTATGGTAAAGAGAAATTGTTTTGGATGAAAGTTGAATGTTCCTAAATTTACTGATCTAGAGCACAGATTATTTAGAATGTTATTAGCCAAGTGCAGCCAAACCTGATATTTGCCCCATTGAGACCAGTATATTATAGCGCACAGGCTGCATGTATTTCTCTCATTGGCTTCAATAGCTACAATTCCCATACTGCAGCCATTTCTGTGTTATTTGTCCTATTGCCTAGCAGAGTAGCCCCTATATTTTTCCATTCATGCTAGTGGAGGATTCAACTGATATGTTCACGGTAATGGGCATGCCATGTTGCCAAGCTACAAGTGCAGCAAGCAGATCTTGCCAATTAGTCTAGAAGAGGTTGAAATAGTAGAAATTGTCTGTGAATATGGTATGCTTTTGCCAGTAACGAAAATCAGGTTTGTGTAGAATTGTTCATTTATGGTAACGAATTGTGAAACATCTTATTTTTTGCCATCAGCTGTTTTAACATTTTGGTAAATTTCCACCTTTTTAATTCTTGTAAACATAGAGCTGTTTTGAGTGTGTAAAGTGTAGCAAGATGGCTAAAACACCTTTCCTGGAGAAAATGCTGCTCCAGGTACTTTATTGTTGGCCACGTGTCTGAAGGCCTACAAGCTAGTTTTTGTGGTCCTCTGCTGGGAAACCTAAGTTTTTATATCGGCTCCCTTTTTTGCAGTGGGGTCAGTTTAACTCCCCTTTAGTAGGGCTTGTATGACCAAATGCCTAGGCATTCAGATGTGTGGTAATATGAACGGGAGCATGAACCAAAATGATTATCTTTTGAAGAAAGAGTGTGTAAAACCACTTCAGACAAAATGTTTTGATGCTTCAATCTGGTGCTGTACTGTGCAGTACCTCTTCACCACAAGATGCTTTATAGCGGAGTTCCACCCAGAAATTTAACATCCGCTTTAAGTGACGGTGACCCCCCCCCCCCCCCCCCCCACTGACATGCCATTTTTTGGGGGGTGGGGGAGCGGACACCCTCTTTTTAGAGGCTCACACTTCCTCCCGGGGCTCCGTCGCACCGGAAGAAAGTCCATCTCTCCTCACTCCAATCTTCTGGGACATGTCTGAAGTCAGCCGGGCGCCCACAGTCAGGATGCTGATGCCACAGAGAGGAGCGGGGCTTCGTTTGCCCACATCGCTGGACCGTGGGACAGGTGAGTGTCCGATTTTGTTAAGTCGGCAGCTACACTTTTTTTGTAGCTGATGACTTTTATATGGGTGGAACTCCGCTTTTAAGTCTTTTCGATTGACGTCCATCGCTCATTTCAGAGGTTAAACTGTAAGGGGTTGTCATGGCTTAAAATGCTGCGCTCTGTGTATTGATGCAGAGAGCGGCGCTGATGTAATTACAGGACTGCCACCATCAGAAGAGGACCCAGTAAGTCATGGCCAGAAGAAGTGTGAAAAGAGAAGTTTTAAAAAAGCATTAAATAATGCCGGGGTAGGGGGCTTTCCTAAGGTAGGGAGGAAGGCTGCTGGGGGGAGCTTGGAGTAGGGCTTTAAGCCATTCTGTTAACTTTTACTCATTCATCCCAGGACTGTTAATGTGGCTTTGTGATTAACATTGGAGTATGAGCCCACTTTGAAAAAGGTGTTTTTTGTTTAAAAGGGTTGCCTAGCCTGCTTGAGCATGGAATGATTCTGGGTAAACAAGCTCATGTTTATTTCAGGAGCCAATCCACACAATCTAGCAGCCACAGTAGACCATGTTTGGGAACATTCATTGACAAAAGCAGAGGGCTGGCCAAAAATGTTGCCACGTTGTTTAGGGTCATTGGCTACCCTGGCTCTTGGGATTTGGTTATTTCTGGAATACTTCAGCCTTTTTCTTCATAAATAATAATAAATGTTGGCTTTTGGTATTTCAGGAACGCCAACATCCTATTTCTTTCACTAGAACTGAAAATTGGCCCTGTCTTGATACCTGCAGAATAAGTTGGTTGCCCCCCCCCAGAACTCCATCTTAAGCATATTGTGCACTATACAATGTAATTGTACAATCTTTTTAAATCTACCACAGTACCAATTTGTACTCAGGCAGGCCCTTGTACTTTTAAAGCGTAACTCCACTTTTGTTGAAAACATTCCCCTCTGAGTGATCTATGGTACATTGCAAGGACTTTAACAAACGTTGTTGCAGATTCCTACCTTATCTTATTCTGAAGAAATACCTGTGTTTGGCTTTATCCATGTGGAAAAGTGAGTCTAATGGGAGTGGTTTCATAATTATCAATCAGCTGCTGCACCTGCAGGGCTCTAATGAGTAAAGCTGCTGGGCCTGCATCCCTTTTGGCTGGGTTCACACACGACAGTCGTACGACTGGATCTGACCTTGCCCTGGGAGTTCATGTCCGACTTTGATCCTGACAATACCAGGCTCTTTGAGTCTGGTATGAATCTTGAGGAAGACCATACCAGACCCTTTGGTTTTTAAGAGGAACCCCCACGCCCAAAGAAAGGTCAGACGCTTATCCGAGCACGCAGCCCGGCAGGTCAGAAAAGGTGACGAGAGTCATCGTTCCCACCCCCAGATCATACCAGGCCACATGTTCTCAACATGGGGGGGGGGGCATGCTTTGGGGAAGGGCCTCTTCCCAACAACCCTGGGCTGTGGTTGGGCTAGGCAACCCTTTAACAAGGAGGGGGCCCAGACCCTGCCCCACCATATGTGAATAAGTATGGGGTACATTGTACCCATTCACCCCAAAAAAGTGTCAATCAAAAACCTGAGTGCTGGTTTTATTTCTTTAAGTCCTTAAGGCCCCTTTCACACTGGGGCGGGGAGACGGTAAAGCAGCGCTATATTTAGCGTTGCTTTACCGTCGTTTTAACCGCGGTATTCGGCCGCTCGCGGTGCGGTTTTACCCCCCGCGAGCAGCCGAAAAAGGGTTAAACACCCCCGCAGAACGCCGCCTTTGCGGCGGTATTGCCGCGGTTTTACCGCGGTTTCCCATTCAAATCAATGGGAAGGAGCGGTGAACACACCTCTCCTATACCGCTCCAAAGATGCTGCTAGCAGGACTTTTTTTGCCGTCCTGCTAGCGCACCGCACCAGTGTGAAAGCCCGCCGGCTTTCACACTGGAGTTAAAGGGGCCAGATTTTTTTCAGGCGGTGAACGGGCGCTATTTTTAGCGCTGTACCGCCTGAAAAACGCCCCAGTGTGAAAGGGGCCTTAGTGTCTCTTCTCCCTCCGGTTATGTCTTCATCCTCCGGTTCTTCTCGCTGCGCTAATGTCTTCTTCTTCTACCGGTTCTTCTCTGTTCCTCCGGTTCGTCTTCTCCCGCCGCTGGCTTCCGCAGTTGTGTGAGCTCCGCTCTCTGCAGGTTCTTTTTATAGCCATGGGGCGTGGCCATCCAGGGATGTCATCAGGAGACCCTGCCCCCTTGTGACGTCAACACCCAGGACATGCCTGAAATCTGACTTATCTTAATGTAGACTTCTGGGAAAATCAGTGAGCCAATCGCACAAGCAGGAAATGTGTACAGAACACCTCCAGGTAGCCATATTGCAGTTTACAGAAAATTACAGCACTGTAGATTGAAAAGAAAAGGTAATTTTTAATAACGTGCAATTACAACATGACTTGTGTCGCAATTGTATATGCTATATTTTTTTTTTTCCCCTTTTTTTTTTTTTTCAACGAAAGTTGTACAATCTCTTAGAGTAACCGTCAGATTGCATAGTGTCTGCTGAGTTTGAGCCCTGGTTCACACTGATGTGGTGCAACATTCTATGCCTTTTCAAGTACGATTTCAAGGAGTAGTTGTGATGCGATTGTGCTGTATTTGTGAGGGAGAGAGATTTCGGCCAGAACAGAAATTGCAGCTGTGTACAGAGTCCTAGAAAACACACTGAAATTGCAGTACATTTGAACACCTGTGTGATTTTCGAATGCGGTTTCCATTCAAGTCTATGGGGCTTTAAAATGCACCAAACGTGCACAGGACCTTTTTTCTCATCACGTTTGGAATGCATTAGTGAACGATCTCCATAGAAAGCCATGTTATCTTACTAGACATGTGTTCTTAAAGACATCCGAAATCGCATCAGTGTGCACCAAGGCTTAGCGGGAACATAAGCAAGAACCAGGCCCATTGATCTCATGTGGTAATAGGTTTATCTGCTTTTATTTTATTTTTTTTTTATAGACTCTATCCTTTTTATCAGGATCGCTTTCCCAGTAGGACCAGAGACTGCCATTTCTGACTTCTAATTCTGCAACTAGCTGTCATGGCTCTCTGGCTTCAATACTTCATTTATCAACCTAGAACAAGTATTCAGATAAGGACTTCACTTTCTAGTCTGAATTTCCTAATCTGCATACAAGTGTTATGTCAGGGACTTCAATTATTCAATGTCTCTTGGAAAAGATTTACCCTCCACATATGATAAGACTTCTTCACGGTAAGAGATGTGAAGATGTGGCATAGACTCCCTCAGAAAGCAGTTCTGGCCAGCTCAGTAGATTGTTTAAAAAAAATATTAATTCCCAACTGTACAAAATATAACTGGATACTACTAACATTTTATAGGTAATAACACCAGGGTTAGTTTATCTGGGGAAAATCCGGTTGCCTCCATGGGGGATCAGGAAGGAATTTTCTTTCCTTTCTGGAATGGAGGCTTTATTTATATTTTTCTTTTGTGGGTTTTTTTTTTAAAGTTATCACATTCCCTCTGTTCTCAGCTGTATAAGAGTTGGGGGGAGGAGAAACAGCAGCACCCTGAGCTTGCAGTAAAAGGCTGTGCAGCAGGGGTGGGACAGGACAAGTCTGATCATTTGAGGAGATCCCAGCATAGCTAGAGAACTGACAATGGTGTACTCTCCAGCTTAGTATGGTCAGTTTTTAATAGGAAAGCTAGGGGACTAGCAGGAACACCATGTATTTCCCATAAAGGAACCAATACAAAGAGACCAGGATACTCTTCTCATACAAGTACATGGTACAGCAGACTCCTATCAGGAATATGAGGTGTTGGGGTAACCAACGTTTGTAGTTCAGCTCTGCTTATTTGATTGTATCTGAAGCAATAAACTGTGATAGAAATGTATACTTGCAGAAGCACTACAGGGGCCATAGAGCATTGCAGTGATGTGAAGCTAAGGTCCATTAGCACCCTTTGCATAAACCTGCTCATAGATTAATCAAAATTCGACTGGTTCTGTAGGGAGCTGATGAATTTTGATCCATCTATGGCTGTTCCCACAATCTAAAAATCAACTTTTATCAAATGGTGATGCTGGAAAATGTTTTCAAACGGCTGCAGCGCTGATCAGTGTATTCTGACAGCGGAGGAGTCCCCATTGCCAGAATACATTGGCACAGCAGGAAGGATTCCTTCATCCACCTCGCATGTGGATGTAGGAATATTTTTTTTTTTATTTTTTTCTGATCAGCTGTCCGTCAAAACAAAAAAAGATTTGTCCAGCCTAATTTGGTTTATTAGCAGCAACCAAAAAGCTAAAAATACTTCTGACTGGATAGCCTTTTGTTTGCTGCTAATAGTGTTATGCAAAGAGCGCTTGTGGACCTTCTCTTCAGTTCATTGCTTGGATGTTCTATTCAGAAGTGCACCACGACCCATATCTAGGACAGACGTATGTCCATATGTAGGACATAAAAATGCATTTCCTGGGACAACCTCTGATGTGGCAGCAATTATTCTGCAGCCTCCCTCTTTTTGTATCGGTCATAAGAAATTGCAGGTTATGGCCTCTGACTGTATTAAGTGATTTGAATTGGGTGGACATTTTTTCTTTTTTCATACATCATGGGATACAGAGTCAGGTTATACTTCATCAGGTGAATAGACACCAGTAGACCAAAGGCCTTCAGACAGGAAGTGATCCCCTATATAACCCCTCCCATACAGTAAGTACTTGTCTGCAAGGTGGATGGCACGGTTTGTTTGCGCTCTCTGAGCTCCAGGTCTCTAGTCCCACAAATGGTTCCAAAATTTTGTGCTTGGATAAATGGTACCCGAGCCTTGCAAAGACTCAAGATCCTGTGAGGTTTTGGCTGTAATGTGGCCTGTGGACCCTGTGGAGTGGAAATCCTGGACACTACCGCACTAATGCATTCCCTACAGGGCGCCGTACAGGTCCAAGGGAGTCGACCCTAAACATGAAAAGGGTACCCAGTCCTTGAAGGTTCAAGTGACAGGAACAAACCATGAAGGGTGAAGATTGGGCCCTTAGTTTCTAAGTGGCCCTGCGCATGGATGGGTAAGTGAAACCCCTTTATTCTATTGTGGGGAGTCCCAGTGATTGTTACAATCAGTCAAGCTAGCTAAAAGCTGGACACCTGTGTGCGGTGACCAAACGGGGGAGTTTTGGGCTAGCTGTGGGTGTTTGCAAAGTGTACCCTTTTATTTTAATTTTTTTGCTTGTCTGGTGCGGCATATGCGCAGTAGCCTTTATCTGGACGCACGAAGATTCACTTTGTACACAAATAGTCACGCCCGTTCCCCAGGACTGCGCAGCACAGAACGCTCCGGCGCACACCCAGTGCTGTGTAGGCCAAGCATGTGGTGCTTCCAGAAGGCAGCTGTAGTACACAGAGCAGGCTCTGAACAGACACTTGCAGTGGTTCATTTTTCCTTAACCAGGTCACCAGGTGTTGCTTGACAGGCTGCTTGGCAGGATTGTTGCACAGGGGCTTGGTGAGCCCTATTAAAGGTACTCGCTTCTAAGGTGTTTTGATAATACACCCAAGTACTCTTAGTTTGTGGCTATTAAATGTGTTCCAATAAGAGGAGTGGGACTAATGCCACAGGGCAGGGCACACCTATGTCATCAGTAGTTCCTGATGAACCTAGTCTTATCCCTAGTGTTGTATCCCCTGAAGGACCAGAGGCTTCTAGGCAACCTGAGCCGCTGCGCCTATCTGGTATTGTGCCTACAGTCAACGCTGCTGTTTCACCCTTTATCATTAAGGATGAACTGTCCTCAGCCCTAGCCGAGTCAGAGCACAGGATTGCTGGCATGATTGCCTCCATCCTGCAGGGTGGCAGGAGGCATGACAGATTTCGCCGCCCCTCCTCCCTGGAGTCTCCTAGTCTGGAGCAGGAATGGGTTGAGGATGGGGAGAAGCTTAAAGCTCGGGATTCGGTGGAGTGCCTGGCAGATGAGTCTGCTCCCGAGCAATCTGGACAAGAGGATATCTAGTTGATGTCTGCTTCTCAGTCGCAGAGGCTTTTTGATCCCGACTCTGACCGAAATGGTTTGTTCTGCCTTTAAGTTGCCTCTTGCAGAGTGACTGAGCCCCCCCTGGTCCTCTTTGGGATCTCTGAGGCCTCTTTAGGTCTTACAGCCTTTCCCTCTATACCCCCTGTTGGAACAGGCGGTTTATGCTGATTGGGAACATCCTGACAGGACTTTTGTTCCTCCTAAGAGGTTTTCCCTTTTATATCCCATGGATGAAAAGTTCCTTAAATGAAGCATGCCAGCCGTAGATGCAGCAGTCTCTTCCTTTAAACAAGAACTTAACTTGTCCGGTAGATAAGGCACAGGGCTTGAAAAACCCTGTTGACAAGAAATTGGAGTTATTAAAGGCTTCCTTTTTTTTTTTTAAACTGTTAAATCGATGGGTTTACTTCCGCTTTAACTTGTCCGGTAGATAAGGCACAGGGCTTGAAAGACCCTGTTGACAAGAAATTGGAGTTACTAAAGGCTTCCTTTTTTTCTTTGGCCAGTTCAGCTATTCAGCCAGCTGTTGCAGCAATTGGTATTTGCCAGTCCGTAAAGGATCAGGTCAAATGGCCTGATAGGATAACCAGGAGGATGATCTGCCTGAAAATAAGGCAGATCTTCCTCGAGCGCTGTGTTTTGCTGTTGATGCTTTTAAAGGATTCAATACAGCAGGTTTCTCTGTTCATATGCGCAGACTTTCTTTATGGCTTAAGAATTGGTCAGCTGAGCTTCCTTGTAAAAAGATATTGGCAGGTTTCCCGTTTTTAATGGGAAATGTTTATTTGGTGATCACTTTTGGACAAATATATATCCAAAAGATTTCCGGAGTGAAGAGTTCCCTCTTTCGCTTTCTCTTGTCCTCCCAGTTGTCTTCCTACCCCGCTTTCTTTCTCTCCCTCCCTGTCCCTCTTCTTTTTTTTTTTTCTCTCCTTCCTCCTTTTTCTTTGTTTCTCTTGCTGCCCCGTTTCATATGAAATTATGAGCAATAGATGATTGGTTTAATTCTTTATATTATTTAATAAAAGGTTGATGTCACAGATCAGTAAGATTAATATGATGTCATGGAACGTTAGAGGATTGGGAGAGAGGAAAAAAAAAGATTGGCGGTAAAGGAATTAATAATAATTTATAATCCTGCAATACTATGCTTACAGGAGACGCATATGGGGAAAGAGGATGAAAAAATGTTTAGAACATTTAAATATAAATATGAATTTCACTCCACGTATTCCACTTATTCTTGTGGAGTTAGTATCCTGATTTCCGGCTCTATTAGATTCTCCTATAATCAATGTATTAGAGATTCAGAGGGACGCTACCTTATGCTACTTTGTACTATAAATGGAAAAATGTTTTTTTTTGGTGAATGTCTATATTCGTCCTCCATATAAGGATAATGTGCTAAAAAGGGTGTATGAAAAAATGGCACAATGGTCGGATGTTCCAACATTAATAATTGGGGACAAAATACTGAATGAAGGGATGGATAGGCAAAATATAAGGAGTAATGGGAAGGGAGGGGCAAGTAGACTAGCTAGTCAGATACATGAAGTTGGATTAATAGATATATGGAGATTAAGAGCTCCAGATTTAAAATAATATTCATTATCATATAGGTCATTATCAAGGATCGACATGGCTATAGGTAATGGAAATTTCCTTCCTTGGGTAAAATCAGTGCAGTATGAAGCAAGGGGACTCTCTGATCACTTTCCATTGACTTTGTCATTGGAATGGAAGGAACAACTGACTCAACCAATGTGCAAAATAAATCCACAATGGTTGTCTTTGATCAGAGAACAGACCCAATTGGATTCAATGCTTTTAGACTTTTTTAAAGATAACAAGGGGTTAGCCTCATTATTAATTTGGGATGCAATGAAAGCATACTTAAGAGAAATAATTATCGAAGAAATGTCAAATTTAAATCAGCAACCAGATTAAGGGAGGAAATGGCGATTAAAAAAGTTAAGCAAACAGAACAAGAATTTATATTGGATCCGATGCAAGAGAAACATATAGCATGGCAGGAAGCCCAAAAGACATAGTAATTTGGTAATAATTAAGGCAGAGAGTAATGGATTTTGTTTAATTTTTGTTTATTGAACATTTTTAACATACAGCTTATACAGGTTAAAACAAGTCCTTTGGTTTTGCAGAACATTACAACTTAAATTCGTTTCTGTGAGCATCATCACAGCGTTTGTACTAAAACTGTTGGTCGCCCCCGCAACCTGACGGGTCAGGGGTCTAGCTGAACAGCTGTGATCATGGCTTCCATCTACAAACGTTTACTAACTGCCATATGTCCTTTTCTGGGGGGGGGGGGGGAAGGAGGCATGAGGGGTAGAGGGAGTGAGAGACAGGTAAGGAGAGGAAAAGAGAAGGGAAGGGTGAGAGAGAGTAGAAAAAGAAAGGAGAAAAGCAGGTGTGAGCTTGGTTAACCGACATTGAACATTTACCTCTATGGATGTGTATAACATATACCGTACTTATTACTTTATACAATATGCCCTTGTCCCAGAGACCCTGTCTTCAGCAATCTGTTGTCGAGAACAAGTCACTTAGCCGTTGCGGCATGTAGAGAGTAACCTTTCAGGGTTGTGTTGTCGTTTGGGGTGATTGACAAATGTCCATGTAGCTGGGTGAACTCTTGAATTCAATCCAAGACAGCCAGGTGGTGGTATATCTGTGAAAGTTGTCCTTTGCTGTGAGAGTAAGTTCCTCCATGAGGCAAGTATGGTTCACTGCTTGTATCCAGTCCTTTAGTGTTGGTGGCGCGGATTGTCCCCATCTAGCAGGGATAAGGGATTTGGCCGCATTTAGGAGGTGGGGGACAATGGAGCGTTTGTACGGGCCCACCGATTCCACTGTGTTGTGAAGTAAAACCGTCCCAGGGTCCATCGGGATGGACGCGCTGGCAATCTGGTTGATCAGGTGAACAATCCTGGTCCAGAAAGGCTGTATGACTGGGCATGACCACCAGATATGCTCATGAGATGCTACATTCCCACAGCTCCTCCAGCATAACGGGGAGTTGGAGGGGAAGATGGTGTGAAGTTTGGCTGGTGTGAGATGCCATCTCGTAAGTAGTTTGTAATTCATTTCTGAGGTTTTGGAGGAAATGGAAGATACATGTGTCAACTGTAGGATTTTGTCTTTCTGGGAATCCGGGATTGTCGTGTGGAGGTCCGCCTCCCATTTGCTGAGGAAGTCCGGGTAAGATGGGTTGAGTAGTTGTATGAGGCCCTTGTAGAAAGAAGAGATACAGTGTAATGGCGGGTCTTTCAGCGAGAACACATATTCAATTGGTGTTAGTTCTTGAAAGCTTCGTATTGGTTGGGGGAGAGAACGTATAAAACCCTGGATCTGTCTGTACCTCCATGCATCCATGGTGGTAGAAGGGTTGGGGGATAGGATTTCTACAAGCGGTTTGATACCGTTGGCCCCCAAGATGTGATAAAGGAGGATAGGTTCGTCGGGGCGCCAGTTCTTAAAGCCCATGTCCATTTGGCCTGGCGGGGAAAAAATTGTGCGAAAGAATCGGCATCAAGGGGGAATTGAATTGCCAGGAGAACTGCCTATGCATAGCATCCCAAAGTGCCAGGGTGGATTTGGTCAAGGGTGAGGCGTGAGGGGACAGGTTCCTATAAGCTCTCGGAATCCACGGTACCGTAGCTAAGTCTACCTCACTCAGTTGTTGCTCAATTTGTACCCAGCGTTTTGACTTTCTCGCATATTTCCAATCCGCCATCCTGGCTAAGGTAACTGCCTGGTAATATGCTTTGAAGTTCGGTAGGGCCAGGCCCCCTGTTTTTTTACCCCTGTACAGCGTTAATCTAGAAATTCTGGGGTGTCTATCTTTCCATATAAATCGGGAGACCATGGATTGCAAAATGGAGAAAAGTCCTATGGGAACACCCAGTGGCAGCATCTGGAAAGTGAACAGCACCCTAGGGAGGATATTCATCTTGATTATACTAATTTTGCCCAACCAGGAGTGTGAGAGCGAGGACCAACGGCGTAGGTCCGACTTGATGGCGTTCAGTAGTGGTATATAATTGTGTCTAAAGAGGTTTCTAGGGTCAGGTGTGAGATAGATTCCTAAGTATTTCAGAGTTTTATGTTGCCATTGAAAGGGGAACTGAGGTTTCAGTAGGGCGACAGCAGCAGGAGAGATATTTATATTAAGAATTTCGGATTTGGATAGGTTTATTTTAAAATTTGATAAAGATTGGTAGGTCCGAAAGGCCGACATGATATTAGGGAGAGTGATGTGTGGCTGCTGTATGAAGAAAAGAATGTCGTCTGCATACGCGGCGTATTTGTGGTCACTGGTTCCTATTTTGATTCCATGGATACTAGTATTCTGCCTAATATGCGCTAAAAAGGGTTCTAGGGAAATGGCGAAAAGCAGGGGAGACAGCGGGCACCCCTGTCTAGTTCCGTTATGTAGGGTAAAGGGATCGCTCAGCGTGCCATTGATTCGGATTTGGGCCGTCGGTTGGGAGTAAAGTGACGCTATCCTATAGTACATCTTGGGGCCTAGTCCCAGATGACGCAATGTCATTTTGAGGAATTCCCAGTCCACCCTGTCGAACGCTTTTTCAGCATCTGTTGACAGGAGGAGGGTGGACTGGGAGCACCTACGGGCATGGTGTATCAGTGAGATTGAGCGAAGGGAGTTGTCCCTCGCTTCTCTAGTGGGGATAAAGCCTGTTTGGTCGGTTGAGATCCATTTAGGGATGAGAGGGAGAAGTCTGGTAGCCATAACTTTGGCCATAAGCTTCAAGTTGAGATTTAGAAGGGAGATGGGGCGATAGCTGGCACACAGGGTGGGGTCTTTGCCAGGTTTGGGGATGATTGTGATATGGGCAGCAAGTGATTCTGGTCTGTAGCCCGTGGTGTTTGAGATCGAATTTGCGTAGGCAGTCAGTCTAGGGATTAGGGTCTCGCCGAAGGTCTTATAATATTTTGCTGTGAACCCGTCAGGGCCTTTCCTGCAGGGGTGTTTTTTAGAGCCAACTTAAACTCTTCGGCCGTGAATTCGGCCTCTAATTGTGCGAGGGACTGTCTGGGGAGTTTGGGTAAGTTGGCCTGCTGGAGGTATTTTAGTATACGTGAGCGTTTAGCGGGGGGTGAAAGCCCATCTAGTTCCCCTTTGACGTGGTATAACTCAGCGTAGTAGGCCTGGAAGGCTTTGGCAATCTGAGGGGAGGAGTGTACCATCGCTCCTGTAGAGTTTTGGATTTTGGGAATGAATGAGGCCGATTTTTTTGCAGTAATCGAGCGTGCCAGTTGTTTACCTGGTTTGTCTCCCCATTCATACCACTTTTGGGAGAAAATTTGGAATTGTCTTTTCGTTTGAGACTCCAGTAGGCTGGATAACTCCTCCCTTTTCTGTGTCAGGGCATCTAGATGGGCTTTGTGTTGGGACAATTTATGCTGTTTGTCTAACGTAGATACCTGTACCATCAGGTCCTGCCATTGTTTAGTCTGTTCTCTTTTCCTTCTGGTGCCCAGCTCTATGAGCTTACCCCTCATAGTGGCCTTATGGGCTTCCCACAGCAGAGGTGGGGAGATCTCGGCGGAACCATTATCCACAAAGAATTGCTTGAGTTCGCCCTCTAAGAGGGCTGCGTCTACAGAATTGTTCAGTAGGGACTCATTGAGCTTCCAGTTAGTCGAGCGCCTAGCGAGGGAGGGCATAGCGAGTAGCATATGGACTGGGGCATGGTCCGAGATAGTGGCGACCCCAATTGAGGCATGTTTTAGAAGGGGTAAGTGGTAGTGGTCTAGTAGGATGTTGTCGATCCTCGAATATGAATTGTGAGTTTTGGAATAGTGGGAGTAGTCCCTAACCTTTGGGTGTAGTGTGCGCCAAACATCAATGAGTTGGCGTTCATGTAACTTCTTTTTAATGAACGCTATTCTTCTAAATGAAATGGTAGATTTGCCTAGGGACGTGTCCAGAACCGGGTCAAGTGGTACGTTAAGATCTCCCGCCACAATAATAATGCCTTTCGCAAAGGCGGATAGTTTGGAGAGAATAGTGGCTAAGAAGGTTGGCTGTTGGGTATTAGGGCTGTATACATTAACCAGCGTGCACTGAGTATTTCCCATAGAACCCCTCAAAAATAAAAATCTACCCCTGTCATCAGAAGACATTTCCTCAAGCTGAAAGGGGACATCTCTGTGAAATCCAATGGCCACCCCCTTTGCATTATTAATGTCTGAGAGGCTGTAGTACCATTTAGTGAAGTATGGCGAGGCGATTCTCACGGCAGTATTATGCGTGAGGTGTGTTTCTTGTAGGAACACTATGGAGTTCGAGGCTAGTTTTAATTCCCTCAGCAGTTGGTGTCGTTTAGCAGCATGATGTAAGCCCCTGACATTATACGATGTCATTTTTAGGGTGGCCATTGGAGTAACAGTATCCGCCCACCCCTCTTAAATTGACAACCAAGCTCAAGAGATCCTGCCCGAGGGAAGAGAAAGGAGAAGAAGAGGAGAGAGAAAAGATTAGGAAAGAGATGAGGAGGAGGGGGGGAGGTGGGAGGAGGGGGGGGTGGGAAAGGGGATGGGAACACAAGTAGGGAGTACATTGTGGAATGCATCACAAAACCGCGCTTGGGAGAGTGCCAACTATCACGCGGAAAACCGCAGTGCTCCCGTGGGGGAGCGTGTGGGAGAGAACCCCAGAGGCCCCCTGTAAGGGGGACTCCTGTGAAATCACGCGGGGGGCTCTCCCTCACCTCCCCCGGCAGAAGAATGGGGAGGACAATGGTCCCACAACCTGAGTGTTGAACACTCAGAATCTGTAGAGCCGGTGGAGACTCCCTTGGAGTCCCTCCGGTCCCGGCCCAATACCTTCTAAAACAGTATCAAAACATTTTTGTCAACAATAAATTGTACCTCTGGCTTCAAACACAATAAAGAACTCTTACGCTTTTCAGCAAAGCAACCTTGAACAGTCGTAACATGGCGGAATGTTACGGGTTAGCACTCCTTCTGGGGTATCAATAGATTTTGAAAGGACACACGATTTTCAGGAAACAGGTGTCGGTTACAGGGTAAGAGTAGCCCTCCTGATGTCATAAAGGAATTTAGTGAAAATTAAAGCGTTAGGTAATCAGGAGAGAAAATCAAAGTCAAGGTAAGGGATAAGGCACGGTGAGCCCAGAAGGAGTGTAGGGGCAAGCAAAACTTCAGACTCTGTGTGGCTTAGCCGTTCTTCTTTGCCGATCCCGGCATGCTGGCTCGCCGTTTCTTACGTGGGGAGCCTTTCCATTCTTGCTCCAGGGTCTCTGTGAGCTCCAAGGCCCCGTCTTGCCAGCCGGGTAAGTCTACCAGCGGAATGCCCATCTCCTTCGAGAATGCAGGTAACTCTTCTGGGAACCTTAGTGTGGAGGAGCGGCCATTTTTAGTTGCTATGAGACAGGCGGGGAAGCCCCACTTGTACGTAATGTTATCTCCCCTCAGGTGCTCCAGGAGCGGCTTGAGGGCCCGACGCCTCATCAGTGTCTCCTTGGAGAGGTCCGGGAAGATATGCAGAGTAGCGCCATCAAAGTCAATGTCCTGCATGCCCCTCAGTTTAATCATGATGGCGTTTTTCTCCTCAAAATAGTGCAGGCGGCACACCACGTCTCTCGGGAGGTCTGCGGCTAGGTTACGTGGGCGGAGAGCTCTGTGCACTCTGTCGAAGCGTAAGGGGTTTGTGACCGGTTTTCCCAGCACCGTATTAAGAATGCCCTGAATCGTGGGTTCTAGGTCAGAGTCCCTGGTTGCCTCCGGCAGTCCACGGATCCGGAGGTTGTTCCTCCGGTTCCTGTTCTCCAAATCTTCCAGCTTGTAGAGGGAAGATCTGTGAGCTAGTGCCAGGCGTTTGACCACAGTCTGTAGTTCGATAATGGCGGCGGCTTGGGAGTCTTGGCGCCTCTCCGTCTCCTCTACCCTTTCCAGCACATGTGACATGTCCGTGCGGACTGCAGCTATGTCTTTCTTAAGGGATTTTTCTAAACTTTTGAACATCCCCGCCATCTCCTTCTTAAGCCCGCTTACCAGTGAGGAAAGTTCCGAGCCCGCTGGGGAACCTGGGTCCTCCATCAGCTCCGATCCGTATGAGGATGCCGGGGAGCTCTCACGTGGCGACGCCGTCCTCTCAGAGCGAGATCCGCAGGACCGCGAGGCCCTGGTTTGTGAGGGCCGCACGTTGGGGCTGTGTTTGCCGGCGGCCAGGAATCTCTCTATGGATCCCGATGAGGCGATCGAGGCAGCGGTGATATTCCCCGTCCTCTTACCGGTGGTAGAGCGGGGTTTGGTTGCTTTTGCAGGCATTGCCAGAGGTATCAGGCCGGTACTCGGACGGAGCTCTGTCTAGAAGCGTCCGACCAGCGCCATGTGGAAACCACGCCCCCCCGAGAGTAATGGATTTATGCAGAGTCAGAAACATTATGAAATGGGGGAACAAGTGGGACACATGTTGGTGATGAGAGCGTGTAATCGGGAAGGTACCCCCAATATAGCGGCCATTGAAGGTAAAAAAGGTATTGTGATGTATGATACCAAGTATATACAAAGCCTATTTGTTGACTTTTATTCACAGTTGTATAGATCTGAAATAACTAATATAAAGGAAAGAACGGTAGACTTCTTGGCTAAATTAACTATACCTAAATTAACCCCAATAGAAAGTGAAGTCTTGGATAATCCCATAATCTTGAGTTGGAAAAAGCTGTAAGGCAAATTCAAAATTATAAAGCACCTGGGATGGATGGTCTCCCTGTGGAGATATACACGATATATGGTCAAATCCTGCTCCCAGAACTCCTGGTGACATTAAATGAAGAGTATGTCACACAGGAATTACCCCAATCTATGATGGAAACTATAATTGTAATTCTAAAACCTGGAAAGAACCCGTTTAAAACCAGATTCCTATTGCCCCATCTCCCTTCTTACATCTGACATCAAGATATTAGCTAGAGTATTGGCTAATAGACTCTTGAGATTTATCGATAGTCTAATACACGAAGATCAAACTGGGTTTATCCCTGCTAGAACAGCAGCAGTAAATATTCGTAGACAATTCTTGAACTTGCAGATGTCGCGGGACGACGGGAGAGCCGGTGCCATCCTATCATTAGATGCCCAAAAGGCATTCGATATGGTCGAATGGGAATATTTGTGGATGGTGCTAGCTGCATTCGGTATAGGATCAGGTTTTGTAGCCTGGTTAAAAATAATATACAAAGAGCCGAAAGCGAGGTTGAGGATCAATGGTAGTATGTCGCCGGCCTTCCCCTTGTCCTGGGGTACGAGATAGGATGCCCCCTATCCCCTCTTCTGTTTGCGATAGCAATTGACACACTGGCTGTTGCAGTTAGATAGTCTGCGGGGATAAGGGGATTCCTGCATGCAGGGAGAGAAGACAAAATAGCATTATATGCAGATGATGCTCTTATCTTTCTAAATAACCCAACAAATTCTTTAGAAGAGCTGATGACCCTTGTAAGTATATTCGGACAAATTTCAGGATTTCGCATTAACTGGGAAAAATCAGTCTTAATGCCCATACATATGGAGGTCATTATTTTACCAGATTGTGCTAAACAAATTAAAATAAATCATAAAATTAAATACCTGGGAATAGAGGTAACTCGAAATGTAGGTGATTATGTAGACCTGAACCTTAAACCATTATTATCCAAGTTTAAAGATAAATGTCGGAGCTGGTGTACACTTCCATTAACGATGAAATGAAGAGCTAATTTTGTGAAAAATGATCTGGGCCCCACAACTACTGTGTGTTTTTCATAACTCCAGTGTGGATAGCAATGTTCTGGTTCCGAAGGATAGAGTCCCTGTTTCAGAAACTCATTTGGAGGAAGAGACAATCCTGTATAAAATGAACCACTTTAATGCTACCCAAAGATCAAGGGGGACTCGGGATACCCCATCCAAAGAATTATTTCTTGGCCTCGCAGTTACCCAATTTTATGGGTGGTCAGTGATTAGGAATGAGGACCCTATACAGAGATTGCTTCTTCCACTAGATTGTGGATACACATTGCTAGCCACACTGGAGATGAAGAACATGCAGAGTAATAAAAAATTTCAGTCAGGTAAACTATTTGTCAAGGTATGGCAGGAAATGAAACCGATTATGAATATCGTAGGCTAAACCTAAATTACCCCAATCTGGAATAACTAAAACTATCTAGAATTACAGAAATTAAGTGGGTTTGAGTTTTGGCAGACTAGAGGCCTTAGATATATGGAGCAACTATTCCTGAATAATACCCTAAAATCCTTTGCCCAACTGTCCGAGGAATTTGAGATACCAAGACAAAGGTTCATCCAATATTTGCAACTCAGACATGCCATACAGGCTCAATCACGTATATCAGAATTTAAATGTAATAACTCAAAAATTATAGTATTACTTAAAAGGAAGCCCTAATATCAAAAATGTATCAGATATTAAATAATAAAAGTAATGTAAAGTATTCGTTGCCAGCTAGGACACAGTGGGAACGAGATCTTGGCCCCCTTTCAGACAAACAGTGGGCAGAGGCCCTTTTTGTAATACCACAGGTTTCATTGTCTTCGACCCAAAAGCTAACACAAATGTTTATTTTACATTGGTCATACTATACTCCAGAAAAACTGTTTAGATGGCAATGCAAGGGATCTCCCCTATGCCCAAGATGTAAAGGTACACCGGCTAATTTAGTACATATGCTGTGGAGATGTCCAAAGCTCCATCGGTATTGGCAGGACATAATTAAAAAAAAAAAATATAAAATATATAATATATATAAATTATATATATATAACAATATATTGGGTATAAACTTAATATTGGATCTCAGCACTTGTTTGCTAAATATAGTGAAAGAACCCAATATATTGGACAATACATACTATATTCCAATAACGAGATGCCTGTTTCAGGCTCGGAAATTGATAGCCCAGAAATGGATCTCTAAATATCCGCCAACGGTAGAGGAATGGAGGACACAAGAGAAACCATGGTTAAGGAGAAATAGTATATATCTACACAGAAACAATCGAGGGAAGTTTTAAGCCATTTGGAGGGGATGGGGAGAGGTATAGGACCATGGTGGATGTTGGTTATGAGGGGGGGGGAGGGAGAGAAGAAAATACATTTGTTTGGTTGGGGGGTCCCCCTTCCCTTTTTTTTTTTTTTTTTCCCTTTTGGGAATATGGAATAACTGTATCTGGAAAGGTTGTATCATAATGATGTATTTGGAATGTGTATCTTGTATGTATGTGTGCAAAGAAAATAAATAAAAATATTACTGAATTTAAAAAGAGTTCTCTACTTCCTGTGAAGAAAAGCACCAGACGTACCCTGTTTAGAAACCCAGGGACTGCTTCCTCAAATGGGTCAGTGTCAGGGCGCTTCCGCCGCTAACAGGGCACTAGGGCAAGGGGCAAGCTGCAAGGCCAGAAAAGGCCCTGGGTCCAAAATTTCAACCCCTCCTTTTGAGGGGACGCCCCCACTCCATCGGGTGGGGGGAAGGCTGCTGCACTTTGCGGACATTTGGAAAACAATTCAGGACGAGTGGGTCACCTCAATTATATCTTGCGGTTACAAGCTGAAGTTGCAGGGAGTTCCCCCTCAGGTTTCCAAGATCCAGCGTTCCCTCAGATCCTCCAAAAACGTATTGCTTCAGGCACTACATTATCTAGTGCATCAAGGAGTGATTTGTAGTGGTTCCTGTATTCAAAAGGGGGCACAAGGTTTTGCTCAAACCTGTTTATGGTTCAGAAACCAAATGGGGACACAAGGCCCATTTTGGACCCAAGGTCCCTGAACCGGTATCTATTAATACAGTGCTTTCGGATGGAGTCTGTCCGCTCAGTAGTAACCCCACTCCAGAGGGGAGACTTTATAGCCTCCATCGATTTTAAAAGACACGTATTTACAACACTGGGTGTTCACAAAGGTCCTAGCATTAGTACTGGGTCTTTTAAGGGCCCAAGGGATCCTGGTGCTCGGGGTTATCTGGACGACCTCCTGCTCAAAGATCACTCAGTACAGGCTCTAGAACAGAGCATAATATATACAGTGCGGTATTTGAAAATCTTAGGCTGGATCATAAATACAGAAAAGTCAGCCTTGAGACCAGCTCAAAGTCGAAAGTATTTATTTAGGTCTGAGCTTAAACACGGTCCTGTAAGGATCTGTGCCCTGAAGGATCAGGTGCGTCAGATAAGGGGAACCAGACAACCCTCCGTTCGGCTCTGTTTGAGTCTTCTAGGGAGGATCGTATCCTCCTTCCAGGCAGTGCCCTATGCCCAGTTCCATTCTAGGCCCTTACAACAAGACCTCTTGTTGGCTTGGAACAGAGGAAGAAAAGCCCTGGATTATCCAATGTGCTTATCTCCTCAGGCATGCTTAAGTCTAAACTGGTGGTTGCAGGATCAGAACCTGCAAAAGGGAAAAATCCTTTCGCCCGGTAACGTGAAGAGTACTGACTACAGATGCCAGTCTCTCAGGCTGGGGAGCGACCCTAGATGGGCTCATGGCTCAGGGGAAATGGTCAGGGACAGAGCAGACCCTGCCCATCAATGTCCTAGAATTACAGGCAGTACGTCTGGCCCTGCCGTCCTGGAAGGTGGAGCTTCAGGATTGCCCCATCAGAGTTCAGTCTGACCATGCCACGGCAGTGGCCTATGTAAACCACCAATGCGGTACCAGGAGTCGTTCAGCTCTGAAGTAGGTGAACTACATAGTAGCCTGGGCTGGGCAGAGGGACATGTGCCAATTATATCAGCAGTGCATATCCTGGCTGGGAGTAGAGAACTAGAAGGCAGATTATCTCAGCCGCCAGCAGATCTGCCCGGGGGAATGGGTCCCTACACCCAGAGGTGTTCCAGGAAATTTGCCAACGTTGGGGAATGGCCAGAGGTCAACCTACTGGCATCCAGGTTCAACAACAAGCTACAGCAGTTTGTGTCTCGAACAAGAGATTCTCTGGCAATTGGAGCAGATGCTCTGATAGTGCCATGGAGCCAGTACTCCCTGGTTTATGCTTTTCCCTCTGATGCCTTTCCTTCCACATTTGTTGCACAGGATTCAGGGAGATGGGTGGCACCAGCCTGGCCCAGAAGGCCCTGGTTCCCAGAGATTGTAAGACTGACAATAAACGGGCCATGGACGCTTCCATATTGCCCCAATCTACTGTCTCAAGGTCCTATATTACACCCCAATTTACAGTCTCTAAATTTGACCGCATGGCTATTGAAGTCAGGGTGTTAAAGGACCATGGCATCTTGGGACCAGTGGTGTCTACTCTAGTGAATGCTAGAAAAGCTGTCACTAGGAAGATTTATCATAATGTCTGGAAGACTTGTATTGCTTGGCATTCTCTGACATATGTGATTGGGAGAATTCTCTTTTCTACAGTCAGCTGTGGAACTCTGATTGACTCAGTACAATCAGAGGTCAAGTTTTGGCCCTATCCGTATTCTTCCAAAGGTCTTTAGCCTTCCATTCACTGATCCGAACCTTTATGCAAGGGGCAACTCTCTTGCTTCCCTCCATTAGGTCACCTATAGTGTTGAGCCGACACCTGGATGTTCGGGTTTTAACAGGTTCGGCCGAACTTCACAAAAAAAGTTTGAGTTCGGGACCGAACTTGACCCCCGAACCCCATTGAAGTCAATGGGGATCCGAAATTTTGAGGACTAAAATGGCTCTAAAAAAAGAATGGAAAGGGCTAGAGGGCTGCAAATGGCAGCAAAATGTTGTTAAGAGCATGGCAAGTGCTCTGCAAACAAATGTGGATAGGGAAATAACTTAAAATAACATAAAAATAAAAAATATGCTGGAGGCCCCCTTCTCAGAAGAGGTACAGGAAGAACCTCTGAAACTCAACGGCACAATGCCACACATATGGTGGGAATGCACCTGGAAAAGTAGTGGCGGCTGGGCATGACATACTGTGGGACAGCCAATGCCATCAGGCTTTTAAAACTCTGCGTCTCCACCAGATGGAATGACAGCATTTCAAAGGCGAGGAATGACAGCATTTCAAAGGCGAGGAATTTTGAAATGCTGGCATTCAGGACCAGGGATCGCGGGTGGGTAGGGGGGTAGTTCCTCTTCTGCTCCAGTGTTTGGGAGCTAGAGAGCTGAACTCTGGTCATTAAGGCCTACGGTCTGAAACCTAAAGCTCCTCCCTTTAGGGTGAGAGCTCATTCTACTAGGGGTATTGGAACCTCCTGGACTTTTCGCAATCGGGTATCTGTGGCTCAGATTTGTAAGGCTGCTACCTGGTCTTCAGTGCATACGTTCACAACATTTTATCAAGTGGATGTTAGAGCAGCTGAGATTTGGCTTTTCGGCCTCAGTATACTGCAGGCTGCTGTATAAGTTCTGATGGCTATTGTTTGGCAGGCTGTCTCCCTCCCCTCAAGGCTATTGCTCTGGGACGTCCCATCAGGTAATGAATATAAGCCTGACTCTGTCCCATGATGTAGAAAAAAGAAAATAGGATTTTTTTTTTTTTTGTCATACTTGCCTGTAAAATCCTTTTCTTTGAGTAGGTCATGGGACACAGATCTCTCCCCTCCTTTTTTTTTTTTTTTTTTTTTTTTTTTTTTTTTTGAGGATTTAGTGCTTGCTACAAAACTAAAGTACTTCCTGTATGGGAGGGGGTTATATAGGGGATCACTTCCTGTCTGAAGACCTTTTGGTCTACCAGTGTCCTTTCACCTGATGATGAAGTCTAACCCAGTAAGTAATGAATATATGGCCTCATGTACACTGCTGCTGCTAAACGGACATTTAGGAGCAGTTGGGCTTTTTATTCCAACTGCTCCTGAACTCTCCTCTGTTATCTTATCAGTACATAGACACAGGGTCGTTTATAGTCGTTTCTAGGCAGTTGAGTTTAAAGGCCTTTTTTGGAAAGCAAAAAAGAGTTCAGACGCTGAGTTTAGAGGCATTTCAAGCGCCAAATGTTTCTAAACGCGGTAACCCGCGCTTCGTTTACAGACATTTTTTTTTAATTTTTTTTCCATTTTTGGCTATTTTTTTTAAACGTGGGTTCCTATCTGTCAAGTTAAATAGTTCAAGTAAGGTTTTAAACGTCCCGTGTACATTAAGCCTTAGCCTGACTCTGTGTCCCATGATGTACTCAAAGAAAGGATTTTTTCATCATACTTGCCTGTAAAATCCTTATGTTTGATCTGATGGTTTTTAGCAGGGCCCTGCTTTTATGGTCTTCTTCTCCTTCTCCTTCTCCTTCTCCTTCTCCTCCCTCCTACCCACCCCCCCCCCCTCCCAATTTCCTAAATGGGATTTGTCATAAGTTGTTTTCCTCTCTGTATAGAAGTAAAAGCCTGACAAATGTTAACTCTTCTCTGCTGTATCCAAAACAAAAAATTGGCCTGAAGTTTAAGCTTTTTAGAAAAGGTAACATATTATTATTATTGTAATAATGTACCGTTATTGTGCAGGTACAAGGAGAGAACAGGGGTGCTGACCGTGAGGAAGAGGAATACAATCCAGACACTACCTATGGTAAGTCCCAGGACTGCTCATTCTGCGTCGTTGGTCTTTTGGGTGCCGCTGTGGCAGGATTGAAGGTCCACACCAAGTGCCGTAGTCAGGAGAGGCTAAACGCCATCAGCATTGCTTTCTTCCTTCTGCTTTTCAGTTGCATTGAGTTTGTCCATGATTGTCTGTTTCCCTCTGGATCTTTTCTCTGATCACTACACCTGTAGGAAAGTCTGCTCTTAGTCCTATGTATTTTGTGTTGTCCGTGAAACATCCATCCATTTCCCTCATCTTCTCCTACCCCCTCTTATCTGGTTCCTGTAACATACTTTCTTCTCTGTTCTTTATTTTATGTTTCCCTTTTGATATCCATTCTGTGATTTGCCCTCCCGTTTCACAGGCCTGGATTATATGGTCCCCGTCGAGGGTTCTCTCTGCAGGCTGTGTCACAAATTCTATCCTAGTGACTCTGCTGCCCGGCTCACACACTGCAAGTCCTTGGTGCATTTTCAGAACATCCAGGTTAGACCCTTCTCCTATTGCATGGCCTGGCTTCTGTTTTGTTTGACGCTCACTCTCTGCGTTTTTTCACTGTCGCATAATCATCCTACCTGGTGTCCTTAGCTTTGACTCTAGATCACTGTGTTTCATCCATCCTTACTTATTTCCTGGTCATCTGTCTTCTGGCTTATCTCCCCAACATCCTGCAGCATCTGCTCCCTGAGTTTAATAGCTTTTTGTGCAAATTGTGAAGCCAGATGTTACCAAGAATAAGTCTTCCCCACATCTCTTGATCCTGGCAAATAGAATCAAATGTAGCACAAATCTGACCGTCATTAAAAGCATAGAGCAGTTAGTTGTATTTGGCACTGCCAATGCTTGTACAGCTTAAAGGAGAATATAAGAAAGAAATCCTTAAAGTACATATCACAGGCTTTTGACCAGATGGTCTTGGATAATATAACGTCACTTGCATCATAAGAGTAGTTTTATCTGGATTGCCCGACTGCCCAGTCCATAATGAAACTTACTGCAATAAATTATTATGGGTCACAATACATGGCTACTGTGTGGTACATAGTATTCAGTGAGAACACTATCAGGAATGGTTTTATTAATGGGGGAAAAAGATGTCTAAATTATATAATATTAGCCATGACTTTTCTTGGGCAGGTGAGCAAATGAAGCTGGAGATCGGATAAATATAGGCAAACCCAACACTTTATCCACCCCCTATTTTAAATGAGCTGTAGTGTAATCATACATTGACCAGAGAGGAAATTGCAAAGTAATGACTTTGCTTATTTAGCCTACCAACATTCTGGCCCAAAAGGGTGATTTTTCAAAAGGTTTGTTTGGGGGCGAG